>BOPP01000001.1:25477652-25621420 GCA_017312745.1 Gryllus bimaculatus | reverse complement strand
ATCATTTATATATATATATATATATATATATATATATATATATATATATATAATTTATCATTTTGTATTGGTGTGATGAATTGTACGTTTTGGTGGAAATCTCTTTTGAGGATGTCCAGTACTTTTGAATAATGTATGCTCTATGTATTTATTTCATATATTAGAAATAAATATGTACTTCGTGAGCTGTTCATAGGTGTCTTTTTGTTCACACATTATTTGACACATTGGCGAGAGATGAAACATTCGATTAAGAATTGTTGTCTACGTGTATAAAACTGGAATCATTAACGATTTCATGAGCAATGACTGCCAGAGATTTGTACATTGTCCTTTCTTGGGACAAGTTCGTGGAACTACGCTATATTTAATATTGCGTGTGTTCTTTTGTTAAAAGAAATGTGTGGACAGGTTTAGTCCCAATTGTTGATATTGTTTTGAAGACCCCGCATTAGCTTTTGGCCTCTTGGCTACGTACAAGTATAGACCGACCCACTCCCTTCCAGAAATAAGCTGCTTTTCACAAGCTCATTTCTTGCTGCTATTTCCCTCAATATTCTATGCTTCTGTTCGAACACAACCACAGATTATTCTGCCCCAGTGCTCTTATACTTTTGCGAAGCATCCAACATTCTTTTTCGACATATTGCTGTTTTTTCTTTGCTCACAACTCTTGGCATGAAAGATAACCGTCAGTCGATAGTAGCTGCGTTTCTTTTCTTTCACTTGTAAATACGTACGTATGATACTGAAACCAAGAACATAAGTAACTGGATCGAAAGTCGCGATTCAATATTCATATGAACTATGTTGATTTCGATCGACAATGCGCATACAAGAAATTTAGAATATTTTTAAAGAGACCGTGCGAGGAAAATTAATTTGTGCTGAAGTATATTTTGTGTAACATTTACTTATGAGGAAGATGTTCAATATCTCAATTATTTACATTTTAAATAACTGTAAACCGACAAATATATGATATCTAATAATAAATGTTAAAAAATGTTCATGACAAATTCCTTATAATAAATCACAGAGATGGGTGGACATCACATCCGTAGACCCCTCCCCATTAAAAAAAATCCTGTTTGCGCAGCATTCTATTCAGACGTATAGAAAACGTAACGTGTATGAATTACCATATTCTTGTGAAATTCAACATTACTTTCAAGTTATCAAATGTATTCGGACGGCAATAATGCTTCGTAAATATTGACTTTCTTGAACCTAGTAACGTTTTTATACAGAAATATTCCAAAATCTTAAACCAATTCCGACACAATTTTCGTATCCCTGCACAACTTACAGATTTGTTAAAGAACAACCATACATGCACATGTTATGAAGGGTCACACCATTAGCATATACGTAAGCGCCGCACTGTTGCCTGTATTTCAAACAATGCTCCTGGGGAAGGTTCGTCGGGTAATTCGATTAGGGAAGCAAAAACGAAATGAAACTGTAGGAAGCGGCCTTTCCTAAAGTGCAATATCTGCTGTTTGTGATGATGTCTCATTGTCTATAGTTTGCGAAACGCCATGAACATTGCTGGCTTTGCATGAAGCTGAAGAGCAAAAAAGAAGTGCCCCGCCCCACTGTAGCCTGCTCCTCGTAGCCCTCACGGTCGGTGTGCGGTTCGAGGCGCTGAGGCACGCGGCTTATCAGCTGCGGCGTGCATATGCCAGATCACGAGACTCCCACAAAGTGGTTCTTTCTCTCTCGTTCCACGTTGAAATGTGTACTCAGAAAAATGTTTTGCAAATTCCCAGACGGTTTGTGAGGGCCGTAGAGCTTCATGTATTTGAAAACTCATTTTGAGTAGTCAATATTGGAAAACGATATACGTATTGAAATAAATAAATTGTTTGTACCTACTACAGGAGTAATTGAAAATTGGAAACACCGATTCGCCCAAATGACAAGTTCTGTTGCTGAAATGTTTGCCGAGCAATAATGTAAATATTATTAAGTGTGTTCGTGATAACAATACATTTTAAATTACCGTAATTTTGAAATTTCATTTGAACTGTGCATTGAATACCTATGTATAACATCGTCATATTTCATAATTTTGTGCGAAGTTCAAGAACCACCGAAATAGTTTGCCGTTAAGTGTTCCTTTCTTTAATGGCTTAGACATCACCCGCTCCACGGTGTAATCCGAATACCTGCTCCGGTCACAAAAGTAGCGGTTTTTAAAAGTAAATTGGACTCTTGTTATAGTTTTCGCTGAGTTGGAGAATCGGGTCCGTTCCGAACTTACATTTGTACATGCGTCGTGCGTAAACTTGTAAACCAGATCGTCGGGACAAAGTTTTTATTGCAATTTTTTTTAAAATCTACGATGCTAATATCATTTATAATGCCATTGAGATAAGTTGAAACATTTTCAATAATTGGGCGATATAGAAGAGGGCAAATATGTGGTGTGATTTCAGTTCCAAACTGGAATAAATATAATTTAATTTACACAAAGACGAGTGGGTTTTAAATTATATGGAGTTTAAAAATGAATTGTTTGCTGGGTGCTATTCTTTCTTTTATCATTCATTTCTGCCATCTTTCTTCGATCATGAAAAACTAATTGTTCATTTCCTTGAGAAAGGTTTTATCATAGCTCGTCCATTGTATTTGCGCGGCTCTTCCATTTTCGCAAGTCCTCCTTTGTCAGGTAAGCAACGTCACTAAACAATCGCATGCCATCGGTACTGTTTGCCCTTGCCCCTTACAGCTTCTTTGTGACCGTGATGTAGTGCATATTTGCGGTACGGGTTGCGGCTACCCCTGGCGCAAGGGGCACATCTTTATTTCACGTTCACCTGAAATAATTGTGGGGTTACGCCAGGGATATTGGGAAGTAATACAATGCTCGAACATTGGCTGAAACAGTTTTTACCTGCTCATATACTAGTACATCGGTGTCCAACTTGCAAGGCCTCAAGGGCCACAACTAAAATCTGTGATATGATTGCGGTCCATACTTCATAATTCGGACGATCCACGTCTGACTTCCCCGTATTGTTGATCTTGATACTTTGCCTGGCTGCTCTGAAACGGGGGAGGGGAGAATTGAACCATGCTTGATATCACGCCGTACCAAGCATAACGCAGTAAAATTATTGGGTTGGAGCGCTTTCTGTTTTGACTATAAACATTCGCGGGCCTTCAGTTGGACAACAACCCTGTACTAGTAATAAGTAGTAGAAGAATAACAGAGTAAGTTACGTAATGTTGCAAAAATCGTTTGGGAGATTGTGATGAAAATTCATTCTGGGAGTAGTGGATAACCAAAACTTAATTTTTTCGAAAACTCTTATATCTGTCAGGCTGAGAAAAACATTCATTTCCCCCCATAAATAATGTTTCCCGAATCAATGTCGCGTGACTCCCAAGTCCTGAAAAATTTAAAATATATTCCTTGTTTTTTGAGGTTTTAAGGTTGTTTCAAAATGTACTACAGAGTGACTCTGTTTTTTGTTCTTATATTTCGCTGAAATTGAAAAAAATGGGGATATAAGCAAGGCATGAATCAATTTTCATTAAAATCTCTGAATTTTCCTAGAGGTTTCATAAAATGTCTCAACTTTTTTGAAATGTTTTGTTTCAACTCGCCTTCTACCTTCATTGTTGAAGTATTTGCTGTTAAAGTTTTATTAATCCTTAAATTATTTTATGCATCTTTGTTTCATATATATATATATATATATATATATATATATATATATATATATATATATATATTAACGTTCAATTCTTGGTTCTAAATTCTTGTAGGGATAGACCGCATTAGACTGAATTCTGTGACTTATATGATGCCATATGTAGGATACATATTGTAATATTATGTAACTTAAAATAATTTGAGCTTGCAAATCTCTCTTGGGAGTGAATGGAGATCTTCGTTTCTGAAATAAAATCTGGGGTTCTATACGAGTTAGTCCCTATACTCTGGAGTTGTAAGTAAAATTACAAGTGGTTGACACCGAACGTTTTTTAGTTTTATTGGTCATGACTTCCAGAAAGACAACTGTTTCAAACTTACGTTTGTTTTTTTCGGTCTAAATATATTAATAGAATACTTCATACAAGTTAAATTGGTGCTTGTAGAACAGCAATGACAAACGCTGTACCAAATATGCATGAAGTAATTTTTTGGCGGAATTTATATTGCTTTAAAACTGTCTCACAGGGATACGTACTCTTCTTCGCGAGTCGATTGCAGGTAGTTTTACCAGCTACATGAAAGTCGGAAAATTAGAATTCTTTTCTAGGTTCGAAGTCACAGTCATTACGTCCACCTCGCAATCGGAAAATTGGAGGACAATGAATAGGTGGAGTTTAAAGATGTATTGTCCGAAGAACAACCACAAATGAGAGGAAGAAATATGAAATATATTACAATTGGTTATAATTATATTATTCTCACAAATATCCCGCTTAGTGCGCTGATTAAATTAAATTTGAAATGTTGGTATAAATGTTTCGTTCCTTTCATTAACCCTCTCTCTCACTGGGAACATGTTTTGCGTTGGAATACATCAAGGAATCAAACAAAGATTGTAATTGTTTGAATGCAACTTTACCGATTGTGAGTTTAATTCGAATGTACTGCATTCAGCCGCATTCGAACCTGCTATTGAAAATTTTAGAAGCTGTCGGTAGGACGCCTAGCATTGGTGACGAATGGGAAAACATAATTTCCACAAAGAGCATTACTTAAACATTCCTGTTATTATCTGTTGTCACAGATTGTCCCGGAAACCGGACGTTGCAAAACAGTATTAGATTTCTCTGCAAAAATGAGAAAGGGATTTATCTATGGGATTTTCATTAAAACTTTTCAATTTTCGAAAAAATGCTAATTCATTATTTTTAAATTGTCACAAAGGTTATGCCAACTCAGTCTGTTGGAGTAATGGTTAGGTTTAGTCTAAATTTAAATACCTGTGTTGGAGCCTAACTAATCGTGACATGGTGTTCCGAGCGTTGAAAATGCCCGCCCTCGTAACGTGTTTTGATTTCTGGGAAACCGCCGCAGATGGGCTCATGACAAATAGCCAGGCAGGCCGTCGGGAGGCGCGAGCGCGCCGCTCACCTTATACTCTCGGGCCAGCATCCCGGGCACGTCGAGAGCAGCGCGGTGCAGGCGCGCCAGCACCTTCCGCGTGGAGCGCTGGCCGTGCGATACGTGCGCCTCGGCCATGTCCTGCAGCGTGTGGCGCTCGAGCGACCAGGCGCCCGTGGCGTTGTCGTAGCCCCTGTCGATGTAGCGCTGCATCTGCGCGTACTGGTCGTTGAGGTCGTGGCTGTCCCGCTCGAGGTCGTGCAGGTGCAGGCGCACGACCAGGAGGCGCGGCATGTCGTGCACGGCCCGCGTCAGCGCGCGCGCCGCCGTCCCCATGTTCTGCTCCAGCCGCTCCGTCTGCAGCCCCACCTGCGGCACGCAGCGCACGCCCCCGCCATTCGCGCGGCCGCTCTCGTCCCGCGCACGTACACACATTACTTGCACAATAAAGACGTAAAAGCAGGCGGGAGGATTCGCGTGTAACTCGTGCCATTTAGAGGGGCAGTGAACGAAAACCCAAAGGTGGGGCGACCCGTGCTTGCTGTTCGACTCTCACCTTCATCGCAGGAGCCGGGATTCGTATTCTCGAGTGGGGGCTACCTTTTTTGGTTTTGCCTCACTTCCTTCTCAGCTGCCACCTATTGGAGCCCGAAAGACCTACCACAGCTTCTCGCAGTACCCACTGCTCCTCTGAAGACATTCCCAATGAAGAGTACCTTCGCGCTCCCGGAACATCATGACTGATCCCCTACGCTCATCTAGGTCCTGAATCATTCCCTATAACACTTGCATGTAGTGTTCAGAATTTTGCGATACAGTTCCCCAATTGCATTCAAAGGCAGATTGCACAGAAATCGTACCGTTATCGATGGACTTCCGCACCTCCCCATACTACAAACAAAACATTCATGCCTTTTGCGGATATCGAACCCACAGCTTTATCGGCCGCGAGGGCGCGCCTGGCCCTCGCCCCTGACCCAAGATGACGATTTGACCCTACTACGAGTATTTGTGAACGTCTTACAGTTCTGTGACATTAATAATATAATAAATATATTAAAACTGACATTTTTGCGTGGCCTACTATATGCTTTGCAACTTTGAATTTATGCATCGCAATAACTTAGTCACTATTCATATACATTGAAGCTATAAAAACAAAAATACATAAGCACTAAAATCCATTAACATAAAGTGCAATAGTGAGCAAATTTCTCAATTAAATAACTTGGTGAAGGGTAAATTCTTGAAAATACAGATAAACGTATATGACCTTTTGGACTTGCCGTGCAGAAGCTATTTTTGAAGGCAAATAATTGCTAGTAGTTTGTCTTCAAACTTCACAGTCAGTAGGCTTGAATCTCCTTCGGTTATTTTTTGTAGTCTTCGAACCTTGGCTAAAACGCGAATACCACTGCGAATTACAGAGCTCTTTACGTAATGTGTTCAGTATATCATCGCATTTCGCTTCCCTCGAGTAGTTTACCGTAGTTTTCGGGTAATATTGCGTGAAGCATGGGCAGTTTTTTCTACCACTATTTAATAAAAACTGCTACATATTATAAAACTCCTTGATTTTAATTTAATATATTTAGTCAAATCATTTCCTTTATTTTTCCTCGGATAAAGCAGAGGACGGTAAAAAAAGTGATGCTTTTTTTACCATTTTGCCATTTTCGGCGAACTATTTGTATTTTCGAAAATTGCAAAACTACAATAATCACAATAGTTTTTTTCTTCAAGAAAATCTGTTCTTATCAAATCAGTTCTTTAAATTAATCATGATCATTAAAAAAAGTCTTTCGCGTAATTTACGCTTATAGTTCATGAAAATTATCAAAATATCTGAGAAACTGCTCCAGATTTTTCTTTAATACTTTTAGAGTACAATAAATAACATTTTAAAAATTGTCGTAGATCGTGTTTTTGTTGAACTTTCTCAATTATCGAAAATTGCAAAAATTAAAAATTATGCGAGAAAGTTTTGTTTAGTCGTACATATAGCTTCTCGTGTTGGTGCAGATCTCAAGTTCATGCATGTGGGGTTTGATAAATATTAATATGAAGACATACATGCACCATACATATAATCTATTTTATAAAATTACATTTCATACCCGTTATTTTTACTTTTCTTCCTGAATAATGAAAATCACGAAATATGCCGGAGAGTTTGTTTTGGTAATTTGAATGTGTTCGCGAACGCGTTCTTCAAAAAGCAAGAGAATTTACAAAGTTTTTGTAGGGGGCCTGTTTTCTCTATTCAGTGTTGTGTTTGCCTTTTGAAGTCAAGGACTTCATATTGTTTTGTTAAAAATTATTACGCATTTCAAAGCGAGTGCCTAATAATTCCCTGTAAGCAAATTTTTATTCTGGCAGTGAAGCAAACGCAGAAAATTGTGATTTCAATAAAATAACATTCCTTCGTATCGTACGACATTATTTCATTCGGGAAGTTGTTCAGCACATGGTGTAATTCTGTTGTCAGTAAAATGTGACATTTCGTAAAAATAACAGGATCTAATTTTATGTATGCAAAAGTGCCCGAAATTTTCTTTCAGAAGAATGATTAAACCATATATCATGCGTCAAGTTTCTCCCCAGTCACAAGCCCGATGTTCCTATAAAAACTGTGGCCTTTGTGTGTGCCCAGGCGGATAGTGGGTAGTTTTCTTGGTCAACATGTATAGTCGTTCCAGTGTAATGCTGGCATACCTGCATTTTTTTCTTGTAATGCCATATTCATGTGTTGACATCATTAAGTGTTCCTCCTCCCTCACTGAGTTTCTTCTCCATGTTTTTGCGCATCGCCATATTACTGAATCTCGGAGTTGGCTTAGTTGCCATATCTTTATTTCCTTCCGATAAGAAAACAAGCAAAAAACTGAGAACACTGCATACTTTTGTACCCTTCGCTTCTTTCAATAGCGTCTTTCCAGATTTTGCTTGAAATGAATGTTTTTCAAAAGTTATTGATTTCTTTCATCCCTTATAAAATAAACTGAAATAAGTGACATGTTGTTCGTTTATTGCATGCTTTTGATTGGATTTAGTTTTCTTAGATGTTGCATTTCGGTTGGAATTATTTTTCGCAAATGGTTGCACTTACATTCTTGAATTGTGTACTTACATTCCTAATAAACTGTAATCAGGAATTTGAAAGCTGATATCCCGCGGCCATACCAGGCGTATTCATGGATTCGACGAATTTCAAACATGCACATTGATAGGCTTATGTGTTACGATTAATTAAGTTGGAAAATACTCTCTATAGTTACTCCTGATGATAAATAATTTGTTACATCTGCCAATTTCTTGAAAAATGATACCCTTAGTTTTCACATACGCACGAGTGTAGCATGGGGTTTGGTCCCGCACTAGGCCTGGAAAGGGTGGGAAATCGAGGGATTGCGGATCTGAATAAGCGAGGCTGCGTGCTCTGGAGCTCTTGGTCGCGTGCGTGTCGGGTCTGTACACGTGCGGCCTACCAGCCCAGTGCAGCTGGTTCAGCGCCTGTCCCGTCCCCTTGGCCTGCACGCCCTCCCCTCGCACGCCCGTGCTCCCACAGGGGCCCGGGCGATGACGGAGCGCGGGCGGCGCGCGGCGCGGCGCGGCGAGAAAGCGCGCGGCCGGCGGAGGTCGCTTCCCCCCTCCCGCGCAACGCGCTCGCTTGCCAGCTGAGCGGCGCCCAGCGCTCGCGTTTACAAAACGCAATTCCTGTGTACGTACGAGTATGTTCGCAATGCGAATTGGCCCTTGGCGTACATATTTTCGCTTTATTACAAAGTTTTCTTTTCATCCTGTTGTATTCAAGTTCTATTGCAACTGTTTGTGATACATTTTTGTAATATCTAGCAGACATGTTGACACGAATGTACAGTGTACTTTAGCCAAGCGCCAGTTCCTTTTGTCGCACTGTCTTCGAGACATTGAATTTCCCTGCATTCAAGCGGAAGTGCTAGTTGAGTGTACGGTAGTTTCGAAAGTGCTGAGGAAGGCGCGCCGCCGGGTGCCGGCAGAACGCCACCTAGCGCGGCGCATTCCGTACCTGTACGATTCGCCCAAGCAGGCGCCGCTCGTTCTTGTGGAACAAGGAAGGGCTCTCTCCGTCGCTGCCGCTCGTCTCGTCTACGATCTTCCACGCGCTGAACACGCTCTTGATGATTTCGCGGCCCAGTTGCAGGACGTCGCCGGCGTCGTCGAGGCCGAAGGCGGCGACGGGGGCGGGGCCCCCGGTGGCCAGCAATGCCGCGAAGGCGGCCGCCGCCGCGACGAGCGTCCGTGCGGCTGAAGGCGGCTGCATGACTGAGTTGCTATGCGACGCGGCCGTCGCGGCGTTGGCGGGCGGCTTGGTCGCTCGCCTTGCCCCTCTGTTCGACCACTCCTCTGCTCCCGCTCTCGCGCACCGACCCTGCGCTCCGCTCCGCCCCGCCCCGCCCCGCGCCACCACGCCTCGTCTTGCCGCGCCATCGGCCTGTGGGATCACGCTCGCGTCTGGGGGGGGGGGATCCCGCGTGTGCCCAGCGCCTCCCGCGGCGGCGCCCGGAACCCGGGAGAACCGCCGCGGGTCCGCGAATTGGATAATTGAGTCGCGCCGCCCTCGCTTTGCACCAGCCTTGTCTCCCGTTTCGCGGCTCGAGCGGTGCTAATGTTCTGTCTTTTTTGTTTTGTTTCTTTCTTTGTTCTTGATGATGCCAGTTGTGTCAGTCGTGTGGTAAAATGCATGCCGCTTTACTCCGTCTCCCCGATGCACTAGTGAGGTCAAGTTTTTTGTTTTGTTGTAGTGGTATCCGTGCGGCGACATGCTAGTACGTCGTTCATTGCGGAATGGGTGGATCGTGTGTTATTCAGGGATTCCCCTCGTTTGGAGTGGATTAGCCGCTTACGCTGAGCTTGCAGGCCCCTTGAGATAAATTTTCTCGAAATTCCATTCGGAATTAGGTGAATGAACGTCTAATTGCCTGTGACATTTATTTATTTTATTATTATTTTTTGCTATGCCTTTGTCCAGAAACTGAACATTCCCATGCATGTGACACAGGCAAAAATTATATATAATAATTTTGAGTTCTATTTTATTGACTTTTTCTTTGAAGAGCCTTTCTGTCATTCATATTTGTATTTCCAGACACATGGATATTGGGCCGATGTTAAAATCCAAGTGATTTTGTATTTTAAGATTATTTATTTCTTATCTTATTTTATTTTCAGGTCAAATAATAGTAAAAACTGTATTGGACGAATTTGGTAGAAGTACGGGAGGGCTTAAGGTTGTTTACCCACCTATTGGCATACGAATGTAATTTTTATCTTGCAGTAGGGTTGGCATCTTTATACCTACAGTATAAATTAAATTGTTGCAAAATAAACGTTTCTACATTTTTGCTTGAATTTTCGTTAAATTAAATTTGAACTTAATTAGCGTCCGTAAACAATTTTTTTGCCTCATTTCTTTAGAAGATGGCAATTTTAATTTTTTTGTAATTTAAAAGTATATTTTATATTGTTTTGCATACTTTCATTACTTGTGTTTTAAAAAATACCTAAAGCCCGAGGAATCTGTTAGCCCAAAGACTGTGGAGCGCAGAGACAGGGGGCCACTCTAGGCACAATCCAAGATAAACCCAACACAGATTAAATAAGCGTCTTTTCCTCCTTCAGATATAGGGCACCCATGTTGGAGATATAGTTGAGTCATGTCGGAAGTCTTCTTCCTTTCTTGAATTTGATAAATATTTATTTTCCTTCCTTGTGTATTGAGAGTTCTCGACACATAAGTGATGTAAATCACATACGTAATGTAAATCAATATCTCGAGTTAAAACTATTTTTGTTGGGGTAGTGGAAGTCCAAATCTAATAGGGCTTATACGGAACAAAATGGATACGAGTTGCCAACGTCCTCAGGAAACACTGAGTGGGTAAGAATTGTCATTATTACCGAAGACACTTTTACCCTGCCGTATAATACCATTCCCGACATCTGCTAATTGATATCTCTAAATTAATTATCATTTTAAGAGTATTTCTGAGAAATCTTACTAAATATTGTTGATGGTATATTCAGATTGATATGTGAGAGATTGAAAATATAGTTATATCTTGTCCCGAACAAAAGCTATTAATTGTAAAACAAAACTTCACTGAAGTGTCTATACCCTTTTCAACTGGTTGTAAAACGTCGAGGCTTCATAATTGCGTATTCACTAATTCACCTTCATGTTTTGGACTATTAGTACTCGTCCAGTCAACTGCGGTTTCAATACTCGTGAGCTGAAATTTCACTGAGAGAAATTTCACTTTGTCTCAGGTTTATAAAAGGGACGAAAAGTTCGGATCGATATAAGGAGTGCGTTCAAAAATACTAGCTGTCGAAGGTCCCAAAAATAGTTCTTCTCTAATATTGAGGGTTGAATAACCTTATTACATGTTTTGAAGAGTTTTGGCTCCAAGAAGTAATTTATAAATTTACCGAGATGCTACAGACACTTGATTGATTGATTGAATTTGCCTTATTTTTTACGTAGCGAGACTCGGGCCATCAGGCCTGCTCTTCCGTCTGACCACGCAAATTTCCTTACGCTCCTTTCACCAACTAGCAGAGAAAGGAGGTATTTCTTGGACGAGAAACAGGCGATTTGAATTCAGCTCAGAGGCGTCATTTAGGCTTGAGGATCTTTTACATGCAAGTAAATCTACTAACATGGGTCAGCCGGCTTTACTTCCCCTCCGAAGGAAGACGTACGAAGGATTTTCTCGCCCTTAAAAATCCACGGTTTCGATCGGGTTTGAACCCGCAAACTTGGGTTCAACAGTCCGGAGCTGCGCGAGCACATGTTGAGAAAAAGCGTCTTTATCCTAGCGGCGCAATATTAAATGGCCTTCTAAATACAAGGTCATTGGCCATTGCAATGAACCGACTTGCGCTGATAATGCAGATACAGTGAATGACTTGGTAACCATTGAGGTCTTTTGACTGAGGATTCGGCGTGCTTCACTGAAAATCTATTTTTTTCCCTCTCACACCAGGGAGTGCATGTAAAAATTAGCTGTGTAATGTGTAGTTACACGAGTTTAAACAGGAAGGTTGATTCAACTTCAGATAAAAATTGAGATTATTTAAATTTAATTAATGATTGGAAGAACTTTGTTAATTACTATAAATATACCTCATTGTCATGGAAGGTATTGGAACAAAATACCCTCGCACTTCGAAACCACTTTGACCCAAACACTTAACAAACGTGTTTTTCGAACTGCAATATGTGTGTAGGAAGCAGCAGAAAGTGTAGACTTATACTGAAAAATATCAGCATTTACGGAATCTTTCCTTTTCCTGATATTTACAATAATTATGGTTAGAATTGTGTTGCCCCCCCCCCCCAATTATTGTCCTTTACAATCCACCGTGAATTAAGAGTCAATTACTTATCAGGAACGAATGTGTGAAAGTTGATTTGGATAGAGGCCAATTGGTGGATGATCTCGTGAAACATCGGCTTGATACGTATAATGTTTTGAGTTTTAACCCGTAAAACGGAAATAATTAATGCTGTGGATGTGCCAGAGTTATGTGTAGCACGCGTAAAATATTTTACATAGTTTAAGCAGTTTTGTAAACTGCATGAAGAATGTTTGTTAAACCGTTCGTCCGTACATTTGAAATTGTATTACAGTTCTGCATTAAGAAAAAGAACTCGTTTTCATTTCATGTTCCAAGTTAGAATTTTGTTACCATGAAAACAAAAAGGTATATATTTCGCTAATCAGATACTGAGCCTGTTAGATTTCCTTTGATTTTTTTTGTTTTATTTCTTTAAAATATTTCCAAACAAATAATTTAATTTGGTGAAATATTTATTAGTTGGGCCCCATGTGATCATTTCTCTTATTATACTGTTTTAAAAGTGAAAATAGCTTAACATTGGAACACAAATTCAAAAGCCAATTCCATTGCCTGCATTACATTTGAAACGCTGGGTGTCGCATTAAAATATTAGTGTAGCGCATACATTAATAAACAGAAAAGTTTAGACCTGTGCGATTGACTTGCTTTGAATATCAAATAGTTAACTGTAAATATCGCCTTTAAATTGCACCAAACGGCATCAAATGGTCAACTTAATTCGTATTCTGAATGTTTCTCACCATTCGTTTTATAGAGGAGTACCCAAAAGAACAACTTCCGATATCGTAATGCCGCTTTTTTTTTACCTCCAAGCAAGTCATTAAATCGCTAGAGACGTAGTATTTAAGAACGTGAAATGAGCGACTGCGCATCTTTTTCATCTTAACTTCTGCTTCCACCGGAATCGTATTGCCAATGTGAACTGAGCTGTTGTAAGTGAAGCGGACTGATGCTCCCACCAAATGCGAGTTGGTTGGTGCTGTACGCTTTTTTTAAAAGAAGGAAATAGTACAGCAGAAATTCACAAAAGGACGAGCTGAGAATACGGTGTAAACTTTTAAACGGTAGAGGATAAATGCTGGCTTCTAGAGATGTCCTCATTCATGACAATGCCAGTCCTCACAGTGCTTCTGTAACCAAAGAACTACAGGAGGAATTGAGATGTACTTGATCGCCCAGCGATTTTTTTTTTATTAGGTGTCACTGTGATCCAGTAATTTTCAGTTTCAGAAAAGTACCAAGCGGTTGATATATCTGAATTGACGAGTAACATTTTTTTTCTTCTATTCGCAGGTGGCCTTCTACGAGATCCTAAGCGGTATGTGGGTGCGGAACGGGCTTCAAATTAAGGGCCAAGCGATGACTTACATCCAGTGCAACTTCTGTAACTCCATGGTAGATGCCGACCTGTATCTGCTCCAAGTATGCGCCACACAGCTTCCGGCCGAAGCCTTCCTCTGTACGGTGATGGACAAGTGAGTATGAGCCTTTGTAGTGAGTCTTCACGGATATTTAGCTCAGCACAAATATCATTTTAAATCTTTTAAGTATTTTTATTTTTAGATGTGAAATATCAACTCTCCCCCCCCCCACCTTCTTGTGCGTTTTCTTTCATCTTCAAGAACGCTCTTAACTTAACTTTCTGTGTACGTGCTTGCAGTTTTATATTATTGTAGTAATGGAGTAACCTGCATCTGTAACTCACTACCTGTCCGTCGGTCGAGGCAAATGAACGTTCAAATTCTATGCGTCTTGGTCTCCGGTAGAAAATTGTTCACTTTTTGCGGATCGATCCCGGAGTTTCGTATAGATTTTCTTAAAAAAAATTTTAAAAAAATGTTTTTTAAGCAATGAAACCGCTTGGATGACTTACGGCACCTACAGAAGTGACCAATAACAAATTTGATTTTTCTCGACCAGTTAAATCAATTGCGACAATTCTTAACCGATTCCCTTCTAGATATTCTGGAAGAATTCTAGAGAAACATGTTTTTCACTTCTCCTGACAGAACATCGATGAAACACTGTGAATTAGTATACTTTCTTTCCGGCATTTTAATAAAAATCATTACGACTTGATTCATCAAATTGATGGCCTAATTTTATAAAGAATTTAAAAAGAAACAACTAAGCTAACAGTTTTAAATCCAGCTAAGAAGGTGATCACATTTGATTGTTCTCGATAGGACGAATCAATTGGCTCTGTTTCTAGCTGAATCTCTCCAGAATACTATAGAGAAAAAAACAAGCAATCTTACGCTTCAGCGGCCACTCGGGAGAAGACTCTGCTGTCGAGGGCAGTTATGCCGCCGTTTCGACCATCACATCGCGGCCTTCTTCAGGGCTGTGATACTCTTTTTTTATTGTATAGCTATGTAGGAACTAGGATTTGGTTGGCTGGTTACCCGGCCAATCAGGCGGGAACGATCGGTAGTGTCCGTCATTCTCTCCCGACGATAAAGTTCGTCAAAAAACACACTTGTGGTTGCAGCATTTCATAACTTTCTATATATTCCATGCATAGTATTACTCGGTATACGTAAAGAACGAAGTGAAGTAAAAATGGGTTTTTCTTAGTTTTTTTTTAAGGTGGAGGCAAATGCGAGGAAGGTAACCAAAATTAATCTGTTAGTTGCAACCCAATCCGTTTTCAAGGTATATCTGGTGCTGTAAATAGAAAACCTGTTGGTTCCAGTTTTTCAGCTGCATTTATGTTGATTTACAACTATTCGTGAACATAATAATTTCTTGAGTATATTTCAAATTGTTATATTTTTAGCGACGAATTTGCAGAATAAGAGGGAGTGCGCTGGAAATAATTATTTGTCAGTATTGACTTCTAATCGTTTCATTGACACCTTGTACGATGGCAAGCAATGTTATTGCATTTCAGTTATTATTTATTTTTTATATTGTTCTTTTTGTATGTTCTTAGAAGAAAACAAATTAAAGAAAATTGTACAATTTATAATAGTCCTAAGATGTGTATGTCGAGTGTTTTCGATGATGGTATTTTGCCAGTGCAGACGTTAACACTGCTGGCTTTACACTGGCAAGAAATTTCTCAGTAATTTGCGTGCGCAAGTGAAATTACACGTGTTAAGGCCCTGGCCAGCTTCCTTGCTGCGCTCTGACAAGCGCTGACAACTTGATTTGCTCTGCGTCTCGCATATAGTAAGACCGCTTGTTGTCCCAGTGTTTGCTCAAGATAGAACTCATGACAAGTGCTGGCAAGTTTGTTCAATGTTGTGCCGTTCCTCATTATCGAAATCTACCTATTTACCAAACGCAAGTGGTTCAGGGACGAGAAGAAATCATGAATGGCACCTGTTATTTCCTTGTATTTTCTATTAGTTAAAATATGAAAAATATCTGACTCAGAGGAACATTCGCACATTTGTGCATTTTGTTTTTTGGTTAATAACATACATTTTTAGTCAGCCCCAAGTACAGCGGTTACTTCTAGGACATGCAAAGCGTGCTAAAAGTTCAATGGCTCTAGTTCTAAAAGTAAGACGATACTCAAATGTTCGTATAAAACTAGGAATGCAACAGTAAAGATCAAATAATTTTGCTGGATGAGCTACAACTGATCTTAATGCAACATTGTACCATATTAAGTAATTTGTGCACTTGAATTAAAATAATAGGAAAGTAACGCTGTCTAAAAAATTGTGTATGACACACGCGATAAAAGTAATTTTATTTTGTGATTATGAAATGTTTTACACGTTACAAATCCTACGAGCATACGAAAATCTCACTTTTACCACTCGTATCGTGAATAACTATTTTTACAAAAAGTTAGGTAAATTTAGGACACACTCAAATTTATCGAAATGTTAGAACGTATAACTGTCCTTTGGGAGGTAACAGCAAGCTCATTACAGGAATCAAGCAATGCGAAGTAAATTATACTCTGAAATGGCAAGTTTTTGTTATTTTTGTGGGGCGAGGAGGCAAGAAAATTGGAAACTCCAGTTCTCTGAACATAATAATAATAATAATAATAATAATAATAATAATAATAATAATAATAATAATGTCAGTTAATAAGAAAACAAATCTACAAAAGCGTTCCGCTTACCAAAAGACGGGCGAACTTTATTAAAATCTATTCACAACACTTCCATATTGCGCTCCGCCCAAAACCATCAAATACACAAACCTAGCACTTCAGCATTTATATAGTCCGGCGGACGTGTGGCAACAGTGCAAATTGTGACTTGTGCGTCACTTAGGTGTTTTGCCTACTGCTTTCCACAATAGAATGCTGCGACTGGTAACACAGACTGGAGCAAGTACTTTAATCTCGTGCTTGTTGGTGAACAGAGCATTGCAAACATTTTTTGCAACTACCATCAGCAGTAACTTGCCACTGTAAATCCGGTATTAGGCTTCTTCTGATATTACGCATCCGAAAATGTATACCATTTTTGAACGGAATCCTAGTATTACTGTTTGTATAAAACAATCTCGCTCTATTTTTTTGTTCGGCTTCGTAAGTACGTTTTTTCGTTATTCGGAATTGGCAAAGGGGTTCAATAAATGTACACGCAGGTTATCTTTTGCTACATCACAAGGATTTTCTACCGATATTTCCTTAAGGTCGACCAATATAAAACATATAGACATCTTTTGTGAGTAGTTTGCTTTTCTTCAAATCTCATGGCACGATTCCGGTCATTTGTCAGTGTGTTTTGTTGACTAGATGATCACTCGAAGTCTAGAGATGGCGACCAGCTATACTTCTTTATTTGGGACCTGCCGTGCTGGGCTTGCGGCCAACGAAGGGTCCACGGGGGGACAGAGCTGAAGGAAACGCGTTTCTGACGTTCGCAGGTTCAACGTGCTGGAGTGGATGAGCCTGGCGCCGTACGCGTCGACGCACGCGTCCTTCCTGGAGGGCGAGCACGACGCGCCCATGCTGGAGAGCTGCCTCACCTTCCTCGCCACGCTCATGAGCGTCCGCACCAACCTAGGTGAGCGAACGAAGAAACGAGAGGAAATGATCCCATCCGATTGCTCTAAAACACTCCTCGCTTAGTGCACCAAAAGTTTTGATTAGCGTGATGTGTGTGCTTTGTACGAGATGGTAGTGGGAGTTTGATAACATAAGGCTGGGGCGGATCCAGAGAAGAATTTTGGGAGGGGAAATTCAAAAGGTTTTCGTTGAAAATGTCATATTAACGTTTTTGTAAAATATCGCAGACTACTCTCAGCTCATCCTGCGATACTATTTTATTCGTTTTAATTGATAATGTGAAAATATTTTTTGCTTGAAAGTCCCGTGACAAGTTAAAATTAATAGTTATTGAAAATTTCAGGGAGGGGGGATTTGCATCCTTTCCCTCCCCGTGGATCCGCGCCTGCATAATGTAGTGAGTTTTATAACAGTTGTTTGTAGACAAAAACAATGTAGTTTCGTTAAGCTTTGTGTACAACTTCGCAATTTACTTCGTTTGCGCTTAAACCAATGCTTTGCATATCTAATGGTTTCTAAGTAATTACTATATACAATATAAAGCAAAAATCCCCGTGGGTTGTAATATCAGTTGACGTCGGTATCGTGAATTCTTTAGCTTGTTAGTGTTCGCCGTACTAATTTCAAGAACCTGTTTACCGTCCGTATCACTCCACGCTGGAACTAAATGGGCTCTTCGATCACCAGAACAAGTTGTTTGGTTCAAAAGTCGTAACTTCTTGAGGGTGGGAAGAAGCAAAAAACAACGCCCCTTCTTCCTGGGCATAGACGTGCGGAACGTGTTGTGTGTTGATGAATGGTGTCCAGCGTGCGCATTGACGCTCCGCCTGTGTCACCCGCAGGTGTGAGCGAGGCGCCGCTGTCGCAGCTGGAGCTGGTCACGCTGCTGTGCATGGGAGACAAGACGCACAGCCAGCTCATCGAGCTCATGCCCGAGCGCTGCAGCACGGCGCAGAGCCGCGACTTCGAGGCTGTGCTCGCGGAGGTAAGACCATCGCCAGGTGCTCTAAAATACTTTTTTCTCCTACTGGGACAAAACTGGCCCTTTCAGGAAGACAATTCGCCCGTGGATCCCAATCTAATTTTAAAATTTTTATGTTGGCCACAGTTTCCAAAGGAATAAATTTTGCAAACCCGTACGTCTCCGTATCTGTTATATATCCGACCACACGACACGCTCGCAACAAGTGGCCGAAATGTAAAGCACAAAAAAATCAACATAAAAGTAAAGAAAAATGTAGGAACATTCTTAAAAGATATTTCCTGCAATACTTTGTGTCAAGAACGTATTTTCATAAGGTCGAGCATTATTTGGACAACACTGCGGTCTTCATAAGATTTTTTTCCCCATTTGATGAATATCCTGGGGGGATAGTTCACCGAGTCCATTTTCGGCACAGATGATCCAGGAAGAAATCCAAGTAATCGTTCAAGACATGTAGTGTAGGTGACGTATTATATTCTATACAGTGCTATTACCATTATGGTTTGTAGAGCTTCTACAGTGCTAACTACTTTGCAGGTGCAATTACATCTGCATAAATTAAGCCATAGGGCTATAACCAATATGCAGCGTTTTCGATTGTTGCGATACATAGGGATTGCGTGTGCCACGGAAACATTCCGAAAAGCAAACACGTAATTCATTTTCGAAATAAGCTTAGAACTTCATTCACTTTCTTTGCGACAAAAATGCTTTTTTACCAGTGAAAGCCTAGTCTTCCGCGTCCGGAGTTAATGGCTGCCGGGAGATGTTGCGTCCTAGATACAGTTGCCAACGTTTCGGCCGTGACCTTCCCAGACAAAAAGGTATCTGTTTACCAGTATTATCGATCACACTCTTTTTCATATTTCTTAGGTGACATACACACTAACAATCCGTCAGCAGAGGGCTATTGAAGGTTAAGATGCTACGATAGTTTTTTCTTGGCGTTGATAAGATTTGACGCTGTCAGTGATGCATTCATTAGCAAGTCATTCGGCGCAGTTGGACGACAAGATGTTATGTTCGATTAAATTCTGCCAGCGATCTTTCGTGCTGGCTTCGGTTAAGAAATTCCATCTTGTTTATAGAAGCGGGTGAAATGTTCCGATTCATAGGCGTATAAGAAGTCTGCGTACTAATTTATGTAAAATAAAAACATGTAATTGATGTTATAATTTAATCGCAATTTCATTCAACATAATTAATCCGTTTGTACATTTTTTCTTCCAGATCAACCCCATTAGCACAGTTTATTTGCTCTAGTCGTCATTGCTTTGTTAACATCAAAATACTTTTATTATGTAACAACGCGTTGGTAACTAGTGACGCAATCCTGATGACAGTATGGTATGTACTAAATTTTCATTTCACGCCTATGGTGTCACATCCCGTTGAGGATTGATTAACAAAATCGTGAACGATGTATGTAATACTTGCAATTCAATATATTTGCGGAGCTGTTGATGCTTTTTGATCCTTTTAGAAATGAATAGGTAGGAGAAAATTATGCAGTTATACGCCTGGTAGCGTTTTTTTCTTTCATTCAAAAACAATTCCTAAAAACGTCTTAAACTGCTGTCTCCCCTAGTTCTAGTAAATACTATTAATATATTAGATCTATTTTAGGAGCAATGCCATTTAATCGTCCGGTAGCGATAAACGAATTCTCTTCCATTGAAAGAAAGTGAAAAAGAACGTATACATTCTTGTTCGTAGAAAGCATGAGATTTTGAGGTGAGGTCTACGAATTACCTACAGGATCGGATTGTCTTGGTGCGCTAAGTATAACCAAACTATGGGGACCTCTAAAAATATTAATATAAATTATATATATATATATATATATTATATATATATTATATATATATATATATATATATATATATATATATATATATAAACAGAGGTAACCAATATGGACGTGAAAGTAAACTACAACCGCAGTTTTAAAACTTTATTCCAAATATAATATTTACGAACTATTAAATTATTTTGTTTAGACATATGTCAGGGGGGGGGGGCTTTCCCGCGGGAGACATAAGCACGTGCTTGGTCTGCATATTTTAACCCATCTCAGATTACCTGCCGCCTCAACCATCCTTCGCCTGCAGTAGAGCGCTGTTCCGCGAGTGGGTGTCGGAGGCTGATCGAAGTCTTTTCCCGGCAGCGCCGCGCCGCGCAGGTGACTCAACGAAAGCCGTTACGCTCGGACAGCTCCTGTTACGTGCCCCACTTCTTCCCTGACGCTGCGTTCCCTCCACTTTTTCTCTCCAGGGAACCTTGACCTCTGACATTATCTTTCACCTCAGACGTGCAATTGGTCTGCTTTTACGATAGATGCCACGTCTCGATCGTAGCAGTGTTGTTATACCTATTAAACCTTGTTTAAAACCCTATCATTACCAAGGTATACGTTGTTATTCCCCCTTACCATGGAGGACCTCAGGCGCCACGCTTATTTTTTATTCAATTGACGGTATTGACTATTTTAATAAATTGATATAATTAATAACAGGATGGAGCGAAACGAACTCATGGGCTTCAAAATAGTATAATTGGCTTTACATTGATCACATACAAAATACATCGCTACAATTGGTTGCATATCCAATTTATAAATTGTCGCGCATTCAAGCATTTTCTCATAAAACAATCTCCGTTCATTATAATCACGTTCGTAAATCTTCGACACGATCATAATGTTGTAAAGGGGAAATTGTAACTTAAGGATGGGTTGCAGCGAGCGACTAGACAACCCTAGACTTTAAGCACGCCGCCCAGTGGAGTGGCGTGGACTTTGAAGAACATACGCTCGTAATCTGTTGACATTTTCCGGTGTTCACACCGTGCGAGGACAACCCCGCGCAATATTGTGTTGGGATCAGGTATCGAACAATTTCGAGGAACTTTGCAGTGTGTGCGGGAAAGCCGTTGAATTGTAATAACAGAGTCATAACTTTTGAAGTAATGTTATGATTATGTTATTTTGAATACATGTTATTTTTAAAGAATATATTTTGTTAAAGACAAAAACCGGGAAGACGCATAGACCACTACGCCATTTGCTACTGAAACTGGACGATCTAACCTACAAAAAAAAAAGGTTCCCCACCCCACCATTCTGCACCCACCACTGATGCTACGCAAATCAAATTCACTCGTTCTTTTGGTCCTGGTTGTCAAGTATCATGTTGTTAAAACGTTCTCCTTCAAATTCGAATATGCGTTCATTATAACACTGTTGGAAAAATTTGCTTTACTTGTTCGAGATTCATGTAATAATTCTGGCCGATATTTCATAATCACAGGGGCTGAATATTCCTTGACTGTGCAACGGGTTGTGTAGAGATCAGGGGCACTTGAGTCGTCTTAAACGAATAAATCATCAACGCCCCCACATGTCCGATTTCATTCAAACTACTCTTTAAACACTCCCATTACTAATACTAACAAAGCATGAACATTTCACCAAAATCGGTTGAGTCGTTTATGCCTCTATATGCGTCACATATACGCGCATTCCCTTTTATTTATGTACAGATAAAGGCAGATACGTCTTCACAAGATAGTAACTCATCACATTATTACACTAAGACTGAAAATACCATAAATATTTTTTTGCTCATTTTCTCATTTTTATTTTTTCTTATTTCAGTAAGAGAGAGAATATTTTTATAAACATTCTAGTCATTACGTTTTATCTTGAAACGCTGGAATGATTATTTAGGCCGAGCCGGTATCTCATGCATATTTTGCCCATTGCCATCGCCTGATCTCGTTTATTTCGAACATATGTTTTGGGTGCAAATAGATTGTGAATGTCTAGCGGATGTGACTAACACATTCGTTTATAATACTCTAGCTTTCACACTTTATCGGAATTTAATTTAAGTCGTAGGAAAATGTAACATATTATGAATAACAGGCAACACCAACTAGTGGACTTATTTCTCTAAAGTTTCCGTGTTCGGGTTTCGAGAATATGTTTCGAAAATCATGGAAATATAAAAATTGAAATATTAAGTTAAGTATTAAAGATTTATGTTTTGGAGACAATACATTTGAACAGTAGTGTTCAACTTGTTTATATCTATTTTTGGACATGCTTCTGGCAATATCAGAAAATCGTAAATTGATCTAAGAAATCAAATTCTAACGAACGTAACCTCTAAGGTTCACCAATATGCGCACAAGTAGTTATTTGTCGTACTAAAAGCAGACATTTTTTAGAGTTCAGTGTGCGAAGTATTTAACTTTGCTGTAAAGAAGCTTTTAAGAAAATACATACTTTGTGTGAAGTATGAAATTTCAATCGTGAATTCGTTTTCTTCATCTTTATCAGAGAAATGACATTGCGTCATCCTTGTGTATCGCTTCCCGGAAATGAAATCATGCATGCGTGAAACAGAATAGAGTATGCGATTTCTGTGGAAACTAGTTCAGCCACAACAACACATACTTTCTCGGATTGTTTGTACTCTGCATTATAATACTAAATGAACCTGAAAAAATGTTTTCATTTTTTCCCCCGCGCCGAGATTCGAACTCTGGCCCTTCGACCATCCGCACGACTAAACTCAATCTTCTCGACGCTTAAAAAAGTTGATCATTTGCATTTGCAATTTTGAAAAAATCAGAGATTTTCATTTAGATTATTTGAAGATCTAGTTTTAATGAAGAGGTTTTATTAAGGAAAAACATTCTAGCAGTAATCGTATTTAAGCAATGTTAACTGCTAAATTGTTTGTTTACAATTTTCGAAAATACAGAGAGATTGTTGAAAACAGGACCTGCGGCATTTGCTCTCCCCTGGGGAGAAAATTAAAGAAAAAATTGGAGCAGTTTTTTGATAAAATATATATTTTTAAAAATTGGTTATATTTTACACAAAATTACACGAAACCTACTCATATATTCAAAACATTGTGCATGAACATACATCAAGACCTTTGAAGAACATATTTCATTATGGAAAATAATCTCTATTTTTAATTAGGTAGTTGTAAGAAGATTGCAAAAAACTTTTAAATTTTCGAAAATGCAGAATTTCAACAAAAATGAGACCTACGCCAATTTAAACGGCCTTTATGTCATCCGAGGAAAATGCATTAATCCAAAAATTTGGATCCACTTATAAGTACTGTTTGAAAATGTTGATTCTTTAGAGAATGTACCCCAAAAAAACCCTCAAAGTAATCGTTTCAAATTCTTAGGGCATAGTGTGCGTTCAAAGCGATCGGGGAATATCAATTTTGGGTAAAAATCTTATGAAAAGTTTAGGCACTAGCGTTGACCACGGACTGACGAACAAACGCGTTTTGCCGACAATCGATTTTTCATCAAGGACGCTCAAAACACGGATTCTTATTACACAACGTGCTAGAGAAAGGCTTACAGGATCAAGATTTACCCACTTTTTCGACACTGGGCCCTCACAGTAACAGTTTCAATCGAAACATCGCTGTATTATGCCGCTGCATTACAATACTTTCTCACTACGTTCGTACCTTTTAAGGCAAGATAGTAAAAACAACAAACCTTTTGCAACCACATTATTTTATTAGCTGAAGCTTTGTTAGCTGAAGTTGATGTTTTGAATAAAAGCGTTTATCTGCCAATTGTAAATGTTCTTACCGCTCTAGTATTGCTTTTTGAGAGTATACGATCCAGATGTAATCTGTTATTTTATACTTTATTCCTATTTTTTTAAATATTCAGTAACAATGTTGTAATTATATTAAAATTGTTGTTAGTGTTGTAGGTGCCTGCTAACTTGCTAGTGGTGTGTGCTCATACTATAAATGTTATCTTCTAAGAATGTGGATGAACGTTTGAAAATACTTTCCTTTTACTCGTACTTCAGTATGCTATTTTTGTGGGAGAAGAATAGTATTAATGCATGGCGATTTAATTGCATGACTATTCAGCCTGTTTAATTTGTTTAAATTACGCTTTTAATAATAATTTAATGTTGCCTATGTTTATTTACATAGACGAATCTTCCAATACGGAAGAAAGGATAACGTTTAAGAACAGCGATTTCGATTGTGAATCAAACTTTCTGGACGTTTGCGTAGTGGATGTTGTTTCAGTTGAAGTGGAATTGTCATTACTTTTTCCATTCCTTTTAATTGTAGTCAGTACTATTCAGTTGTAGAAGTGTCTTCAGCTCATCCTTTTTCCTCCTCTTCTCCGAAAACCATGCAAGAGTTGTACGGACGAGGTGGTGTAAGGAAAGGGGTTGTCTGCTGTTGCGCAGGTAGCGGACTACCGTGCGCCCAACTTGGAGGCGAGTGGCAACATGCAGCAGGGAATGTACGTGCCGCGCCCGCAGGTGTGGGAGAAGCTGTACGACCCCATCCACGTGCTGTTGCGAGCGGTTCACCGGCGCGACTTCCAAACGTCCATGGACCGCTTCACGGAAGTAGTGCGTTATCGCGCCCGTCCCCCCCCCCCCCCGGCCTTCTCCGCTCTTTTTCCGCCCTCGCCCTGCTCGCTAGCACCAACACAATCGTGAAAAGGTTATTCGCAGAACAACTAGGTCGGCAGCAAAACCATTGCTAAAATTCCCCCACTTTTCCAACTTGATTTAACTTTACGATCGTCTACTTAGCACACAATTAGTGAATTATTCCATTTGTGCCAGGGGCTGTTAAAACTGGAAGTTCTGTGAGAACTGTTCACGCTTATGAGGCGGTGACCAGCGTAAGCCACAATCCTCTCGGTGGACTAGTAAACGCCGACCGCAATTTACAGATTTCATAGTGGATCTATGCCGAAACGCATGTTTATTTTGCGTTAGTATTAAAAAGCATTGAATACTATTGCTAAAGTAGTAATATAAAAAAAACAGATTTGTCGACTGTTTTCGTTTTGAGTTATTCACCAGTGCTTTGTTGTCGGGCTCTTCGCGCTCCACTCATCATACCTTCGTACTTCCAGTTTTAAAAATTGGTTTTAAGTAGAAAGATTTGCTCATGTTGTAATGAGCATTAGCTTCCAACTGAAAGGTAATTTAACTAACTTAAAAAAATAACATCCTAATACTCGTACAGCAGTTACTTATAGTGAATGGTTAGTATATTTGGTAAACTTTTCATCCTTATGCAAATTTTACGTTCTGGACCAGTTCCATATTGCTTTATGTAAATCTGGTGCTAGCAAACCTACGCTAGCACCACGGCAACGGTAAACGTATACGCATGGGATTAGCGATCTTTTACGAAGTACGTTCACGTTGAGCGTTGAGGATGTTTCCACCGCGTAACCACGGCACTAGGCTTTTCCGTAACGAACGAGCCCTAACGCGCGGGCCTGTCGCGTGCGCAGCGTGCAGCAGGCGGGCAAGTTCCGCGGCAGCGGGGCGCCGTGGCCGCCCTTCCGCCCGCCCGCGCCCTGCCACCCGGCATACGAGGACCCGCAGAAGCTGCTGCGCTCGCGCGTCTTCCACGCCGCCGCCTTCGTCGTCCTGCACCGCGCCGTCCACGGCCAGAGCGTCTCCGAGCACGTCATGGCCCTCACCGTCTACCTGCTGGAGATGGCCGTTGCGTCCGCCGAGCCGCTCGACCCGCAGTCCCAGGTGAGTTACGCGGTCTTTTGCAAGGGCAGTGAGAAAAAAAAAAGGATAACTGAAAGAGTGTGTAATATGATCTGCTACCGACTCATAAAATAACAAAAATGTAGAAGTATTTTCTTGGTTCTCATCAGGGCTACGATCTCTTTTAATTACATATTTTTTGCCTCATTAGTTACGATTAAGCTTTTGTTATATATTTACTGATTGGGCTCTTTGAAGTGATTTGGAACTTATTTGATTGTTTCACATTTGCCCTTATTTTAAGGCATAGGACGTATTTTCCCGCATTTAAAGAAAACCCGTACTCCTTTACATTTTGGATGCCACATGTTCCACAGCGAATGATAAGTAGATTTAAAATAGTTGGCATAATGTGTACATTGAGTTAAGAAAGTTCACAAAAATATTATGTATGCTACTTTAAATAAAATTATCTTTCGATATTAATAAAGGCATGCAAATGACGAATGGCCCACTTTTTTTGCCTCTTAGTAGATCTTTCGTAGTTAACTATTATTAAGTAATATATACATTCATGGGTTGCCGACTTAGGACTTAAAATAAATAATTCCTATGGATCGGAGAGGCTTTGATGGCGGTAAAAGCTCCATCTTGGTCTGCTTCAGGCGAGAAACTAACGTGCAACGTATCACGTATTGTGGAACATAACATGCAATGATATTGCACATCTAATCTAAGTTTTGAGAGTCAAATATTTTGTATATCGTAAGAAAAAATTGTTTTTGTAATTTTGTAACCATCGGAGCTTTGTCTGCATTCTTTTCAGATCACAGTTAAAAGAGACTTATCAAACACGTCTTATTATGTAACATATTCATTATAAATTTAGTAGAATGAGTATGCTGTGAAAAACTTCGAACATACCGTGTGAACGGAATGTCCCGCTGTATTTCAGTCATTTGAGTCCTACGTGACATGTGTAGCAATTATTTCTGAAAGAAAGAGTACTCCCACGACGTTAACAATCGTCGTCCTCATATTGAGCCATGACGCATTCGGCGATGAATCACGGATCATGTCATGAGAACAGCGAGCTGCGAGAGAGAAACTTAGCGATCGTTTTAGAGGCCTCGCCCCTCGACTCTTTCGCGCGGGGGATTGAAAGTGTGGTTCCGCTTGCAGGTGTGCCAGGCATCCCACTCGGAAGAGACGGAAGTGACGGACAAGGACCTGAGCTCCTTCTACTCTTCCGATTGGCTGTCTAGCAACTTGAGGAAGGTCATCCACCGAGTGCGGATCGAGCCCAAGCCTGCTGTGGTCTTCGACAGCTCGGACAGTACGTATGTCTTCCCCTTGTTGGTGTTTTAAATCTTGAAGCCATACGTCAACAAAGTGAGTTTGATGAACTCTTCGAGGAAACCGGAAGGTAATGGTGGAGTACTACTTAAGATATCCTTGAGAATTAGTTATGAGTATAGATAATCCAATCCATGTGATTGATGTCATTGCTGGTATTTGATATTCTTCAGATCATGGAAACAAGTTATAAGAATCAGGTATTAAGTGGAAGTGGTCTGACGTCAAGTTAATGATTAAGTTTCTTATCTATTACTGACAATATTTCAATCAGTAACAATCAATATTGTTTTAGAACAGTCAACAAATTATTTTTTCCTTCACATTGCTCGATTCGGGGGCTACCACAATTTTCACGTGCTACTTCTTGATATTTTATCTTGAAGTAATTGGAGCAACATTTGTTTACTTGGTTGTGACAAGTTAGTTTTAATACTCCATGTGTGTGAATGAGCGATCTATGATGTCATTACAAATGTGGCAGAGTTTTGCTTATGTGTTTTGTCAGGATTTCAATAGTTTCAGTTCAAGAACGACAGGGAAACTTACGAACCTTTTTAACAAATTGCTAGCCTACCAATCAACAACAATATGATTGTGAGAACCATTGATAAGTACTTACAGATGACCATTATTTACTAGATGACAACCACTGCAATTTAAGAAAGTGTTTCTCATGCTGTGGTGCACCCAAGGGAGTTAGGGGAACAGAGAATCAGCCCCCTCTCCCCACACACACTATAAATGAAAAAAACAAACAAAAAACAACTAAATTCAGTATAAATAAAAAATTCTTTGTAAGAAAACATAAACAATACATGTATGGTCTCCCCTCATGAAAAAACCCTGGTTGCGCCTCTGCATATGTACAAATCTCGCGTAGCGTCTCATCGGTGTGGTTGGGCTAAGCACGATAGTGTCGCGTCGGATCGGGCTAGACAGGGCACGGCAGGGCAGGGCCGTTGCGCGTTCCCCGTCACCCGAGCGTCGTGGCGCGGGTTCGGACGCCGCCGACCTCTGGCATTTGAGTTCGTATAGTCTAATTCCGCCGCACGCGGCTCCACATTAGCGTTAAGTGCTCGGAAGCTCGCGGCCTCGGCCGCCTCGAAGTACACGAGCACCCACCAGCCGACGCCGCTCTGCTTGCGCCGGCGTAGACCTGTTGATGAGGCAAAGAGAGTTGGAAAACAATCTTCTGTTATTAATACGTCTGAGAGCAAGCTTGTATTAATATCTAGGCAGAATGAGCTCGAGGTCAAGGCCCCTGCTGGTTTGCGGCCTCTCAAATTATTCTTAAAGGAAATGTACTACTTTTAAAGTTGTAAACGCTATGGTTTATTTCACTTTGCTTGTTCAGTATTTCAGTATTATTACGAGCCCCATAGTGCGGTCATGCTTACGACATAAGATAAACTGGCTGTCTCTAAAAGACAAATTTCAAAGTTCAAACTGTTGAAAGACTAATCCCAATGCAATAAGTATCTTGGTAGCAGTACTGATGTTTTCCTGTTCTTTCGAATATCCTTGTTTTATTTACCCTCGAAGTTTCGTATATAATTTTGGCGGATATTTTAACGAAAACATGCGGAAAGCAGGTAGTTTTTACATAATTAGTCCCAAGATTAATTATCATATTTAACGTGTATTTACGAAATGACATGAAAAGTTTGAAAGAAAAATTGAAAAGAATTCTCTGATGTAATTTCCAACACTTTTCGAAAATTAAAACAAATTATATAAAGCAAAATATTTAGGAACTCATTTGTGCAGAATGGGTGTGAAAGGATTAAATGATGCATTTAGTCACATAGCGAGCCAATATATGACTGAGCGTACGCCGTGGGACCATTTGTAACGTCGGGTGGCAGTCTGAAAATGAATCAGCTCCACAAACTCACCTCGTCTGTCGTTAAAACAGTAAAATAGTGGGTCTTCATTTACCTAATGGTAGGAAAGTAATAAAAATAACGCTCTAAAAAAAAAGAAAGTAGTTTTATTCACTACCCTGGTTCTATTGACTTCTTGAAGGGGATGAAACACGAAATCACGCCATCGAGCCCAGAGAGATCCCATTCGCAAAATTCGATCAAGTGTAACTCACTTCGATTGATAAATCTGCCGGATGGAGTGTGTACTGTATTCGTCCTTCGAGACCAGTCATAGAGTTGATAAGGATTGATTGTTCGTTTGAGCATTTCGTTTGCTTGGAGAATGAGAAGGCTGAGATGGCCATTGGTGGGTGCCGCAGGTGAGATCGAGTGGGAAGGCGCGGACCTCGGGGAGGCGGCGAGTAGCGGCCCCGTCCTCATGCTGGAGCTCGGCGCGGGCGCCGGGGCCAGCGACGAGAGCGGCTCCTCGCGAGGCGTCGGCGGTGAGTGCCCCTGCTGATATCTTCTCCTTCGCTCGCTGATGTCTTCAGTGGACTCATAAAGGAATCTGAAAAGTTTTATTTTTTTTGCCATAAAATGTATTCTTATTTTTGCTTTAGGGGAATGTTTTCAATTTTTCGTTTGTTTCTGAACTAATTACTGTAATTTTCCATCAAGTAAGTAAATAAGTTGCAGAAAATGAAGTCTGTGGCAGAGAATCATGTCTATGTTTCGTAACATTCCCTAGTGTGAAGTGACGGAGAGCGCTCGTGTGTTGCAGACGCCGTGGCGCTAGTTCCGGGGACGGAGATGGTGCCCATGGAGTCGCCGTCGCCCAGCCCCCCGCCTTCTGCGCTGGCGGCGGCGTCGTCGTCAGAGGGCAACGACGTGGTGGCGGTGTGGGGGGAGATGGTGGCGGTGGGTGCGCAGCCGCCGTCCACGCCTCCGCCGCCCGCGCCATCGCTGACAGCGGGCGATGGAGGCCCCTCGCGCCCCGGCACCGCCTCTGCCTCTTCGCCGCCGCTGCCCCACCCCACGGGCACCGAGATGGTGCCCGCGGGTGCCGGCGCGGCGGCACCACCCCCGCACGTGCGCACGCCCGTGCGCGCGGGCCCCAGCGGCGCGCAGGCCAGCATCGCGTGGGCGGGGCCGTCGGGCCAGTCCACTAGCACGGACGTGGTACCCGTCGCCACGCCCTACCCGCGCCTGGCGCGCGCGCGCCGCGCTGACGTCCTGCCCTCCACGTCTGCCGGCCGCAAGCCCGCGCTGCGCAAGCGGAAACAGGTCATGGTGAGTTCTCCAACGCTCCGTCGAGTCTCATTTTTAAATTTATTCCAACACTAATTTCTTTCTTCAGTGAAACGATTCGATTTTCGTGGTTTGTGTAGTTGTGAACTCACTTCCATGTGCAGTCACTTTGCTCCTTCGAATCACTAATATCTGAAAGACCAAGAAAAACGGATTGGTATATACTTCACAAGAATCATAACAAATCTGCAGGATCCCAAACGGTGTTTAGTGCACATGCTATCTACTTGTAACGTATTTTTAATCTCTGGCCTAGAAGTCGCTATTAATTCAAAGGCGACTCCAAACATTCGGCATTTGCCGATCAGCGAGCTCTACTGCTCGCCCAATCCCGAACAGTTGATGTATTCGAGGAATGTTCGCTCCTTTTGATGTGTCCAAAAGACAGACACGCGATGAGTAGGGCGAATACCGGATGTTCGGCCCTCGACGAATCACAAGCAACCCGTTCACACCATTCGCCGAATGCCGCATGTGTGAAGCTGCCTCTTACCAAAGGCATCATAAAACAAATGCGTGTAATCATCCCTGGTAGTCATTTCAAGTTGAAACTCTTTGATCGGTTGTCGTCCGGCATTGATCATCGTTTGGGATTTCAGAGGCGGGCGTTCGCCTTGGGCCCTCCCTCACGTGTGCCCCCGCATATCACTGTAGCCGACGCTTCGCGCGCGCTGGTGGCGTACGGCGGCGCGCCGGCGCTGAGCCGCATGACGGCGCTCTCTGTTCCACAGCCTGGCAGCTCGGGCAGCCCCGACGCGCTCGAGGTGAACGAGAGCATAATCTCTCTGCTGCTGAAGCTGCACTCACACCTGGCCGGTACGCCCGACTCGTTCAACCCGGACGAGGCCGAGGCGGCGGCGACGGCGGAAGCGGCGGCGGAGGCGGCGGAGAGCCGCGTAGGCGACGGGCCCTTTTTCCTGGGCAAGCTGCTGCACCGCGTGTCGGCGCTGGACGCCTTCTGCCGCGAAGCCATCCGCGAGGCACGCGACCGCCTGTGGCCGCGCAAGCCCGAGGAGGGCGAGGAGGAGGCGCGCGAGCGAGAGGCCCGCGAGCGCGAGGAACGCCGCCGACGCGCCAAAGAGCGTCAGCAAAAGCTCATGGCAGAGTTCGCCTCCAAGCAGAAGGAGTTCATGGAGCGCGCCATGGAGACCGGTCAGTCCTCCTCGGCTCGTCCTCCCCTGCTGCCGTCCCGACCCATCCTTCTCTCCTCTCTCCTCTCTCCTCATTGCCCTGTTTGCTCCTTTAGACCTCTCAGCGACTCTTCTTTTTTAAAATTAATTTCATGCTACACTTATTTTCCTCACTTTTTCTGTCAAAACCCACTATAAATAAACAATTAAAAAATTGAAGTATTGATTTATTTTTTATATGGAATCTTGTGGATATAATAATTCTTGGAATAATTCTTCAACTCAAATGCTTAGTGTTGGGACACATGGAGTAAAGCAGGAGAATGGGTAGTGTCTTTGTGAGAAGATGGTCTCTCACACATTGGAAGGGTAACTTAGGTAATGAGTTCTGTGTATTTGATGTCATTTAAATTTTTCTTTATTGTTTTCACCGCAAAAGAAACTCAACAGTTCACGGTTATCTTAGAATGTAACAATTTATTACTTGTTTCAATGGTTGTTTGAATGAGTTCATTCACATTTCCTCTTAACATTATTACAGTAAACGACATTAGGGTCACATTAAAATTTGGCAATTGTTGGATTTGAAGAAACTGCTTGGCAATTTTTTGGTTTGAGCTGGAATGTGAAGTTTGTTGACTTCAATGATTTGAAAAGTAAACATGTTGAGTGTTTATCTATCAGGACTTCATCCCTATTTTATTTATTCAGAATACTACTACAACTTTTAGAAATAACACAAGATTAACAATGTTTGTATTAGCAAATTATTATGTAGTATAAAATTGCAGTAATACCCTGTAGCTTCATGTTGGGATGTCTGTGCTCCTCCCGCTCCCCTATGTGATAATGTGATAAATTTGTACCCCCCCCCCTGCTGTTCTTTCATTTCCTTCTTTTTTTGTCTAATTTTTATTACCCTCTTGATAACCGTTTTATTAATTTTCATTCATTTTTACTTGTGAAACACTATTTCATGTCCTTTTTCATTACTGTTCTGCAGAATATTCACTTGATACATGTGTGATCACCTGAGTGTTCATTTTTTTTTTTATATATATATATTATAGATGAGGAGGCTTTGTCGGGAATGGACTGGCGTGAAGAGGAAGGTGCTACTCTACTGGCCAGTAAACGAGACTATGACTGTGTCATATGTAGTCAGACAACCCCTAGTACTGAAGATAAACCTATGGGATTAGTGGTGCTAGTACAGGTTCGTATTTCTTATTTAATACTGGTGTAGGGTAGTTTTGGTAGGGATATATGTACTTGACCTAGAGTGCTCTGTTGCAGGCAACAAGTGTTCTGGGTCACAAGAGACGAAGTATGGACAGAGCTCCCTTACCTACAAGTGATGAAGAGAGGGGAAATTTAAGAAGAGATGATAGTTTGGCTAGTGAATTTGACCGGCGTGTTGAGGAGCTTAACATGCAGTTCGACAGCGTAAGTAATGTTTATAGTACTGTAATGAAGGAGCATTTTTATTGGTGTGGAAATTAATTTATTTATAATCAGAGAATTGACTAAAATATTTATCAATAAGAAGTATCACAGATTTTATAAATCTAATACAATGAGCTTTAAAAGCTCTAACAGACACCATGTATAGCAATTTCAAGATGTCTTCTGAAGATTGATTTGACAGGGATGAACAAGATATCTTCATTGCTCAATTGGTGAGCACAATTTGAGAATCTTTTAAATATGCCCTTAGAGTCATAATTCAATTCAATTTAATTTATTCAGATAGTAAAATATAATACAAAGGCGTTTTTACAATATTGTAAGTACCATTCTCAGAGGAGTAGGCCTGTATGCTAACCAATATGAAACTATTTCTTATTTGTCATTCATCATACAATTTCACACAATTAATTCTATGACTTTTAATGGGAAGCAGGTAAGGATTTCTCGTTTTCCTTTGAGGAATATTGTAACTAATCTCAAAATCAACATGTTATGTTAATAATCGGAATATGTAAATCATAATCATCAGAATATCATTATTTTTTATTTTATTTTATTTTTGGTTTTCAGTTCTCTTGGCAGTTATCTGTGAATCTTGGTTGGGAGGGTGGTGTTCATGTACAAACATGTGGCCATCATCTTCACTTGGACTGTTTGCGTTCGTACCTGCAGTCGTTACGATCTCAACAGCGTCAACAGAGCATTGCTGTTGATCGTGGCGAATATTGGTGTCCACTATGCCGTCAACTTGCCAACTCGGTGCTGCCATTGTCTCCTCAACTTGGAGAATGTGCTGCTGTTGTGCGGTCACGACCTGCTGGTATTCAATAGTTTTTATGAGTTTAAAATGCTGATTTCTCTTTCTTTTCAAATTTAGTGTTTTATATTCTTGCAGGTTAGTGCTTTACAGTCTTGAAGATTTCTATGTGTATAATGACTAATTCTCGTCACATTACAATTTGTATTCAAAAAATATATTATGTCTGAACATGTTCTCTCATTTGTAGCACTTGAAAACAATTGCCTATCTTCTAGTAATAAATTGTTACTTTTATTGATATTAGAATGTAGAATCAACATGTACAAGGAATTTTTTTCTTGATAGTTTTAAAGCTTTTAAATTTATAATAATCAAAGTGGAAAATCAAGGTAATTAATTTTTTTGCATCCATCATTCTGTCATTGTCCACTTGTTTCTACAACCCAAATAACACTGACACTTAATGAGAGTAATTCAACAACAATCAGTTAAACATTATGGTAACTTGCGTTATAAATGCTTAATGAGATGCAAGTCAGAAATACCATATATAAGCCATCAGTGAAAAATTAAAATTTTTCTTATACAAATCACAAAACATTATTAAGTATTCTGTTCGTTATCAGATCACTCACAAAAAGATGGATCTGTGTGGAAGAAAAATTATTTGAATCAAACATGCAAAATATGGTCAATTTGAGGGATAACACTCAAATGCTCAGCATGTGACTTTTCTTTTGTTCAGATAACTGAGTGCTATTTAATGTTATAATTTATTATTGTTATTATTATTATTATTATTATTATTATTATTAACCGATATAACTGTATCTGTTGATGTTCAGAGTATATGAAGAAATATGTTATGAAAGTTTTTTTATGGAATTTTTTTTTACAGGCCTTCCTTCTATTGTTACCGAGGTGTGTAACTTCTTGAAAGAAAACCCTCCTACTCCTATGTCCTCCAGTCTCGTGGAAGCAATGGCAAAATCCATGGAAGATATGACAAATAGTACGTATCACAAATTTAAGCAGAAATCTGCATCTCCCACATCCCAAAGCTTGTTCCTGTTCGTGAGCTCAATTGCTCGCACCAACTTGGAAGTGGAGCTGGTGCAGCGAGGAGGCTCTCTGTGCCAAGCAGCTAGCACTGCCTCAGAGGGAAGTGGAGCATTACCTGGCAGTGGTAGTCCCGGTGCAGAGGCTTCTGCGCTCCTTACTCCCAAACGCTCCTGCATTGGTGAGTTTCGTTCTTCAATTTATTTTCTTCAAACTTCAGTAAATCAGCTCACACAGAATTTCTTATTAAAATTATTATCACCTGTTTTGCCAGCACATTAACCCACTAATGCATCAAGTGGCAGACATTAGAGTTAAGATAAATAGGGCCTCAAAAAGCCCAGCACACATGTATAGCAAATTAAGGAAAACATGAGCAAGGCAATGAAAATCTCTGACTTTTATGATAACTTAATATAACATTTTTTTGAAGATACAGTCGACTCCCATTATAGTAAACTTATGTCTCTTGCCTGTTTCTCTTACATTACACATTAGCATTACAAGATTCAGTTCTAACTCACCTGAGTGCCACAAGTCCCAACACTAGACAGCTTAGAAAAAATATCGTCAGCCAAAGATCACTGAAAAAGTATTCCCTGTGTTGGAGATACCGAATATTGAATGGGGATCTTCCTTAATGTAGGCGATACAAATAAAGGTGTTCCAACAGTACAAGAGGTATTAAAGCACATCAAGACTGAATAATGATATTTTGAGACAATGCAGATCAAATGGAGAGAGCACGAACTTTGGAGAAGGATCGAGAGAAATTACTAATGAAAAATGTATGAAGGAATGCTGGAATGTAGGAAAGAAGGAAGTAATTAATTTTTGGAGGTCAAATAAAGATATTGATATTTGCAGTTCATGCTATTAATTTATTTTGCTTTATCTTTCTTTTAATAAAAATAATCACTGTGGAGAAATTCTCTTTAATATTGATATCATCGGATATATTGAACCAAAAATGTTAGTTCCCAGACATTCATTGTAACTGGAGTAAACTGTATTTATTTAATAAATAAATGAATATATAACTTAAAAACCATAGTTACACTTTTTTCAAAAATATATATTTAATTTATTAATAGATTTTGAAGATAAAATCTTGAATGTCCTACTCTCTCTACTACGAAACCTCAAAAATCGAATGTCCTTGCTCCTCTATAAAAGGTTTCACACCTCGGCTGAGTAAAATTTTGCAAGAGGATCATTCTATGAATTTTGCACTACTTTCAAAATAATTTGTGCAAACAACAGTTTCTGGCTTTATTTTCTCCCCAAAAATGTTTACACAAGAGAATCAAGTACCTTTGCTTAAAGAACTAAGACATTACAAAATGTTTCAGAAACAAATTCCATAATATTTTGCACTTTAGTTCTGTGAACAAGAATAAGGAGCCATTGCACAGCAAAGATCGCTGATTGTTCATGTTGACCTCTCTTTCTCATATCTGATTCAGAACTAAATTTGTCTTAAGTGCATTTTCTAGGAAATGCTTATCAATTTCTAGCAGAGTGTACATTTTATCGTTAATCAGGATTTTAAAACTAAAGGAAGAAATACGAGTATAAAGAAATGACTCTTGGAAGCCTAGCATGTGAAAATTTTGACCCCAAGTTTTTTGTATTGCATTTCTTGGAACAAAGAACATGTTTCATATCTTCTGTAATGCTAGACATGTCATCACATTCATTGTTGTTCAGATATTATTTGTGTGAATTTGTGCATATACATATTTAATGAACCCTTGGGGTTTAGCTCTGGTCACATGTACCCCTTAACCTATGGCCGCGAGACTGGGATGCTGTTGGTAGGCTCTGGTCCGTACTCAGTCTGTCGCAGGAAATACAGATAGACATGTTTAATAAATTATGAATAATAAACTTACTGCAAGCATAATTTTGACAATTCTGCGTGGTTTGCTGTTTATACATAAACCATACAAGATCCAACACTATTCAATTCAAGGATGAAATCTAAATGTCATGTAACCATTTCAAATTGAAAATGCATGTAGGTATTGTTGTAGAATTATAAAGAAAATAGAGCCCAATTTGATTATGATTTTTTTTCACTAAGCTTTCAGGGATTAATTGTACTCTAAATCTCAATTCATTTACACTTTTAGGTGCACATCGCCGAATGCATAGACTAATCCTCTCAGTTGGTCACTTTCACCAAGACTTGTAAACAGAACCATAAATAATGCATCACATCCCAGAGACACCATTTATGCATCGGTTACTTAAATAACTGTATCTCATGTATATTGAATCTTTATTATTTCATAAACATGAGTTTTCAAAATAATATTTATTTAAATATACGTTCAAAGACTTAGTTATCACAGATATATCTTCGTCTCAGAATGTCAAAGTTCTTTCCAACTGCAAGAGAATTTTACAGGGGAACATTTTGAAATTGATTTGCAAAATTCTATGTCATTACGTTCATGACAAATGCACTGTTACTCCGGGAATTCGAATGAGGAACTTGTTTTTTTATTACTCATCATAATCTTGCTTTACCAAATTCACAAATCTATACGTTATTTGAAATGATATTGAACTTCCTCAATTTTATTTTAATGCAAGTTATTAATGAGTTTAATGTGATAATTTAATAATTTGATTAATTGAATGATTTGTAGCATTTATTTATTTATTTATTTATTTATTTATTTATTTATTTATTTATTTATTGCTATTGCTTTGCACACTTTTACTCTAATGCTCTATGTACACATTTACGGCTTGTATGAAAGCAACATTGTTCTTTAATTTATGTATTAGGCATATATTTGTTGATGAATTCATAGTTCTATAAAAGAAAAGTTTTTCTACAAGTCTGATTTGAAAACTGCTGTAGTACATTATACATCTGACAATAGAGAGTTTGACCATGCCAAAGCATCATTTTCACCAAAAATGTCAGATCAAAATTTGTCATTTTGAAGTCATGTCAACTTATTTGTAAAAAATAACCTTTTGGTGAATTTAAAAAGCGATGTATTCAAAAAGATATTCTTGCATGCAAAATTACTTGCCTCCTCTAAAGATAAAACACTGTGTTTGATAGATTTTAAATACTCTCTTCTTTTGTGTGAGGAATTATCATGGAAGAGATAGAAATGAAGAAAATCAAATGAGTAAGAAATTAGAAAGTAGAGAAAGGGAATGAAATAAAGAAATGAAATAATGAAATAAAGAAAGTTGGAAAAGAAGAAAAAGATGGAAAAAATTAAATTTTAATTTTAATTATTATAAAAATAAGCTATCCCATTACAAGTTCAGGGCGATATGAGAGGACAAACTCCAGTGTTAAGAAACCTTGTCATTTAGACGAAGTGATAAGGGCCAGTTTCTTACCCAACTTTGCTAATATACTTTAATACCATTAATCAACATTTAACTTGGTTATGACTGGTGTAATTTTAGTGGAGTGGATTTAAACTATAAAAAGTGAATTTTAACTATGTGTTCTCCTTCACTCTCTTTAGCTATTAATTTAATGTAGATCTAGATTTTAAATGGTGAGCTTCATGTTGTAGTTCCTCTTCTTCACGTTCTGGCGATGCATGCACGGCTGCTTGCCACGTGGCCTGCCTGGCAGACATGGCAGAAGGTCGCAGGTGCTGGCCCTGAGCCCGACTGTGCTCCTCTGGCACTGGCACCCCTGGAGCGGCAGGTACCTCTGCTGCTTCATGATCCAGCAGCCCTTCTGACTCAGTTCATTCTTCTGCTGCCATTGCACTTAGATCAAAGTGAGTATAATTAGAATTGAGCTATTAGCCAACCTTTCCTGACTGAAAAGATTTTCAAAAGTTTTAGTCAACTCATGACTGAACATTTGCAGAGTTAAAATGTTGAAAACCATTATTTTATTTATCAGTCAATGTGTAGCATACACTGAGAAATTTGAATGAACATAGTCTTGTCATTTTTAGTGTTATAATAAGAATTTTAGAATCATAATAATCAATTTGTAGTTTGTGATCCTTAAGAAAATATTATTAATGTGCAGCAATGCAATTAATAATGGAAACCATATTTGGAGAATATCATTAAAGCTGACGCACAAGATGCTGCTTTCACTGCTTTTCGTATACCACAATTCCTCAATATTAAGAAAATGTAGTTCAAAAGACTGTTTGGAATATTCACATCTTTTTAACGCTCTTATTAAGATATATAATTCTGTCTGCTTCCCAAAATTATTAATTTTGTAGTCATGTGATGTTAGTTTTGTGGAAAAATAGGGGGTCAAATGGAAAACAGAGAAATCAAAGTGCTGACAATATTCCAGGAAAACACAGGGAAATGTCAAAGAGATAAGATGATGGTGATGATGATATTTTTGTTTAGTTTTATTAAATTCAATTATGTTTCACAATTCTGATATCAATTTGTAGTATTACAATTATTGAAAATAATTATAAATTAATATTTTTCTGTTGACATTTCTTTAAAATTTTGTGTAGTTATCAATGTGATCTGAGTAATGCATATGTACTAAATTTTTCAAATTGCCCTTTAAAGGTAATGGATTTCACTTTACTATTACAGTATTCAGGTTCAAAGAAAAAGTGTGTAGTTTCCTTTCAATTTAAAATTGTACATTAACCTCGCCCTGTGTGCAACAATTGTCATGATATGTCGGTGCGTGTGGCAGTTAGGACTGTGCATTGTTTTTAAGGATTTCTAACGGATTTTACCAAAAAATTCTAAATAACACTAGTAATAATGTAGGAATTGTTGCTATTTAAAACTAAGCAGAAAAAAGAATGTACTTAAAACTATTGAGGGAGCATCAAAATATGTAAAAACTAAGTGTTATCAGGTTCAATAATTCCAAAACATAATCAAATAACTTATTTTTATTCAAAAATAACCGAAACAAAACAGAAAAACTGACATGAAACATTGAAAATAATTATTGAAATATGAAAATTACATCTTATGAGAAAGCACAAGATATTAAGTCTTCATTCTGAGAGTCAAGGTTGCTACATAAATCACATTTAACACTGCTTTAACAATGTTCTTCACATACATTCCAGTTGCAGATGGTTTGGGTAACTTCACTCTCTCAAGAATGTTAAATATCCTCCAAATTTGTCAGATTGCTTTGAGATATGCAGAAATATAAAGGCATGCAAAACAATAAAGATCATGACAATAATAATGAATATATAATACAGAAGAACCTCGCAAATATTAGAAATTTCAAATAACTCGAACAAAATTCGGGATGGTGGAAAAATAAACAAAATAAATAAAATGCTTATTTTTAGTGTAAAGAAAGGATTGTATTATTACTGTAGAATTGAACAACTAATTATTGAAACACAAATTGCCGAAATGAAATGTTTTTTACACTGATAACTACAGTGTATATGTTTATATATGCTGTAATTTTCACTTAGAGCTACTTGCAAAATTGATAATCTTCTTTTGCTGTAAGGATCTGAAACTTTCAATGATGATATGATCGCTATACTGTGTTGCATTATCTGGTAATCGTACAGATGTATTTGTATATGTATGGTTAATTTTTTCTAATAATTCAAACATTTCTGAATACGAACAGACCACACCTCCAATTAGTTCAGATTACCAAGGTTCTACTTACATCTAAAAGAAAAAAGTAAAAATTTCTGTGAAATAACAGTATATATAAAATACTTACATTTTGTTGTGCTGTCGAGTTTGTATCGCAAAGTAACCTTGCAACAGTATGAAGAGAGCTCCTACTGTTCCCTTTTGTTCACTCAGTAACAAAATCACACTCTGCACAAAAGATTTTAAAAAAATTTAAGCAGCACATTCTGATGAGTAAATATGTCCCTAAGGAATACTTGGCCTCTCACTTACTTATCTGTGTTGACAAAGTTTGCATGCATGAGTGTTCAGAAGTTCCAAACACTGCCCACATGCGTAGTGCAGGGTTAATATTGTGGATTTTAGAATAATGTTTCTGCAAACACACATTTAATGCTGAAAAACTGGAATTACACAGAGTAAAAAATGAAAACTATAATCAAATTCAGAAAACCACAGTGTACTCTGATAACTTGTTATTTGTTAATATGCCTTGCATGACTTGATGGACGTCAATTATGTTTTTCAGCCTACTTCTCATGTGTAGTGAAGGTGCTTTACAATCTTCTGTACTTCCAAGTAGTAGCTCAGTTGAGCTGTCACTTACCTGAAGCAGAACGTGCGAGGCGGCGATCTTGTCCAGAACCGATGCCTGGTGCTCGATGGTCTCTTGATGCAGCTGTTGCACTTGTTGTGCAAACGTTAGAACATTCACAATTGTATTTGGAGGGCAGTACTGAAAGTTCAGCATCATCAGCTGGAGATCTGGAAATGCAGGTATGTTCTCAGTTTTTGTGTTTGTGAATGTTTTACTAACTTGACTTTAATACAACTGTGATGGTTGGTTTAATGTGGTCAAGGAAATCAACATGACTCATCATTAAAAATTGAAGAAAATTACCTTGTAGCAGGTGGATATTTCTTTGAAACTTTGATTCTACCTTTTTAAATGATATAATGTATCAGACTACTTTTATTACCTTCTCGCATACTACTTAGCTATTAAAGAGAAACAATAGTAATGCTGCTATAGAAGACAGCAATTTTTAAACAAACTCATATTGTAGGCCTTTGATCCCAGAAAAGGATATAATTCATGGTCTCATGTATAGTAAATAACTTCCTCTAATACATTGTGTAGTCAGAATTCATGTTCTGTGGGTCCTTTATAATGTTTGAAATTGATGAAATATAATGAAAATATAATGAAAAATTGGTTAATGACAAAACACCCGTCTATTCATCTGTGAGTGCTAGCAGCTAAATAGTAAGCAGAATTTTCACTTAAGTTTGTTCCCTGATCAATGTGGTGATTTTGTGATAAATAAAGGCAATTTTTAAAACAACATTTTCTCAAAAATCGCAATTTTTCTTTAAGTTTTCCTCCGAGATGGTGCAAAATGTGCTTGTTACAAGAGAGCAGATGAAGTTTTCATTAAAACTTTAAACTTTTGAAAATTGCAAAAGTTGAAATTAATTTGAGAAAGTATGCTGTTGTGTCTTTTATAAGATCTTTACTGCCATGAGGACAAGTATCATTTTGAGCTGCTACTATCATTGCCCATTTTATAGCTATGCTATGTACTACATACTGTTGTTGCACACCTAGTTTAAAATAGCATTGATAAAAGTATGCACAATTTGAAGATCACAATGCTTAACCAGTAGTATTTTCTTAATGTTTTGACTGATGTATAGTAATGAACATATCACCATATTCCAAATTTGTTTTTTGGATTAATAATAGTTCCTCGTTGATATTTAAAATTCAGGGTAGCCACTTTCAAATAAACCTAAAAATATTTAAAAAAAAAAAAAAAAAAAAAAAAACACAGACTCGATAATTCAGATTTCATTTCTAGTGAAAAAAAAAAAGTGTGGTCAGTGAATACTGTATGTATTTGATTATATACTGTATTTGGTTGTGACCTAATGTGGTATAAATAATACAGTCTGTAATTGATATTTTACATATAAACCGTATTAACTTGTGACTAAAATTGTTAGAAATTTACTTAGATGATTTTAATTGTTCCTCCCTTTTCCTGTAACAATTAGAATGAACAATTGTACACACAATTTTAGCCAGTTATTTTTTTCGTTGGAAACATCTATCAGTCTGTTCATTGGTTCATTTCAACAATCCAGACAATTTTTATAACCTGGATGAATCATGTTTGATGTGTATGATTTAATATAATAGTTACACATGCATTGTATTATAGTATTTATGAATTTTATTTTGTTTCAGGTTCAGCAATTGTGTTTGCCATTCCTGCGATTGGCTGCCCTTCTTCGACATCATTTATACGAACAGCCTCTTCCTGATGTTACAACACCTCAATCTGAGTTTGTGCGACTTGTATATTATCTGGAACTTGTCTCGGAAGGCATGGACTGGCAACATTTCAATGCTGCTGTGGCTTTGAACTGGGCTTATGGTGAAGCCGGAGCAGCGAGAGCATGGTGTGAGGAAATGGCTGCTTTTGCACACCGTTCACAGGTGTCAGCAAGGAACTTCCTGGCTGAGCAGCATTTGCTGTGGCAGCAACCTAGGTTGCTTCGCTTGCCTGAGCTTTATGATCGTATCTTTCAGTACTACCATCGTCGGCAATGTACACAATGCCACTCAGTTCCACGTGAAACCAGTATATGTTTACTATGTGGTGCATTAGTATGTTTACGTGAGAACTGCTGCAAGCAACATAATGTGTGTGAGGCTGTACAGGTGAGCTTGATTTTGAATGCATAATTACACTTTTTTAATGTGTCTGATTGCTTACACTTGGAGAATATTCTGATTATCTGATATTAAATCACTGAGCATGTACAACAAGGAAATGGAAGTTCAACATTTTTCACTAATCTGTATATTAATAAGTGAAGACAAAACTTCGTACCCCCTTTTAAGCATATTGTGTATTGTGTGTACGGAGGAGTGTGAAATTTGACATAATTAAAGTTTATATGGAGGAGTGCAAAAGCAAAAAATTTTTATAATACGTGATTCAAATATATAGAATTAAATAAAATATATGGTGTGCCATGACATGCTGTAGGACACTGCTGTTGTACATAACTGGAATTCGATGAGTCTTAGAGCTATAAATATAGATTTTTGTGTTCCATAGGGACACAGGTTTTATTTTCCTATCCTGTGTTCTACAAAATGTTGCTTTTACTTCCTTGCTCTCACGAACATAGTTCGTAAGAAGAGGAAGTTTGAATTGTGCACTGGAAAAAGGCAAATTTTTGTCAGAAAAACTCTTATTCTGGACCCTGGTAATGGAAAAGAGGATAACGCCTGTTGCTAGGTATAAAAAAATCCTCTTACATGTGGTGTAGCCAGTGTCCATGTTTTGTGGTCCTTGAAACCAAAACCTGTGGTCAACGTTGGCACATAAACTGTTTAACTGATTTTTTTCAAAATTGATATTCCTTAATCAAACACAATGAACTCAAGATTTAAAGTTTCAAAAGGATATTATGATTTTTGAGAGTACTTTACATGAAACCTCAAAAACATTTTCAAAATTTTGTAAAAAAGGCACCATTAAGAAAAAAGGCACATTTAAGAAAATAGGCAGATCTCATCCCAGATTTTTTGAAAATTGGAAAAGTGCAATACTAGGCATTCATCCCGGCATATGCCTTAGACGATTGAGTATACCCCAAAAATCTCAATTAGAATTGCAGCTTAGAACCGAACGTTGTCAATATATGAAAAGAAGGGAAACATAAATGAAAATGAAGAAGAAAGAGGGACTAAGAGAGGGGTTGTGTCAAGCTGTATATTTATGCCTGGACTAAATGTGCAAAACAAGGGACCATCCCAGCATATGCTGTAAGTGATTGAGTAAACCCAGAAGAACCACAATCAATGGCAGCTTAGGGCTGAACATTAATAGAGCAGAATGTTATATACAGTAGTGAGAGAAAAGAGAAAAGACATTCAATATAAGCAATTTAAAAAAAAATTGAACCTTTTTTTTCTCAAAATTGTTCCAAATTGTTTCTTTAAATTTTTTCCATGGATGGAAGAAGGGATTCTTAAAGGAATGTGATGCGAGTCTAATTTTCGTTGAACTCTGAATTGTTGCAAATTGCAATTTTAGAAATAGTGCAAAAAAGTATATGGTGTTGGACCACCATTAGTTTTACATGTTTTATTCAAAGCTTAGTGTTTAAGAGATGATACTCCACTCTATATTTCCATTTGTGTAAGTGATAAGTATATTGGTAAAAGAATATTGTATTTTTGAAGAACTTTGCTCTGTTGTCGGTTGAGGTGACGAGACCAGTTTCAATTGCTTTTCCCAACTATGCGAGAGGAAATATACAAATATCTTTGTGTGTCACTGATGTTAATAAAACAAAATATCAGTTACTGTTTTAAAGCTGATTCTGCTCAAAATACTTCATTTATATCGTTGAATTGTAATTTAAAAACTGAATATAGGTTTAAAAATTATAGTACTTTGGTATTATTTACTGCATAAATTTTTGAAATTTTTACGCAGGCTCAGCAAGTCTTTGTCAAAAGAGCAACAGGACTTGGCAATTTTTAAAATATTTTCATCACATTCATTTCATCACTGTCATCACTCTCATTTATCTATACATTTTCAGTCTTATCACTCAGAAAGCAACACATACCACACTACAATTACAAAAACTCAAAAACCATTTTGATTTCCTTGCTGATCATACTAACACTAAGTGACTGCTCAGAAAAAAAGGAAAGTATTTATTTCACATAGATATAAATATTTTAGAAAACAGTCAAGATCCATAGAAACATATTTTCCTCAATAAGCACTTCAAATCATTGTGTCTAATTATTTTATGAAATAACAATTCAGAGAGTCAGGTGGCATGCAAATTCAGCTGAATTCTATATCATTGAGCAGATGCTTTGATTTCATGTACAAAATCTGGTGTGAAGGGACCAGAGTACTGATTCCGTCTCCCTACAAATGATGAGCTGTTGAAAGGTAACAGCACTTAATCTTCATAATTTTTTCCTTCATCATGGCTCAGTAATTGTTCTAAATCAGATGCATTGATAATTTCTGTGTTTTCGGGCCTGTCAATCGAACCATCGACCTGTAAGTGAAGTGCATGTTGTATCCTGGGAGATGGCGAGGTTTCTTCTCTGCTGAATTCAATGTTGCTAGCTTACTAGCTAATGGCTAATTGTCATCGGACCCCAAATCCTAGATCTCTGGTTTAGAAACATTGCAGCAACAACAGTTATCCTTGCCATCTCAATCGGTTTCTTGATTCAATGTGAAGCATGTACATTCACCTATGAGGGGAATGAGTCCCGCCTTACCACCAACTTCAGTGTGGTGAAGTAAGCTATAGGTGCTCGCGACTGCTCGCTCGAGACTCCGTCAACCGCACGACTCTAGTACCAAAAAAACACTGCCACCTGTCCCGAGAGTCAGCGCGGGCCGCTGCCTGCTACCCCCAAAACTTCAAATGTCCCCACTGGTATCGGGCAGCTCTCGTAACCCCGGCTTTGCCCCTTATAGCAACTAGACCCATGTCTTTGTGGTGGTGGTGGTAGTAGTAGTAGTGGATCAAAGTGAGGGCTTCACTGTTTTAATATTTGTGCTACACCGGCGGCGTTTATCTCTCAAAACTTGGCGAAAAACGCCCATCGCCTACCACTCATGCCTACGCACATCACTGTTAGCTTTTAATGGAGATCATTACTTTGCTCTAGGTCTACGGGGTAGATTCACACTGAGCGTTCCGCCTGAAGGTGTAGCACAGGTTCACACAAGACCCATTACTGGCTGAGGTGGCTCATGGCGTCAACTGTTGTCACTGCATTGCCCCGAGAGTTCTGGGGGGACAGGATTTCGACACTAGCTAGATATCTAGGCTGAGTTCAGCCGCTGAATGGAGAACAATTCTATCGGCCGGCTGGTGCATGTAGGAGATAAAAAAATTATCACTTTTTCACTGTGAGCATGTAGTGGTGAATTTCATTTAATGAAGTGGAGAATTCTAGCGGCGGGCTATTGTGATCAGTTGTTCTCCGTGGATCAACATCAGGCGAATGCCGGAGCAGTACTCGAACAAGGGTCGACTGATCGCGCTCAATCTTTCCTTCCTCTTCCCTGACATACTCTCACCCTTTACTTACACACACTTACATGCACCACACACATTGTGATAGCAGTCGAGAGCTTTGACCTTTTCGTGGCTGAGGTGGTACCCTGCTGATGGGAGATACAAGCTCCCCCCCCAAACCCCGCAGGCCTGTCTGTGCCATCCGTCCCGTCTGTCTGTGCCGTCCTTCCCGCCTGTCTGTGCCGTCCGTCCCGCCTTCCTGTTTTTCCCGTCCGTCTGTCCCGCTCGCCTCTCCTGACTGCCCATACCCCACTTGTCTGCCTGCTCCTCCTGTCTGTCGTTCCTCTTGTCTGCCTGCCGGTCAACGCTATTATTGAACTCTTAAATATAAGTGATTACAAAACCAAATTATTAAATATTTAATTTTTAGTACAATTGACAATTTCAAATATGGCTGATTTATGTATAATTTTAATGAATCATTTCTGTGCTTAGGTAGAGAAAATGGGGGAATTGTATCCCTTTTGGGGCTATAACTGTAAATTGACTTCTCCAAAAAAAACTGTCAGGTGCCAGGTATCCAGTGACATACCACTATCTGGGGCACATTGTCTATCTCGTAAATCTTCTTTTACCAGTACTGTACATATCAACTATAAATATGACAAGCTTTTTGCAAAAATTGTATGAAATTAATTAAAGCACTATCTTATTAGAATCAACACATTTTGTATAGTCTAGATAGGCTTGGATTCACATAGATGGGATGACAGAAATTCGCCCCCTACATACACACACATTTCCCTAGAATGGGGAAATATAATTACTAGAGCAGATTTTGATGACATAAAACTTCAGCAAAAATCATCAATAAAATGCACTTAAAAGTTTTTAAACACCATAAAAACTAGAAAAATTATGTAAAATTTTCTATCAAAACAATTTCATATGTTGGATAAAAATGAGCAACACAAGAAAAGAAAATGTAGAAATGTCTAAAATGTATTGATAAAGTAACTGCATGTTCTGTTCTTAGCCTTTTAGTTTAATGGGAATCGTGATTCATGCAGTATTTTAGCCCAGTGGTACGTATGGAAAATGCCTTTGGTCTCCAGAGGCATGTGACAGCTCTTATCTTTTTCTTCTTGCTATGGCGACTTCAACGTATTGAAGTGTGGTCGATGCAACCATAAAAGTATTGAAGGAGTAAAGACCCTTTTGAGGTTTCCATTGAGCGATTGTGGGCCGCTGTGATATTTTATGCAATTACATTGTGCCCGAAACAAAAGAATAGGGCATGGATCACTTACATATGCTTGGAAACGGCACAATAATATACTGAAGAAGGGAAATAAAATACCTAAATAAAATAAGAAAAAAGGAGAAAGAAAAAAAAAATTAAAAAGTTAAAGGGGTTTTAGACATATTTTGTGAAATACTGTTGATTTTCTGCAGTCCTGTACAATAATTTTGTTTGTAAGCGAATGTTTAATTTAAATCAATGTTATGTATTTTTATTTAAAATCTATCTGTTCACAGCTGTATCATAGAATGAAAAATATAATACCCTTATCCTTTGTTGTTTGGCAGCTTGGAATTCAATGATTTTAATAACAAATTATAACTATTTTTTAATTTAAAACTATGTAATATTCATTAAATAATATACTTAATATTTTGATTTTGTTAAAATCATTTTATGATAAATAATTAACCTTGTTTATCATTTATATTATCTTTGTGTTTATATGCAGGCATGTAATATCATAAGTTAAGAGACAAAGTTGGAAGATGTTACCGTGATGATGGTTATAATTACTGAACAGCATTCTATCATTTTAAGGCATTTATATTGTAGGCTGATTTTGGCATTGATCTATGGTAACTTGACATTTTGATTATCATTCTCAGTTCAAGAACATGAACTAGCAACCCCCCAGCACTTTAGGGGTCATGTCCGATAGATGTGCAACACCAGCCATGGTGGACTCTCTTCATGCATGTTTCCAAGACTGATTTTGGTTTCTTCATCTAGATTTCAAAACCTTATGGGGCATCATTCTGGTTCCCATTCTGGCACCATGTTTTAGGTTCTAAGTATCATGGGTATCCGTATAGTCTTCCAATAAAATAAATCTTATGTGATGATTAGCAGATGTTTAGGAAGAAGCTTTTAAAAGACATTTAACAGCAAACTATGTTTTTAATTGTTTTTGATACTTTTGAAACTCTCCCTTCAAAGTATTTTCCCAAAATTGAGTTTAGCATTTGTTAGCAATAACGCAGAAAGAAATAATGCATGACCCATAGTTGAGAAAATCTAATCATTCTGCTCAACAACACTAAAGATTGCAACACTTTCTCATTTCCTACTTCCTTTACAAACAACTAAATCCTGAAAACTATTTCATCTATGAAATTACAACTCACAAAAGTTCCTTTGGAGACGTGAGGAACTTGGTACACGAATTTCATCAAAATTCATAAACGTTAAATGGCTCATTATATTCAATATAATTAGGCATCCTGTAGTAGAATCAATAGCTCATGAACATTGATGGTGAAGGGTACTGCCGAAGTCAATAAATCACATCCTCTGTATAAAAAAAAGTCATGACTCAAAGAAGGTGATTATTCAGGAGAGTGCTTAAAAGGTTTTAAAAATTACATTATCAAATCATGTTTATGAAGTACGAACATTGCCAATAATTGACTAAAATAGGCCTAAAAGGAAACTACACTATTCTAGGATGCAAGAGCATAAAAATTCACTTTAAATAAGGTATTTAACTCAAAATTAAATTTATTGGGTGTTACGACTCTTTTCTACTGGTGGTGCGGTATAAATACTGTTAATGATTTTGATATACTGATTGAAAATACACCGAAATGTTCAAAAGATAATTTAAAAAGATAAAACATACATGTTAGTATTATAATAAATGTGTGTTAGTATGCTTCTGAATAATCAACAAACTTGAACATTCTGGTCTCTTTGAGCAACTTCTTATTAAAATAATAATTAAAAATTTCAATAAAAGGAAAGTGTTTGCAAGACGTCTCAATTTTCTAATATTTGGTTCTCCAACTGGAATTTTCAGAAGATTGTAATTGAGGTTCTTGTGGAATGTTTTATGTGGATGCATGACTGACTGTGGGATATTAAATTTCATTGGAGAATCAGAAAATACTCAGGTTTTTTAAGTAGGTGATTACTTTATTTATAAAAGTTTTCCCTTGGAAGTTTGTTAACAAACTTCTAAGGGAAATATTTGATAGTTGTTTGGATAATAGTTTCTAGACTTCTACAAACCTAGTGTGCATTTCTAAAAGTATCATGCATATTATGTTTCTCACTGTCTGTTAATAATATAGACTAATAATAACTAATAATTAATGAATAATAATACTATCATAATAATAATAATAATAATAATAATAATAGTAATAATAATGATAATGATGATGATGCAATAAACACTAGAAACAAAGGAGAAAACTCATTTAGTAGGAGAATCATAGTGTGTGCTCAAATATACATAAATGTGATAAATAATAGTTAACAATCAAATTAACTGCATGGTATGTAATGCATATGTTTTTTTCCTTTTTATTAACCGGCTCCATCTTCTTGTCCTTCTTTATGTTCTCTATCTCTGTCTTATTCTTCTCCTCCTCCTCTGCCATCTCCTTCTTCATAATACTATTTTTTTCTTTCAACACTTTCTTACCATCTTAAACATCTTGTGTAGAATTTCTCTTGAGTCCTCATTCTCTCTTTCTTCCCTTTTATTATCCTTGCATTTGTGTTCTTTCTTTCTGATTCTTCTCATTTATAGTCTCTGTTTACCTTTCTTCTTTTCTTATTTCCTACTTCCTTTACTCTTTTTCATTTCTCTTTGTGTTACTAGTTATGTTTGTTTATTCATCAGTATTGTGTTTGATTGTTCTTATAAATTGCATCTGATGTAATCTAAATTGTCTAAACATGTGTTCTTCATGTTTTAGCACTCCATTGACTGCGGTGGTGGCACAGCCATGTATTTAGTGGTAACTTCATCCTATATTCTTGTGATTCGTGGCAAGCGAGCTTGTTTGTGGGGATCAGTGTACCTGGATAGTTTTGGTGAGGAAGACCGTGAGCTCAAGTGAGTATTTTCATTTGTGTGTTGCAAAATTGTGCACTTTAATGTCTTTTAAATTATAAGATCTAAACGAACTATTTTGCTGTTTTGTAGACGGGGCAAGCCTTTGTACCTGTCTCCGGGCCGCTACCAACTGTTGGAACAGCAATGGTTGGCTCATCGATTTGATCATACCTCGAAGAAGTGGGTGTGGCATCGCGATGGTCTCTGAGACAGCTATTTTCTCAAGCCCCTTTGGCCCTGTGCCACTGCCTGCTAGTCTCTCTCCAACAACCGACTTCACAACTCTGTAGATCTTTCAGTTTTCAAAGCACTATATTCTTTAAATATATGTTTTCACTCATTCATCCTTAACAAGCATACCTACGTATTTCAGGGTCTCCTTTATGTGATTCGCTGAATACTGAAATTTGTCTGAAATGTTCAGTTCAATAAGGGTGTTAAATCCTGGAGAATATTGTATATATTTTATATCTATCATAAATATACTCAGATCAGCTAGCTTGTAAAAATTTGGACTGGATGAAACTGGAATATGTAGAATGTGCAATGGTTGCACATTTCGTCCATTGTTTTTAAGTGCATTGACAGCATCATAAAAAGACATTGCAAATTGCAGTTGGTGCAGTGTCATTGCTAAGGAGCAAGCTTGAGAAAGGCAGGCAAGATAACTTGACTAGTCTCTAGAACAAAAAATTATTAATTCGATTACTAGTGAAACTGCCTGACTTTCTCAACTTCCAAATCTTACCTTGCTGTCAAATGTCTTGTTTCTCCATAAAATTCCATTTGCATGCACCGTAGACTGGATTCTGTGGAAACGATGTTCTTTCAAAATGTGATATACATACTCTGCAATTATTCAGTTTGGTGTCAGTGATTTGTTCCTGCGAATCAGCCTTAGTAACTTTTTCCACTAGATCCACTGCCTTGTGTAGCCAAGTCTAGTGCTGCAATATTTACTTTCTGATTAATTGTGAATGCTTACAAAGAGATGTTGGTTCAGAGCTGGAAGTATGGCATTTCATTGTGTAAACTGTCATGAAAATACAATCTTTGATTGTGGGTGTAGTAACTTACTGGGAGGGCTGGGTAAGGACTCTTCTATGGACAGGCTGTGAGTAAGTGCCTGCCTGGTGATTCACTGTAGGGATCAATTCCAAAGATAAATTGTTTCTGGATAGTTTTTTCAGTAAATGGCTACACAAATTTATTTTATTATTATATACTTTAAAATTGCTATTTTTTTTTCAAACAACCTTTAAGGTATAGATATTTATTGGAACATTTTGTTCAAATTGGTGCATGGCAGGTTCCCTCCCCCGTATGTACTGCTCAACTTTGCAGATTCCCATTTGCAGTGATCATGGACTAACTGCATATTGTGTGTATGCTTGTCTCTTGTTAAATCAGATATTTGAAGTTTATTAATGTCAAGGAAGTGAATGTGGTATATAATTTGTTGGATATAAGCAAGTAAGTTTTGCAATGGTGAACAAGTCCATGTGAGTTGGATTATTTTGCCAAGAGTAGAATATAATTAATAGAAAGTTGCATGGATGAATATTTAAATATGTATATTTAGAATGATTTTGCTCCTTAGTGAATGTGTCAATATGTCAAAGTGTGATATTGGAAGGTTGTTGCATTGTGATAGAATGAATGGGACCTTTGAAATGTTTATTTTGGTTTTGTGTCACCTTTTCACTCACTTGTAAAGTATCGAGTACTTAACCGATTATGTATATTAACCTATTTCATGTGCCCAACCTCCCAAACTTAAATTGCCTTTTGGGTAAAGAAGCTGATTTGTATCCTGTATTATATTGCATCAGTAAACGCTGGATTTGTGAAAATCACTTTCTTTTAATGTGTGTCACAATTTCCTTCGCCCTTATCCAATTCATCTGGTCCTACCATATCGGATTCTGCATGGCTTTAAGAACCATTTACGTGAATACGTAAGTAAGGTACTTTGGAAAGGACAAACCTAGTTCATTAAACTTTTAAATATTTACGTGTGAGATGTAAATAAGCGTTGAAAATGAAAATAAGGGCTGTATGTACACTACTGACAATTCAAATTAATCGTATTAGTGTGTGTTCCGGGTTCTTCGTTCACCGAATGTCCACGAGAGCATATGCGGGGGAGCGGTTTCCATATATAGGTTCATTGTACTCCCACGGTACGTGGAATATCGCGGCCCATGCGAGCATGATTTTAATTTGTGTTCGATGTGATATCGTACAAAATGCTGTAAAATGTGATTTCATTTATTGTAGAAAGTCTCGTGATATATTACAAACTAAATTACTCGTTCATAACACTTTGTGTGGAGTATGCTGATCACATAAGTACTAGAAAGTTGGGTGAAAAAGAAACCTTGACATCACAAATATTGGCTTATATCAGAAATTTAGAAATATACTTTGAAGGTAAGGTACAATGGTAGTTCGTGTATGAGCAGTCCCTAACCATGAAGTGTGACGAAAGGCAAAGATGGTTTATATGGTTAAGATAGCCTGTACTTCTGTTATATTCTCATTTGTGTGTGTGGATTTGGCCTAGGAAGATGGCAGACACCGACAAGTTGAAAGAGCACGGCTGGTACGTATTTTTTCAACATTTTACGTGTTCTTTATAAAAACGCGTAAAAGAGCTAAACACTGAGAGTTGTTTCATGAGTAAATATAAAGTATTATTGCTTTAAATATGAGCCTGTCACCACTACGAAGGAAGCGATTGTGATGGTGTGTGTGTGGCATTTTGATTGTGTATGTGCATAGATATTATACTTATTTCTTTCAATTTCGTAGGTACCTCACGGAAGAGGGTCTTAATGTACTGGGTGTCAATGGCAGCATTGGAGATATTAAAGCTTTTGTCCGTAGTGCCATCGATGTGAGTTGTATTTTCACGTTTCTGTAATGAAAAGTTGTGATTTTTCGGATATATGTACTTAAATGTTGCCCATATTTCTAGGTTGACCTTAGAGAAATTAGTGCTGGAAGTTTCCCCGAAGAAATCGCTAAAGGAAAGCTGGATTGTGTGAGTATAGAAAAACATTTCAGTGCTGATTTTCAGGTTTTGGTTTCTTCCAAGAAAATACTCATAATGTGCTTGGTTATGTAAAGGTACCCGGGAAGATAGTAGTACAGATACAAAAAATAAGGAATATATCAGCTCCAAAAGCTAATGAAATGTCCCAGGCTGCTCCACGAATGTTGAAGTTATCTTTGTCAGATGGACAAACATGTTGCCAGGCCATTGAAATGGAGCACATATCGTCTATTAGGTGAGAAACATTAAGTGATTTGTATTTGTGAGAGAATAATGCATATTTTATCTAATTGTTGTTAATCTTCATATTTTTTTAGTTTGAACACTCCTCCTGGTACAAAACTTTTCCTGAAGACTGACTTGCCTATGGCTCATGGTATCCTCTTACTACGACCTTCTTGTTTGGAAGTTCTTGGAGGAAAGGTGCCCCATCTTGTAGAAAAGTGGGAACTTAATCGGGTGAGATTCTTTTCTTATTATATTCTCAAATTAAGTTTGTTTGTTTTTTCTTTTTTTTCTGACAATCCTTTTTGTAAACAGTCTCTTGCAAAACATACTCGTGGTCGAATTGGTGAGGAAGGTGGTCCTCCTCCTTGGATACCATTTGGTGAGAAAATTTTAAGAATCAATTCTCAAGATCGAAATTTTAAGGTACTTCATATTTACATTTTGTATTAAATTCTTATACTGTTGTATTTGCTTGCTTATTGACATTTTTTATTTAAGTCCTTAGATAATACTAAAGATAAGGAAAACAGAGATAATACGGAATTTGAAGCACAGAGGAAAGATGCAATAGCAGAAGCTGCCCGGGGAGGTGCAAAGAAAGTTTTTGGAGGAGGAAATAAGCCTGTAAGTGAAGTAAAGATTTCATTTTTCTGTAATGTTTATTAACGTAATTTGGCTGATAGAATATAAATAACTAGTTATTTGAAGTTTGTAAATTAAGGTAATGGACGTTCATATAGTGTCTGTTAAATGTATTATCAGCTGTGAATTAATTAGTACTTTTTATAATATCCTCTCATAAGAGAAATTCATAGAAATGAGAGATACCTGTTCTTTGATGGGAGAACTCGTGTGCTGTCTTTTCATAAAACTTATTTCTTGAGATTGTTCTTAAGAGATGGCATCTGTTAAAATCCTGAATGGATGTTAGGAGTGATTTTTCATTCCTCTGTTTACTGGCTTAATGTTGATATAACAGTATATTATTATGAAACAAGTTTTTTTTAAATGGTTAAAAAAGATAGACAGTATTGGCTGAAATGTTGAGGGTGTAAAAGCAAAAAAAATTGTCATTCTATTGGCAGGCAATTTTTAAATAATTAAACATTGTTTAAATATTATATTTTGCTGTTTCCATGTTAATTCACCTGCTGTAATTTGTTGTTTCTAGCTTCTGGACCATAATGTTCAACAGATTGTGGATCATGGCTTTAGTGTTGAGCAGGCTGAATATGCTTTGCGCCTATTTCGGAATAGTGTTGATCGAGCACTCAAATCATTACAGGTAATTAAAAACTTCTTAATTTTTAGGAAACTACTAGTATGTTTTTTATAATGTAACAGCAAACAGATTTAGTTCCTGAAAAGTAAAGTTTTGGGCACTACATTTTAGTGTTCCATATATCTTTGAGCTTGACATTTGAGAAACACTGTGGTATTAGTAATCACCAGCATTCTCAGTCTTTTCAGTCAGTAACAAAATCTACCTAGTCCAGAAACTGAAAGAGAAACTGCATATTTTTAGCAACTGTTGAAGGTTGTTTCTTGCTTTAAGAGTTTGCCTAGCCTTAAGGTTTTTTGTTTGTAGTTGCAAAGCTAATTATTTCTATTGACAGTTTTCTTATTGATTTGTTAAATTTGTATTATTCTCTGAAATCTTATATCAGATTTGTGGTAATCCAAATTATGACAATACTGCCACTATTACACCTTTTAAAGGCACATCTCCACTACCTTTTAAAGGCACATCTCCACTACCTGACATTTAACACTGACATAGTTAATGTGTATTTGCCATGACGCCATTATGTAACATATTAACTCTTAACATATTGTTCTTAATTTTTTTAATGTGTTGGGATTTTCCAGGAGGACTGGAAAACGTGTGTTTGTTTGGGTGATTTCAGCTAAACTTTGGGCAAGATCGTGATTTAGCACAGCAAGAGCTGTACATCCAATTACAATTTTCATTTTTATATATTTAAGTAAGATGAAATGGTTAATGGAAGAAAAAATTAACCTTTTGGAGGCTATAATTATGTGCCAAAATGTATGAAACATCTTGTGGAACAAGTTAAGGAGTGGGGTAAGGTGGGGGGGTCAAAATATACTTACAGGGTCAGGAGATAGTTGTTATCTTCAGATATACTAGAATGGTTATATTCAGCTGCTCCTGGGTTATGGTTGAAAAGAAAATGACACCATTGTACTGTCAATATCTACATAAAATGTTAAAATAATACAATGTTTATATAATTGACATACTGAATTATGTCAGTTTTGTCAACAGAAACATTTCAAACATAATAATAAATGTAGACACAGTGTTAATGGCATAACATTCAACATACATATGATGCATATGGGCATACTTGATATGTATATGTTTCACATTTAACATCTTGGAGTTAAAAATTAAACGTAGTGGATATGCGTCTTAATGTGTGTAATTGTCAAGGAAAAGGCATTGGGTGTTGGACATGGGGTATTTAATTTCTGTATATGTATCTGTATTAATTATCTAGAAATTGTTTTTGCCGTCTCCAGAAAACACAAATTAAGAAAAAAATAATTAATTATTGAAATATTTTGTCATAAATTAAATGATACCAAGTGAAAAAATAGTATGAAAACTTGTGGTTTCGATGGTGTAACAGTTGGCTTATCAGGCTTTTATATCCAAGTTTGCATTCAAACCCAATTGAAGCCGTGGATTTTTAAGAGTGAAAAGTCCTTCGTTCGCCTTCTTTTGGAGGGGAAGTAAAGTCAGTTGTCTCATGTACTAGATTTACTGCATGTAAAAGATTCTCAAGCCTGAAAGAAGTCTCTTGAGCTTAATTTAAATCACCTAAGGCATCACTTGAGTAATACTGTCTTTCTCCAGTAGGTGGTGAAAGGAATGTAGCGAACTTTGCATGGTCAGATGGAAGAGCGGGCTTCATGACCTGAATCTTACCACGTAATATAAGGCATTAAATTTAATTGAAAACCAAATTTTAAATTAATTATAAAAAGTGAACTTTTCTACTTCTGAAAAATTGCAATTGTTAGTAAATAGTACAGTTGGTGAAAAAATGGGATCTAGAAAATTAGACGTGGCTTAAATTCTTACAAAGGGTAATGACAGTATTGTGCCTTATCATAATGCTTTATTATTGTGTATCTTTGTAATAATTGTTTTTGCCAAAAAAATGTTTGATGTGCATAAAGGCCAAGGTAGAGATACTAGGAGGTAACTGAATTTCACTATAACACAAGAATCATCAGTGTGATTTTCCAGAATTTGCATTCATTCAGTGTTTCAAAAAGAAACGTTGGTTTTAGATGTTCAGTTCGGTGTATTTCAGTAATTTAAAGAAATGTGCACTATTTGAAAGTGTGGTGAAGTGAGGGCAAGTATTGTTAAAGGCAGAATTAGTAATGTGGAATAGGAGAGGAATGCTTAATTTGTAATGTAAGTTATAAAATTGCAGAAGAAGGAAGATGGACCACGCAGAGATGATAGAGAACGCAAAGGGGAAATACGAGCAAAGGAAGAACGTCCAGAGAGAAGAAAACGTGGAGTCAGAGAGGAGGAGACTGGTGCTCCTCCAAAGCCCTCTGGGAAAGTAACTTTGTTTGACTTCTTTGAAGACAAGCTGCCTGTCCAAAATGGTAAGTTTACTTGAGAAAGTAGGAAAGCTTTGGGGAAACGCAATGGATTTTTACCTAAAAGATTTAATAAAACCTTACTTTTAATATCTGTGAATAAGAACATGTGATAGCTTATAAGACAATATCATTAAACAAAATTGCATAACCGAGTCAGTTAAGCATTCTGTTCATTGATACTTAAAATGATTAATGTGGAAATTAAAGATAAATTGCTCCTCATCATATGGAGGAGTCCTCAGAATGGGAAATTCGACTAGTCGAATAAGGAACTAAAATAGTACCCAAAAATCATCACTGGTACCAATACAGAAACTTATTGCACTCGTACAGCAATCTCTGGTCATATTATTATTTTTATTATTATTATTATTTGGGTGTTATTTTTCTTTGTCATATTCACTGAGATGGATCTTCATCTCCCAAATACTTGTTTCAGTGTTCTGCTTTCACTTGATGTTGTGGGTGGTTCACTGACTTTTTTAAATACAGTGAAAAAATGGGGGGAAAGGGCATATCAATATAGCTCAAAATATTCAAGAAGATAACTTGTCATTTTTACTCAAGTACTAGAGTGGTACAAAAGTGTGATAGGGAACAATGAGTAGAGAAATTAACTTAATAATAATTATTAGTGTTCTCGAGTTATGTGCTTAGTTACCACATACATATGAGGATTATGGATGACTATGGTATACCACCTTACTGCGATGACATTTGGGTTAAATGAAAAACCATTAATGTATAGTTTTCTTTTGATTTAAAATTGTAATTTTGTATTGATGAATGTACTTGTCATGGTTGGCTAAATTTATTGCTGAAATCATGTATGGGAAATGTAGGATAAGTTTCAGGAGATTAGTGGGAACCATGAGTTATTTCACATTTTGCTTGTTGTACATGTGTATATAATTGATGATAGAAGATAGGATTGTATTCTAGAAATTTTTCCTCTGCAGACGTCATAAATAATATATATCAAGCAATAAATCATTTAAGCAAAAACTAAATGTATATCAATTTTTTATGCAGTATTTCTATTTCAAATGATTGATACTATTTCAATTCTGTTTTGGTGGTTGTTATAAATATTGGAGGTTTGTCCAGTGATTTGAGTGGCTGAAGTAAAAAATATACTTATTCTATTTCCTCCCGTTTCTTGTTTTTCAGAAAAGGAACCAGATACTCGTAATTTTGTCTCCAATGGTGGAGTTATCTCTGGTGTGGATCGAAGGCTAACTACTGCTGAGCCACATACACCACGAAGTGTAGTTAGCAATAAAAGTAATCGACCTGAACGAATCACATCACATGCTCAGCAGCAGCAGCAACATCATCATCAACCTCATCAGCAGCAGCAATCACGTCGAGGAGGACCTCGAGGAGGTAGCAACAGTGGGGGTGGCAGCAACAGTGGTGGCAGTAGCGGTCGTGGAGGTCGAGGAAATCAAAGCAACAATTCATCCAATACATGGGGAGGTATAGGTGATGTTCGTGGAGGAGGATCTGGCTCCATGGGATATACCCATCGTGAAGAAAGGGCTGACAGAGGCAGACACCCTGTGGGGCAGGGTGGAAATCCTGGAAATCAGGCCCAAACTCTTCCACCCCAGAAGCCTCCTCGCTTCCAAAATCAGCAGCGGTTGCACCAGCAACATCAGCAGCCACAACATCAGCAGCACCAACAGCACCAACAGCATCAGCAGCATCAGCCGCATCAGCCACACCAGCAACATCCGCAACACAATCTTCAGCATCAACATCATCAGTCTCAATCTCAACAACAACCGCCACCTCACCATCAACAGCAGCAACAGCAACCTCCTCAACACCACCTGAATCAGGATAGTGGCTATGGCCAACAATCCTGGCTCAGTGCTTACAATGATTCCTATAGTAATGATAATTGGCCTATTGGCAGCACTGTCAACAATGGAAAACTGAGAGATGAGTATGTGAATCCTGGCGATAGTTACTTGTCAAATTATGATGGTGGAAGGAATGTTGCTCCAAGACAAGGTTTTACAGGGGGATATGACATGGGGCTGGAGGGTCAGGTGAACCGTGGTTTGGGAATGAAGATGGACAGACTAGCAGGTGGACGGCAATTTTCCTCTCAACAGGATGCCTTGACTCAAAAACTCAGTTCCCTGCAGGTTCAGGGTGGACTGGGTAGGGATGGTTTTGGTTATTCAAGTCGTCCCCAAGGTCCATCAAATCAGCAGAATCAATTGTACAATATGAACTATTCCTACAAGGACCCATCACCCACTCCTACTCAGCCTCTAGGCAGCCCTCCTGGTCTAAGTTCCCCTCCAGGTTATGGAGGGGGTGGTAGCGGTGGAGGTGTGTACAACACTCAGTCCAACCACTTTCTTCCGGAGCAGAAACCTTGGCAGTGGCATGAAGGAGATAAGTGCATGGCAAAGTACTGGGAAGACAACATGGTATGTTTATTATGTTCAAAGTTGTCATTTGCATTTAAAATTTGTAACTGAAATATATTAATATGTGTGTTTTGGATTTATTTATTCCACAGTACTACAATGCTGAAGTAACTGGTGTGTCTGAACGTACTTGTGTAGTTCGATTTGTTGAATATGGCAATTTTGAAGAAGTACTTCAGGATCATTGTATACCATTTACTCAGGTGAATAATTATGTTCTACATTAACATTACTGAATATAATGAAAATATACATAATTTTTGAACACCCAGTTAATTATGTACAAAATTGAAAGTGCTGTGTTTGCTTCTTCAGGATGAGCTGGGGCAGACCATTCAGTCTTCCAGTGCCTTCAACAGCTCCTCTGATACTCTGTCTGCACAGAATAATAATCAGAACCATTTCTCAGGTAGGCAAACTATTATGTATTAGTAGCTAATAAAGACTCATTGACTCAAGTTCAAAGTTTTTATTTACAGCAAGTACTACAAATTATTTTGGCCCAAAGTTCTTTCCTTTTGAGCCTTTTTGTTTTGTTTTTGAGGAAACTATGAAATTGGGTTGGTGAGGTATTTGTGTGGTGCATTTATTTATTATAAATTCCATAATTATTGGTAATTCTTGTGATACATTACTTTGTTTTTGTAATTTGTTTTGAATTGTTTACCAAATAGTTCTTTTCATTTATTTTATTTTTTTTTTTGCTTCCCAGTACAGCCTTATGCAGCAATCGAATGGAACCTATACAGAACCTTCAGTAATTAAAAATGTCAACAAATTCATGACGAGACTTGGAATACCATATTTATTTTACTCCTTTGTGAGAACATTTATGTGCTCTGTGATTTGTTAAGAACAATGATTATTATTTGACTATGTTGAAGTGTGTTGCTTTTTTGTTGACTTTTCTGTTGTGGTCTGTAGTTACTATGGTCACTTAATTTGTAGTAGAATTATTACCAGTTATAAACATATTACATTGTTACTTCTGAGTTGCATTTTTTAATGTTTACTTATTTGCATGCTTAATGAGAAGCACGCTTTGATGTTGCTACTATTCTTTTTAACAAACTATTTGTCATCATTGTAATATACCCTTTCTTAAATGTTTCTTCCATTCCTTTCAACTATTTTTTATTTCCTAATAAAAATGTTGATTTTTTTATCTTCTGTACGTGAACTGCAATGATAAACATGTGTCAATAACAGAAAGGGGCTTTTTATTTTCATTTTGTTGAACTCGTGATGTTTGTCATACATTTATATATATACAGTTGAATAAATGGTACAGTTGTGTAACTTCAAAATTTCCTGTACTTATTTTAGTACCCTTTTATTGTAAAAGTGAGTGCAATTGTAATTTATTTACATGTAATGCTTTAAGATGAACATATACTTAAGTATTACGTTTCATACAGTTCTGATGGAAATGTCAGTGGTGACAAGCAAACATTTTATTTAAATTTTCTCAGTGTTTTTTATATATACACTATAGTTTACTAAAACATTCCGCAATCAATAAACTAATTGTTTTTTCGGGTAGGGTATGGAGTAATCAGTGATCAAATTATTTAATAGTACCTATTTTAATTTTTTGCTGTAGGAGCCTATTTTATAGCACTCTGTAGCCTTAGAATTTGTCCATGGTAATTCACACACCTATGTATTTAATATTTTTATTCTCTTCTGTTAGTCCATTTTTGTTTGACCTTTGTATACAATAATTACATGTGTTTTCAGTTCATTAAAGTTATTAATTTTGGTGATTTAAGTGTGAAGTATTCCATGCACAGAAATGTGATTTTTGTAGTTAGAAGTAGTAAGATTCAGTAATATTTGTCAATTGTGCATGTTTTTATCCTTCTGGTGCTCACTGTTGCCAAGGATCATCATTTATCATCCATCTAATTTGTGCTGTGAAAATTACAATTTTGCCAACCATAATCAATACTACAGTAATATTCAGTGTGTTAGGTGGTGATATGACTGACTTCTGCTGTGGTTGGTAGGTAGTTTTGTGATGAAAATAATGCATTACGCATTATATAAATATTGTGCTTATATCTCTTGAAGGTGGGAGTCTTTCTGGGTATGTGTGTCTGTATTATTTCGAAAGCTTTCATATAATTTACAGGGAGTATATTAATTCAGAATCTTTTGTTCATTCACTGCTTTATCTTCTATTCTAAAAGTGTTTCTTTGTTAACCAATCCAAATTATTGATTAATATCGAATTTCTAATGTACTCACTCATTTGATTTGCAGCAAATTCAGATGTTCTCAAGACTCAGCCCTGCAATTTGTCTTCCTCTCTCATTTTTCTGCTGTTTTAAAAAATATTTTATTTTATTTCTTTTGGTTTCCTTCTTTTTTTCTTTCTTTCTTTCTTTTTTTTTTTTTTATCAGATGTAGCGTGACCATTTATTTTTATACACATGCCCTAGTTGATTTACAACATGTTATGGTGTTGTAGGAGTGCTAGAGTTCCGGCGTGGAGGAACACGTCCTTATGTGAAAGGCGGCAGCAATTCTGGTGCGTCAGGTCCTGGAGGATCAGAGCGTAAGACCCCTCGTGCCCAGCAACAGATGTATGTGCCCCCAGCTCAGCGCAAGTGAGCAGAGGCTGCCCGCTCTGCTCTGCTGCAGATGGCTGGGCTTATAGATAGGTAGCATAAACCTCCCATATATAGTGACTACTTCGGCCTTGGCTGGACTGCCCAAGCTGCAATGCAACCTTAATGGTTGTGGCATGTGTAGAAACATGAGTTGACAGTGGGGAAAGGCAGTGAGTGGACAGGGCTGTCACCAAGTGTTTCTCTAGCTTTGCAGAGAAGCTAGAAAGTTCCTCCTGTCTTGGTGTAGGAATTTCCCTGCTGTCATGTAGAGGAAAGTTTTGTGAAAGAAGAAAAATTGTTTATATTATGTCTTTTATTCCAATAACAGTTCTAATATTGAAACTAAAAGTGAAGTCTTTCAACAAACATTTCAATATGCTTTTGATTTACTTTAGTTTTTGAGGTTCCTCTGGCAGATTTTTTTTAAACTCATTGACAGGTTGCTGATTACTTGTGGTACATGTATGTACTGATAATTTATTCTTTGCAGTTTTTACTATATTTATTTTGTAAAAAGAATTTTTTATAACATCCAAGCTTGTAAAGTGATAATTTAATGCACCTTATCGTGAAGTGTGATATATTGTTTATGTTTAAAGTTTATAATGCAACTTAATCTGAGGCAGTGAAGTGCCAAAAACTAATTCCTTGGAGGAGGGAGGCGGTTCTTAACAATGTTTGCTGTAAAATTCTGTGTAATATATTGGGTGTTTACATGTCTTTGATTTCCATTATAATATATTGATACATAACTGTATTTTGACCAGTTTTTTATTTACATCCTTGGCAAAACCTTGAATCCATGGCCTTCATAGAGCAGTGTTATTCTGTTGGAAGATTTGTCGATGGTTGGTATTTAAAAATATACATTGTTGGTTTGATGAACACTATTCATGAAGTAATATTTTTGAAAATTCGATCATAATAGAAATAAAGCAATTTAACTAGTTCGGAAACATGAAATATTTTCGTCTTCCAAAATTCTAGAAGTAACTGAATCTTGACCTTCAGTTTAGCCAATATGAATCTTAGCGATTATGGCATTCGTGGTCAAGGTCAATTTGTTACGAAATCAGTTCAGTGGAATATTCGTATTTGCCGCCATGTGTAATTAGAGATAAACGTTGCGATATCTGTAAACCAAGAGTTCAGCAAATAGAGTAAAGCAGTTGTAAATGAAAATTGTTGATACATTTTTTCTCAACAAGTTTAACCTAGAAAATCAATTTCAAACGTTAATGACAAACGTGAATTTTATCGGACGTTTGGTTTTTTCTTTGACAGTTCGCCAACATGGCGCCATAGGGTGAGGTAAACAAGTGCTGGTAGTAGATATATCGCGAAAAAATTATAATTTCGGAAAGTTGATCACGTGTTCGTGAATGCAGAAATGGTCATCAAAAATAGGGGTGAATATGCCGATCTAGAAGGACTTGTAGGTAAGAGATAATGTACATTTCGATATGATCGAATGGTTGTCATTATAAATACACATACCCTTTTTAAATATTAAATTAATTGTTTGAGAGTAATTGTGTTTTGAGGAATTTCATATAATTAAACGAAATTTTTATAGCTACGAAATCGTGTTGGGTATTTCATGTTCTTGTTGTGGGAGCACGTAACCTCGAACCGTATGTTGTGAGGTTACATTACGGTTGTGTCCGCAGGAAAACTAAGGAATCTAATTTTTCAGAAAGAAAACCTACAATTTTTGTATTTATGAATGTGTTGAAACAATGCTATTAAGATAGTTAATATCCACTGGGCGCTTCAGATGGTGTAAATCTATAACACTACAACAACATCGTGCACTCACAGGAAAAAAAAAAAAATTAAATAAACGAGGGTTTCTATTAAAAGGACAGTTAAAGTGAGTTCATTTGGGAACAGGCTGTGCGAGTGGAAACATCCGGCCTCATGATTACGACGTTGCGGTGAAGGTCACGTCCCTCTACGAATGGGCGCTATTGTTCGCTTCGACCTGCTCGGAAGCGCGAAGGGGGTCGCGGCGCGGCCGACCGGTTGGGCGAGCCGAGGGGCCCTCGGGACGCGTGGGTCGTGGGCCAGACCTTTGGACGCGACCCACGGGGCCCGGCCCGCGCGCCGCGACCTTTGCGTCCGCGCACCTTTTGCAAAGGTCGGGCTCCGGAAGGGCGAGGTATCGAGCGGTGCCGGTGGTATCGAACGCGAGCAAGCCGGGCGGGCGGGCGGCACGAGGCCGTGGCGACCGGCGGGGCCCCGAGGCCCGGCCCGCGATGAACGAGGCCGGCGCCCGGGCGGTGAAGGGGTGGCTCGGGGCGGGGTGGTGGCGAGGAGGCTGCGCCCGCGCGAAGACAGTGCCGCGTCCACTCGCAGAAGCGCGGCGCGCGCGGACCGGACCGGGCCGGGCGCCGCGCGGCGTGGCGTGGCGTTGTGGACCGGCATTCGTAGCCGGCATCGGGGTGGTGGCAGCGACTCTGCATGAGCTCGAGGTACGCTACAGCTCGACCCACTGTCTTCGCCAGGTGGTCCGTGGCGAGCAACACACCGATCTTCGCTGCCGCCGTCGCTGTCATCGTTGCTGCCTCGGTGTTGTGATTGTGTGACAGCTTCCCGGCGTTGAGCTGTTTAGCGGACCCTTCGCGCCTAGGAAGGCTAATTGGGTGGATAACAAAAATGCAGGAGTGCGGTGAGGCGAGGCTCGCCGACAGTGGAAGTGACAGCGACGACGACGGCGGCGGCGGCGGTGGCGGCTCCGCTGAAAGATCGTGCGAGGCCACCCCGCCCGGCGCTGACGTTTGCTGTTGTGTACCCAGGCCACGTCCCTGCCCCGCCCCCTCATCAGGGGCTCGTGACCGCCGGACATGCGCACCCTACGAGACAAATCGAGCTGGACGACTTTAGAGACCACTCTGCGACCGGAAGCCCAGGTAAGGCGCAGTTGGTAAAGGGGGGGGGGGAGACGAGTAAATTGCAACGGGAGGCGAGGGGTGGCGACGAGAGGCGGGAATCGATCTCCAGAGGCAGGGTGTGGTCGCGGCGCGGGGTCACAGGGTGAAGCATCGCGTGCCTTCCGCGGACGCCCCGCCCCGGCGGCCGTAGCACGCGGCCTCGTGGCTCTTCCTGGCCAGCCACCCCGCGCCGCCCTGTCGCTCCTCGCCCCCTCCCTGCGCAGGTCGAGCCGGCGGCGCGGTTGCTAGGCGACGCGGGTCGTGGGCGCGCTGGAGCGGGGGCTGCTGCGTGGAGTGTCGCGCGGGGGCAGCAGGGCGCGCGGCGAAAGCGCGCGGCGATCGATGGCAGCGGGCGTCGCTTATTGAATCGGGCGCGGCGCCGGCGCCGCTGGTGGCGGTAGCGGTGGCAGCGGTGGACACGCATGCCCTCACCGCTGCCCATCGACCGGCGCGCGTCGTGACGTCAGCCCCGCCGCGGCGAGAGACCGGCAACAGTTGGCGCTGGCTGCGGCGGCGCTGCGCCGAGCGAGCGGCGGTGGAAGCGGGGGCGGGCGGGAGCGCGAGCGAGAGCGCGCGCGGACGGACGGACGGGCGGGCGGGCGCGGGGAGCCGGAACGGAGCAGCAGCGAGCGGCGAGCGCCGGCTCGGGCTCAGTCGCGAGATGGAGGCGCGGCCGCGGCGTCGGGTGGCGAAGGCTGAAGGAGCCCGGCAGGCCGGGGGCGGCTGCGCAGCGCCCGTGCAGCAGCAGCAGCGAGAAGCAGCAGCGAGAGGCCGCGTCGGCGCGTCGCGCGTGACGCCGCCGCTGCCGCCATGGACGCGGAGTTCCGCGCGTTTGCGCGCGCGCTGCGATCGCGCATTCGGCTTCGGCTCGTAGGCCGGGCCGCCGCTGCCGCGTAAGTACCCCACGCAGGTGCGAGCGGGGGCGTCTCGTGAACGCGGCGCGACGCCGGAGGCTGCGGACCGGCCGCCATCGATCGCGTCGCACGTGACCCTCAGGTGGCCGTAACCCGACACCTAGCTGAGTCGCTCGCTCGCCCGTTCGCGCGCGGCTTGCTGGCGCGCTCTCGTGCTGCCATAGCAGCAGCAGCTGTTGGCGAATCTGGCGAAACGCGTTGCCAGAAATAACCTCGCGGCGCTTCCAGGCGGGGGTGATTGCCTGCGGCGCGGGAAACGCCGCTGCGCGCACTACCGCGACCGCCGCGTGGCACCGCCGCTGCCTGCGAACGGGAGCGCGGCGCGGCTCCGTTACACGGCATCCGTGAAAATAACGGCGTGCTGGCGCAACTCGCGCGCCCCTTAGCGGAGAGGCGGGGGCGGACTTGGCCGGGTCAACGGACACGTGCGAGGTGACGCGATGCGCGTCCCTTGATTGAGGACGACGTGCCCTCTCCTGCATGTGCAGGGACCCTCGTGCCGTCTTCTCCGAGGTTCTTTTTTTGAGCGTGTAAGCTATATGTAAACAAACGCGTCATCGGCCACGCATTCTGCAAAGAGCAGTCTTATCTGCAAGGCGGTTTCTGATAGTGGGATCTTAAAGCCCAGTCAGCGTGGAGAGGGGGAAGGAATCGAACCGTCTGGTTAGCAGTTGCTTGAAAGTCGTGTTTCTCGAGATAAAAGGTGAACAAAATCATATTTTTCAGCAATATGAACAGTTATAATAATTGGGTTGCTTTGTAACGGTTTTACTAAATTTGGGACAATATATCCTTGAGCTTTACTTACAGATTCTTTTTGATATGCTATTATTTTAACCTTTATGTTAATCTGATTTCATTGTTTGGCGAGGAGGGCAGTGAGGGGAAATTGTTAATCTTCTGGAGAGAAAATCTGTGGATATTGAGAGCCTGAATAGTCGATTTTTTTTTCTGTTGTCCATTTGTGTATAAAATTTCTCGTACCCGCAAGAACTTTCCTCTCGAGGTATCAGGGAATCGATTTCTTTCGCGAATTCCTGTATTATTAACCCGTCTATTATTAATTCTTTTGACTTGTAAGCATATGCTCCGAAACCATTGGGCTTAAACAATCTGGGAAAATGAAAATAAAAATACTTTCAATTAAGCATTTTCTAAAAGCCATCCTGTATTTTGAATTCACGTGCTTTCAAATTCTTTTTGTAGGTACTCCTTGTTTACATCTTGCTGTGATGTAATAGTTTGTAATACTATTTAATATCATTACAGTTTTCATGTTGGCAATGTTGTTGGCATACTACCATATGGGATTCGAAGCAAGGGTTTAATATTAATATAACATTATGAAATATATTCCTTATGTGTTATAATTCTATAGTATAAAGATATGCCCTTTTATAAAGAGATTTTTGTAAACTCATGATGTAGGAATTGAAGATCATAATTTAAAGTAAACATGCCTTTAAAATACAATATTTGACTTTGACCTACGTGTTGTGATCGTAGAGTAAGATTCAAATTTTAAAAAATACCAGAATGTGAACAATGGCATGTAATTTTTTGAAACATAGTTTTCAATATTATGATTTTCGTGAATATCTTATGAACAGTGGTGTTTTTGTTATTTGGGCTTCTTAATTAGCAAAGCGAGGTAATAATCGTTTACATTCCCCCTCGAGGTTGGTGAGGTGTCAGATGTAGAGATAGATGTTGGACTTTCGTCTTGAAGATGATTCATACATTTTTTCAACATTGCGAATCGCTACAAGTTCAAGGAAACAACAGTTCTGGATAACTTTTGATTCTTCAAATGATTCAACTGTACCTGTAAAGTGTGATTTGAAGTCAAAGGGTCTTTATATTGCAGGACCGTGTACATTTCATTAAAGCTGCGGGGTGTTTAATTTCCCAGGTTGGTGGTGTCGAGTTGCCTCAAAATTCACTGTCATTAACTGCTTTCCTGGTTATCTACGATGGATAGACCATTGGATTTTCGCTAAGAAAACGTTCGCGTCTGGGAATTAAAAAAAAAACAAAAACAAAAACACACCTTTTTTATCCGTTGCGTTTTAAAACGCAGTGGAAATGCATTTCCACGAGAGAGTGCCGGCCTACGTCTCCAAAAATGGACATTTTACAAATATTATTTGCCCAGGTGTAATTTGAAGGTTAAAATGTATGTGCCGTATTTTGTTTCATCCAAAAATAAGGAAACAAATCTGTTATAACTCTGCGGGATTTTTTTTTATAATCCACTTATCTTGTTTCAAGAGACAAATGCAATTGAAAGGCTAGAAAGTACGAACATATAATTGTAGTAAAATATGCTTTTTTATCGTAATGGCGTCTTCGATATTTGTCAAATATCCATCGTAATGGTTTCATACGAACCTCTCGACAGAAAATATAGCTCACTACCCGTGACGACGCCTGACGTTTTTACTGCTTTTGACTCCAACCGAAGGAACAAAATTGATGCCAAGTTTTATGTTCGTGTACTGGTCAGAGCCTGTCAGAAGGAAGAGTGATTAATGATTGAAGGCCAGGAGAAGATGGGAGTTCACCGTTGGTTAGATGCGAGATTTGGAAGTTAGCCACTTTGCAAAATGACATAAATTCAATAAATTTACGCGAGATGAGCTAGACGACTTGAGTTCAAAATATTCGACATTTTCATCACTTACATGCTGTAGATTATTTCAAATATCAGATTCATTACGAAGAACTGCGGTTTTGCAAAAAAAAAAAAAAATGTTGCAAATCAACTTGAATTATTAGAAGAAATACTTCATTTCCCGATGCTGTTTATTGTTTTACAGGGATGAACAGTAGTTATCGATAAAAGTGTTTGTTGAAAAATACAATCTTGCCTCTTGATTTTAATTTTCACAGTTTTTACAATTTGCAGTTCAGTTATTTTTGTAGTGATCTGAACGAAATATCGTATGGACGGGATATAGATAGCTAGAAAGATTCATTGTGTGGTATATTTCTCTAATAACCCTAGTGTATACCTAATTTCACAATTCAATTTGACGTAATAGTTGAAGTCTTCTATAAGGTCGTTAAGTGTAAACCCTTCATGACTCGCTTAGAACTTAACCATCAACAATCGGTTGTGACGATGTGCGATTTTTCAATCTCTTTCAGAAGGGGTTTGCATTTTTTAGTTTTGGAATCCATGGTGATTTTTTTTTGTAGGACCAACTTACTCATCTCTGGAAAACTGCTGAGAAATTCTCATTGGTGTTGTAGACGTATTACGGCAATTACACCAGCAGAATTCGACCTGTGTAGCTGAATTTTTTAAGGCGGTGTGGTTGTTACTTTTTGGCTTCAAGGGCCCCAGTGCGAATTCTGCCTCGGGTATGGATGTTGCGTTGCGTGTCGTGGCATGATGAGACTCACCCTAGCCACATCCCTGTACATGTACTCTTCCCCTGAGTCGGCTATGTCTAGCTGAAAAGGGACTGCGGGGTACCGCGGCAATTGGTTCACGGCAAAATAAACTGAAAACTGGCCGAGATGGATTGAAGGGTTACCTTTAGGTAACCGACGTAGGGAAGGATTTTCATCTTGGCAGGTTAAGTATGGTAGGGCGCAGATAGCGAGAGGTATCTGCAATGAGAGTTAGGAATGACGAAGGGCGCCTTCGGAGAGGAGAGGGAATAGCCGGAATGAGAGTCGACCAATCCCGAGAAGTAAAACATCAGCACTAGGGAAATTAAGTAAGCCATGGTGTGAAGTAGGGACATGTGTGTCCTTAACTTATCGGGTGAAATGTAAATCGCCACCGCATTTTTTTTTCGTTTTTTAATTATGGGAATACGAAATGTCTGTTGTACCCAGTCGCATTGTGCGTTGTCTGGTTAACAGCGAATCAAATTAACATCGTGTTAATTATTAAATAAATCAATATGAATCAATAAAATGAAGTAAAAAATAAAATTAGCTATGTACCACGGGCGTTTACTGCTTCTAACGAAGGGCCAAAGGGCCTCGGGCGTTTTGTCGCCGCTCGATCATTAGAACCCTTAAAATACCCTTGGCGCATAAATATCTATTATAAAATGTGTATCGTATGTAATAAATGCATCTTATGTATGAATAACAAACGTAATTTTGTGAAAATGTCGCTCTCTGTGATGAAAACGCTTCCGATTTGTCGGGATTTTACTCAAAGTGTCTGTTTTTAAAAACAAAAAAAGTCGTATAAACAGAAAGAAACTAGTGGGAATACGCGGCAAACAGAAACTTTTCTTCCTCTTAGAGTTTTTACTCTACAATTACACAGATTTTGAAAAAAGCGCAATACATCAGTTAAAGATCTAAAATTGAAAATACGAAGTGTTTGTGGGTGGAAAATTGCCTGGAAAGTTGAAATATATTTTAAAATTTCGAGCTCTCAGTATGAACGCCGAAAAATAGATAAATGTGGAATATTGCTGAAGAAAAGTTATGTTATTTAAGGTCGCTACTAGGCCATTAGCGACCACTATTGTGTGTAACGGTACGGAACTATGAGGATGATATGATGATGATAGGGGTGTGAAAGGACGAACACAATACAACCATGCCCGAGGCGGGACTCGAACCCGCGATCCTTCGGTCCGAGATCGCTACGCTTAGCGATTTCGGCCATCCGGACAGAAAGTTCTATATTTGATAAATAGGAAACAGAGAACTCCAAAACTTCATTTCATGTGTTCAGTATCAAATCTCAAATGCAAATGAAATGGGTACTGTTTACAAATTTTGGAGCAAGGCAATTATTATTCACTGTGAACACAGAGTTTAACATGTTTCTGAGAATGTAAGGAAATATTGTACTTGTATCAAGATCTGTACATGTTGTAGAATCCTTCATCAAATAAATTCTACTGTTCACCGTAACTTAAAAACGTGATTTACGACACAGTTATAATAACTTATTTTTGGTGAAAGGACACGTGCGTCAATTTCTGGGCATTGCGTTGATACTCGCTAATCTTTACATTTATAACACTCTTTTTCACTTCGCTCACAATAACCTCACATTCACACTTTTCTCGAGGAGAAAATGACGAATGATTTTTATAGATCTATTGCAAATTGCACAATAAAATATTGAACAAACTAGGGCAGGTAAGCGTTCGTTCTATTAGTTTTATTGTATTAAAGTATACAGGTGTCCGGAGAGGAAAAATCGAAACCTCGAAAATAAGCTCTTAAGACAATTTTAAGCATATTTTGTCTAATAAACTACGTGGATATTCCGAATGGCTAAGCCACTATAGACACTCTAAAGTTGGTTTGAAAAAATACTTTCTGTGCAAAAATTTGCATTGCAGAAGCGTAAACACACTCCAGAAACATACAAATTATTATTTTCAAAAGCAATTAATGTATTTGTTCAGAAATAAAACTTAACCCGGAAATAAAGTAGCACCCAATTTACACAATTCGACTGCTTTTTTACTTCTCGCTTAATTTTTCTTTCTGAATAAATATATTAATTTCTTTTGTAAATAATAAACAATTACTTGTTACTGGAGTGTTTCTATGCTTCTGCAATGCAAATTTTTGCATAGAAAGCATTTTTTCCAAACCAACTTATGAGTGCTTAATGCAGCTTAAACATTCGGGATATCCCATTAGTTTATTAGACAAAATATGCTTAAAATTGTGTAACAGCTTATTTATGAAGTTTGGACGTTTCCTCCCCTGACACTCAGTAGTGTTCTCTCTGTAACTTCTTTGTAAACGAAAACCTTTAGTTTTAAATTATTATTATTTTTTTTTGTAATTTTCTAAATGTCACCGGTTTCAATTAAAATATGATATTTTTAAAGGCACTTTCTATTCGAGGAAAGCATTTCAAGAAAAAAATTCAGCCGGTTTCCAGAAAATTTGGAAACATTACTAGCAGTTGATGTAAACTACTCTAAAAAATGAAAATATGTTAATGGTCTCTGGAACTGTCGAACTACATCTTATTCCTGACTTCCTCCTTACTAAAATTCAGCTCAAAAGTGTTTCATCAGAGTTATGCGTGACAATCCATCAATTCAGACATCCCGTTTTTCGGGTGCAGAATTATTCACCATTTCTCTCCGCTCACACCGATCTTTGGAACGGCGCTAATAGACCTCACCCCTGGTGTGTGTGTGGGCCGAGTTACAGCTCCAGAGAATCGTGAACACGGAGTTAACAACCGAACATTAGAGTTAGTTTTGTGAGGTGATTCCAATACTTTTCCTCCCTACACTATCGCGCAGGTTATAAAACTAAAAATAAGTACGCACGTTATTTTTGAAGAATCGTCCATAAAGCAAAATTGTGTCCTTGCCGGATGATGAATTTTCTTAAGGTTTCTTTTTCTCTTTTGTCGTTTTACAGCTGAATGCCAATACTATGTTAAGATAATTGCTTTGACTGTTATGTTCTTGAATCAGGAACGTGCTCATACAAATGTTGGGCGATTCAATCTTTTGAAATAATTTTTAGTGAAAATGTGCGTGTTTGGTCGATTTTATAAAAATCTGTTTTTAGGGTTGTATTAAACTTTTCCTCAACATCGAACCTGCATTTTTATTTAATTTTTAAGGTGTTTAATGTTAATTTATAGCTGTAGTGATGATCTGCAAATATCCTGTATAGAGAAAGAAGATTACGTTCTTACAACATATTAGATTCCCTAACACCTATAATCTTTAAAATATTAAGCACGTACAGCGAATAAGAAACAATAATTTTTTTGTTTTGATATTTTGTTTGATTTCCTTTATCAAATTAACTTTTTTGATTATGGGAAGAAGTTTCACAAGCGTTCCTGTTTGGAATTTATCTTCTTGAAATTTTACATTTTCTTATTGTGAAAGGATTCAATTGTTAGTGTCTACAAGATTTTATATATATATATATATATATATATATATATATATATATATATATATATATAAATGTTTTTAGTTCTTTTAATGCAGAAAATAGCAATTTACGTCGCTTGTTCGGCCTTTGTAACACGAATATCTATAATTTCTTGAACGAGTATTGTTTAAATTTATATAATCAGCAACACTGAAAGAACCTAATATTAAATAGCATTCAGAACGTAAATTTGTCAGTCTTGTTGTTTGTGTGGTCTCTCGTAACGAAGATAAAATTATTAAATGTGAATTACCATCAATTTCCATCACAAACACCACGACACTGGCCTACAATATGTATTTCAAGGGGGATAAGTATTGTTATCTAAAATTAAAAAATGTACACAAGTGTCACCATTTCACAAAACATTTATTTTGTTTTAACTTTTTAATGAAGTTAAAACCAGTATTGTTATTAACCATGAATACGTTGAAATCGTAACAATATTAATTATAACTATTTACGTAAATATATTAATTATTACATATTTGAGTAATGTTCAGAAATATTTTTCCTTTTTGTACGTTCCAGTGCTGCCACCGAGTGTCGCAAAGCACGCAACTCTAACAGGCAATTACAAATTCAATTTCCCAGTATATGTCGCTTAGGCTGTTTCCCAATATGGACCTTCTTGGCCAGTCTTCACATTTTCTTGTGGGTACATCGGACGGGAAAAACACCAGTATTTTGGGCTATGAGCTTAGACTCTGAATAGGTATTTGAATAAGAATCCGTTCGTTATGTATGTTAATAACTTGTGTTAACGAAGCATATACGAAAGTTTTGTGTTGTACGTAGTAAGTTTGTGTGCGTGTGTGTTTTTTGTGAATTTGTCCTTAAAAAATTGTTCTGTTTTTATCTTTCAGTGCTCCCATTTGGGAAACATTCATTAATTGCCCCATAGGTCAGGAGCAAATAAATAGTGATACATAAATTTGGGAAAGCTGTATGAGAGACCTGACAGTAATGTTATCTTAGTATTTTATAATAGTTTTAATTCACTGCATTAGGGGTGTTTTTAAAAGTATTATTTTGTTAAAATGCTCTGTCCATGTGTATTTAACTATGTACCGAACGATGTGTAGCGTACCAACTTGTGGATGAAATGTCTTGATTGTAAGGAATCTCGTTTCCCGGGCTGCTGCTTCCTTATATTCGTACATTTTGGGAAGTTTCCATCCCAGCTACGTGAACTTCGTGCGTAGGTACCTTAGAAGTTGACGTACGGAACTATTAATCTGAACTACATTCGATTTGCGTTATTTATCCAATCCAAAACAAACTAAATTGTTTATTGAAAGATGTATTTTTATTGTGTTTTTTTACATTTGATTTCGTTTCATTTATTCCATCAAAAATAGTAAAAATTGGTATGTTTGTACTTACGGACAAGTGTAATCTGGGTGGTTTTTCTAGAGCTCTATTTTTACTTTACATACTGTAGTTGAATGTTGAATAAAAGAAGCAACAAACAAAGCAAAAGTCAGAGACATATGAGAACTGTAAATTTTCGCTTCCGAGTAATGAACAACAAATTTGATTTTATTATATTGCTGACTAAGAAGCAACCCACAACCCCTGGCTCCACTTCTGCTACAACTAGCAAAAGGGAAACACAGCAAAACGTGAGCATGGTGAAGCTATGTTTATGACCACAAATAAAACAATAACAAAAGCAAAATACATATTTTCTTATTTTAGGAAATTAAATACTTGATAGGTATATATGTTTTATTAAAACCTCATTGCCATAATTATGCGGGTCATTTCGGGTTCGCATTTGTCACAAGTAACTTTGTGTTTATTATTTCGTGAAAACAAAGTGACGCCATCATTATTGTAGATGATAGAATTGTAGATGTTATTTTCATGATGACGTATCTCGTGACCTCCCTCGCCAAATAGAGCTTCCCTGCATGGAAAATGAACTTAGGCAGCAGAAAGCCACTTGTATCGGAGAAAAAAATGAAGAACCGCGTTGATTAAGAAGGCTTTGGTAGCAAGATTTTTATTTCAGTAAACAATGGCGTGTTGTTTGTGTGAAATCTTTGTCTTCTCGTATACAATGCTATATGTGGTGTATGCAATCGAGGACGAAGTCAACACACGGTTTGGTGAACTGGATTCAGAAGGAGGCAGCATCATACGAGCGTTTAACAACCCGCGAGTTTCGTCGTCGACGGAATCTGCGTTGACCGGTGCACTGACCCGTACGCTTCAGTAGTGGCGCCCCACCCTACAAGTTGCTTCTTCTCTGCAAGGTTTTTTGAAAGGTAGGTTTACATCTGACACTTCTGTCGCGACTTTTTTTGTCAAGGGTCTGACACTACACCTAAATTTCGTGATTTAATTGTCTTAGAAAACTACGGAGAGGAAGACATTTCGGTAGCAGATATGCGGCAGATATTCGGCAGTTTTTATGTTGATTGCATTCTATTCTCAACTTAAAGGTTTCATTTGTAAGATAATATCACATTGTAAAGATAATTACTGCTGTCGTCTCCTGTCAGGCAACTAATAAATCGAGTGGCTTTCGGTTAGTGCGTAGATCAATTTATTCTGGTTTTATGCTAACTCTTTAAAAAATGTTTTGTTTCAAAAGGGTGTGTAAGGAAGTGTCAGACTCTTGACTGAAAAGTAAATGGCAGCTCAATTCGTGAGAGAAGTGTCGGAGAATTAAAACTTGGCCCTCAATCCATATTCAGTTTCGTTTTTATGATTGCTTTTATATGGAAACAATCCTACAAGAAACGTACGTGTTCGCGTTTTTTAGAGGTTTGGTCTAAATAATTCAGACATAAAAACCATGAGTTAAATGTCAGATGTAAACCTAGCTTTGTATGGTAACTATATGTTTTCTCAGCTACCCTCAGATACTGCTTTTAATAATGCGACTAACTATTAGGAACGTTTAAAAAATAAATTATTCATTAGCAAATTTATCGGAAAGCGTCAAACATTGCATTGTGTGTTGAGTAACATTGTTTGATTTACAAAAATGTTTTTTTAAAAGTCATTTATTTCGTTTTATGTTTTGCTCATACCCTTTGAATATAAAATTTTATTCGGTTCTTTTTTGGTTCATATTGAAGTGAGCACAGTCGTTTGTGCATTTCAAGTTTTGCCCATTTAAAGATGAGATTTTATAACGTATCCCACTAATCTTGGAAAAGTTTCAAAAGGAATCTTCCCGTTTTACTCCTTTCCAGTCCTTCAAAACCAATACAGTAAAACCTGTCTATGTAGGGCATCAATGGTAGGTACTCTTAAAATTGGGTTAAGTTTTGTCCAATGAAAAAAAACCAACTGAAGTACATTGACAAATAATTATTTTCTACATGTAGCAAAGACTAAACGGTGTTTTAGGTAAGAAAGTATGATGACAAAATTTAATTAACACATTTATTTTTTGACTCGAAGTATCACATTTTTATTTTAGTTACTATTTTAAAAAGTCTGTTAAAGCTTTCTGCTTTGGTTTTTAATTGTTTTATCTGCCCATTCGTTTTCTGTTTTTTGACGCAGTTCAAAGAATGGCTGATGATGAAATGGCTATTTGAAGGAAGGTTCAAGGAATGGCTATTTGATGTAATGGCTGGTTGACCGAAAATTAATTGATTGCAGGGTTAAAAACGACCGACTATATCGAAGTACAATACACTCAGCATTCAGAGGAAATAAGTTTTGCTGACAATTTTATCAGAAATAAATTTGACGTTTCGGTGCAAACTTCAGAAAATTTAACGTAACAGGTTTTCTTTGACTTGATTTTCTGATTTGATTAGAGTAAAACTTATACAAAACCTGTGGTAGTATTGATTTTTACTTTCCCTTGTACGTGCGTATCTCTGTATAATAGGGAAAGTTATGTAATGCTACGGAAAATCGATTTCAAGATTTCAACGGAAATACACGTTTTAGGGTTTAGGGAAATGGTGTATTTGTCAAAACGTCCTTCTGTCCGTCCGTCTAGTATGTGAATACTATTAGCGCCTAAACCATGCGTGTTTTTTAAAAATTGATGAAACCATTGTCGATCTGGCTCGAGTCGAATCTTTGAGATTTTGAAATAATTGTTTAAAATTTGGTACTTTACATGAAGCCTCCCGGACACTTTCAAAATTTTATCAAAAACTTCTCCAATTTTTTTCTTAATTAAATTTGTAGTACGAATAGAATAAAATACACTCATAATGGTGGCAAGTTCGATTTTTACGATTAACTTTGATTTTTCGAAAATTTCAAAAGAATTATTTTCGGCGTCTTCCTACGACTACAAAATTAAAGATAGAGATTTTTCCCTCCAGTAAAATGTGTTGCTTATCGGTTCTTCCAATAAGATCATGTACATTTTTTAAAAATGTTAGTACTTTTCGCGCAATATTGCGTGCAACATGTTCAATTTTTAAAAAATGACAAAAACAAGATTTTCTCAAAAATGGCTCCAATTTTTGTCTTTAAACTTTTGGTAGGGATAGTGCTAAATGTACTAAATAAAATGATATAAACGCCTGATTTCTCTATTATTTTTCAAAATTACAAAAATGTAATTTTTCTGATTTGCATCTCACGTTGTTGATATTTATGTTAGCAACAATTTGTGCATATTATTGTGTTTATGAGTACGTGTACTTTAAATAATGTCATATAAAGGTTTTCAAAAACTACAGTTTTCTGTGAAAGCTATCTCAAATCTCCACATTTTCAAAAACTCTCAAACGCCATTTTCTCAAAAACGGCTCCAAATTTTTTTTTCAATGATTTCGAACGGTCAGTGACAATTGTACTCTTTAATATGGCTTAAAGTTAATTTCGGTGTATTTTTTTCTTTTTCAAAAATTACACAAATGTAAATTGTTTGAAAGATCACTCACGCTATTAATTTGCACATGTTCAGCAATTTGGAAACACTATTGTGTGTGTAAGTTATTCTAATTAAAATTACTTCAATTAAGTTTTTCGAAATCTCAAAAACGTTCTGTGAAAAAGAGCTTCAAATTTCGAATTTAAGTAGCGCTTAAATGCCAAGTGTTTTAGAAACCGCTCCAAATTTTTTAAAGAAAATTGCCATTTAAGACAAGGTTTTACTATTCTTTAATAATCTTAAAATAATATGTCCGCTCAACAATTAGGAAACAGAAAAGTTAATAAAATGTCAAAAAAATGTACTTTGGGCGGCGATAAAAGCAGGCAAGAAAATGTTGCAAGTTAGAATAGCTAACCCAGACAAAAGAGAATCCCCTTAGAAAACTAATAGGGAAATGAAATAAATATTTCATTGTAAATGCAAACGAAAACTCGTCACAATTCTAATATACTAATAGGGTAAGTCTGTGCCATTCTGTAGCACCACTAGTTAAATAACAGATACAAATATTGACAATAGATTCGTACCCTTAAAAATGATTTTTTTCCATACATTTGCAAAAGTCCTGCCCAAGATAAGAGCGTCAGGACTGACTAACTTCAAAGATAGAAGGGGCTCCAAAATACAGAGTAGCTTGGGCATTTGGAGCAAAGAGTTTTTTATCAATCAATCTGGGTGTCCTAGTTGACTGGTTTTACTGTACTTCTAAAATCTTTCTATTTACCGTGCTCTTCTCTGAGTATTTAGAAATTTTACTTATGTTTATCTTATAAAACATAAGAAATGTCAAGTACAACGTGTCTTAACTTAGTTTCACTTTTAAGAACATCAAAATTGATTAAATGTTTCAATGCTGTGATTCCTTATAATCCATCGATTTCAATATTTCGGTCTTTAATGAAATGTCTGAATTTGTTGTTATAGTAATAATTGTAATTATTATTATTATTATTATTATTATTATTATTCGTATACTCAAATTCATGACTTAAGATATTAGATGTGAAATCTACTCCAGTTTGCAAGCAACTGGAGCAGATCTAGTGATTTGACAGTGCTTCTACAAAATGTGGCACCAAATATGACCTGTTTCCAATAATGCGATATGTTGTACTTCCCAGTCTTTTGAAGGAGTTTGGATAAGTTCGTACGTAGATTTTGTGGAGGAAATTCCAAAGCTCTGATAATTATTGGTTTGTCTCTCCACGATTTCTTTAACATTTTTTGTCTCACATATGATGTTTAGTAGCATCAGAAGTTCCATGTCTGCGATATTCTGGATGTCTTACATAGTTTTCTTTGCAATGCTTCTTACTACACTAACAATGCCTCTGTTTCCTATTCTTCGGTCAGATTTAATGACCTGCCTCATTAGAGGGTCATCTTTATGACTTTCCCATTTCGACTATTGCATTGTACCAGGAAGCTTGAATTTGTCTGAGGCCTCTTCCTCCTCCTTCCTTACGTGATACATAAAGTCTATGTACATCAGCTCGAGGGTGGGCGACATGATACATTATTAGCAGTTTTCCGTTTTTTCGATCCATGATTCGAATTTCTTGCTCAGTCCAGTCCACGAGTCCGAAACTGTACTCAACTACAGGCACTGCCAAACTTCCAATTGCCGATATTTTATTCCTGGAGGTCAGGGCGAACTGCAGGATGAGTCTCACTCTTTTGTAATACTCCGTACGTATTCTCTCTTTCAAGAGATTTTATTTTAAAGAACTGTCCAAACCAAAAGTTTTCATGCTGAGTTCTCTTGAACAAAGAAAAAACCCTCGATTATATTAGGGACATATCCAACTGCCTGAGTTGTTCATCTGAGGTTCGTCCTGAGGTTTTGATCAATATTTTTGCCATTTTCTTTGTTTTATGGCTTTTAAAACGTTTAATAACATTTTATTGATCGGTTTTGCCAATGTTTTAGGACATCAAAATCGGCCCCTTAGTATTACTATTCGTGTGGGACATTGAGTAATTTGGTATTTACTTCCCAGGTATAATTGTAGGAAAGAGTAGCGTTTAATCTTCACTGCTCCTTGTATAGCCATTTTTATGAAAGATAATCTCAGAAATATCAATCTCAGAAATCGGATATCACCTACTATAAGTTTAGTCAAGTTCGCTCTAAGACACATTAGGAAAGATTTATTTGCATAGAGTTCGGATGTGAATTTCTAAAACATGACATTCGTTGTTTTATTAGTTTTATTTTGTTTAATTCATATGAATTTCATAGTTCTCTTCATCGCTTTTTTTGTTAATCTGCAGGATAATATACATTTTGTATTTACATCCTTGTTTATATAATGTATACAGAGTATATACAGAGTAATATACAACAATGCCGAAGTGATGTAATGCTGCGCTGAAAACGACGATTTTCCGACAGGAAAAACTCGTACGGGACCCTGTTATAGACACACTAGATAAAACCTCTTCTAACATGTAGTAAATTACTCCTTGTAACATATTATATAGTCATATTTCAGAACTTGTGGAACCTTGATACGTACTGAAAAAGTGTTTTATTTTTCATAACGTCCGTCCGTCTGTATCATGGTTTCACATTTTTTTTAAAACTTTTTGAAAGATTGCTCATTTTCAAATTTCAAAACGTAAAATGTTTTGGGCGTCTACAAAATTGAAGATAATTTTTTTCTTTCAAATTAAATTTGTTCTCCATAATTTGTTCTATAATTAAGATCATGCAATTTTTTAAAAATGTTAGTAATTTTCGTGCAATCTTCCGTGAAATATGTGCAGTATTAAAAAATAACAAAATAAGATTTTCCCGAAAACTGCTTCAACTTTTTTCTTTAACATGTCGGTAGGGATAGTGCTATATGTACTCTACAAGTTGACATAAACGCCATATTGCTATATTCTTTTGTTTGTTTTTAAAAAAATCATTTTTTTCCTCTACCGTTAATATTTACAGCATGGTTTTGTTCACATCATTGCATTTATGAATACATGTGCTAAAAATGATATCGTATAAAGTTTCTCGAAAACTCAAAAGCTTTTTGTGTAAATGGGCCCAAATTCCTAGTTTTCACGAACGTGTAAACATCATTTTCTCAAAACCAGCTCCAATTTTTTTTTCAAACTTTTCATACGAATAGTGAAAAAGGCACTATACAAGATGACATAAAATTCATTGTGCTGTATTCTTTTGTTGCTTTTTTTAAAAAAAAATACATAAAAATATTATTTTTAAACATCTCTCACCTTTAACTCACATTTTCAGTTATGTGTATACATTACTGCATTTGTGAGTGGAAGTGCTACAAATGATTTCTAATACATTTCTTCGAAAAAGCAATAGATTTCTGTGAAAAAGAGCTTTAAATTTCGCATTTACAGTAATGCATAAACGATATTTCCTTAAAAACTGCTTCAAAGTTTCCATCGAAAATTTCCATATAGGGATTTTTTTATTCTTATTGAATATTTGTAATGTAATATTTCAATTCTACAATTAGGAACCTGAAAAAATTGAGAAAAAAGTGGAGTTTGGGCGGCGGTAAATGAGCTGGCAAGAGGATGGGGCAAGATCGTACAGCTAGCTCAGACCAAATAAATTAGAAAACTTTGAACTGGATACTTTAGGACTGGTTGACGCCGTCTTACGAGACTGATGCGCCTGGTTCTGTTCTTGATTTTTTTAATTTTTAGCGATTTGACTATATTTGGTGTGCTTAAGTGTTTCATTACTTGTTGCAGGTTACCTGGAAATATAATTTCGGCTAGTTTTTTTGCTATAATCAAGACAAACCAAAAGATAACAAATTTTACCGGTTACTGGAACCTAAACGAAATTAAGATTTTGAGTTGGTGATAGGCGTCAAAACCTATAAACTCGGTTTATTTTCGACTTTATATCACTGTGCTAATTTAATTGCTGAAATAGTTTATTATATATCTATGACGAGTGACGATTCCATTGATTGGCACTTTACGAGGACGCTGTATCGAACAGTTTTGAATTCGTGTTCCAAATCTTATTTATTCAATATTTTCAAGATAAATTTTCAGTTAATATCTTTTATCTATTTACGGTAAAGTCTACCGGTTGTATTAAATAGTAGCAGCTTAAGTGGACAACAATCTACTACATAACCACATTGCCGAATTTCATAAGTACTAGCTCTCAACCAATTTTGTAAATAACATACCTTCTCATTCTATTAACGAATCATAATTTTTAATTTGATGTGTGTATGTATATATGTATATATCCCGTTACTCCCACTCCCACTACCAATTCTCCTACCTGATTCCTCAGTTTCCTCACAACCTGTCACTGCAGGATACACTACAACCTTCGACCACGCACTCGAGGTAAAAATGGTGTAAATATATAGCAAATACAGTCAGATGCAGTAGAAAATCATCCGTGTAGATACTTGCAAAAAATACACATTCTGCACCATATTGATCAATCCATTTCAAATAAAACTGAGTTTATCGAAGCAGCTCTACCCATAGCAAGCAGCTTTACCCACAAGAAACTCTACGCCATAGCGATATAAATCAAATGGATTTTCTCTGCTTTACCGAACTTCGGTAATTTAATCATGAACTTGGCATTTCTCAAATTGCAATTTTTATCTTGCAGGCTATTATTGTAGAGAAACCAACCTGAGATATGGCACAATATTCTGTGGAAATACATCTTATAGCTTCCAGACTTTTAGATTACAAAAACGAGTTGTACGAATAATAATCAGATCCCACCCACGTGATTCTTATAGGACTCTCTTTATTAAACTAGGTATCTTACCATTACCTTATCTTGATATATGAATCAGTTTTTTTTTGTCAAAAATGATTTACTTATGGGCGGTGTACATGTTCACCGAACGCTGATATCTATAACGACAACACTCGATATAGTAATCATATTAATCAGGTGACAGTGTCAACAGCTCACCACAAAAATCACATACATGTACATTATTTTACAACACCTTGCCATTAAACGATGACTTTAAATGATTAAATTCGTTATAAAAGTTTAAGTCCCAAGCAAACACTGCTGCACAACTGTTTCTATACAATTAGAAACTATACCGAGCATCCAAAAAGAAAGTAATATTAATTTTAACGATATTTAGATTATTATTAACATTTGGATTGTATAAATCCAAAGAACCTATAACAAGTATTGTATTTCAGCTTCTGGGTCAATGACCCCCATCTCGATCAGGTTTTCGTCCGGTTTCCCTTATCCTTGAGCAAATGCTGAGATGGCCCCTTATTTTGCTTCTAGACATAAATGTAACTTCAAATTAACTTCTCTCCATAGCACACCACACACAGGTTTTAACTTGGATGCCTTTCTTGGATGCATTCTTGGATGTCTTTTCGCTGAGGAGCTTCCCTTATGATGATTAGACAGTATGCAGCATTAAGGGGAATGCCATCGATTGTCGGTTGGTGTCTTCTGGTAGAGGTCAGGAAAACAGTGCATCAGAGTAATTGAAGGGGACTATAATACGTTTTCGATTTACGGACGTAGCCTCTGAATATACGACGAACGGCAAGTAAATGAGCTAATGTTTGATAGGAAGAGTTGTGAAGACGTGCATTTTTTGTTTATGGTCGCGAAGTTAGTACAAAACTACACTACGTTAATTATTGAGTTATTGTGTAAAAGTTAAGAATTAATGACATTGTACAGAAAGAGACACAGCGTAACTTTGCAATACAGGCAATTCGTGAAATATATGCAAGTTTAAAAACATTTTTTTTCAAAAAGGGTTCCAAATTTTGTCTTTAAACCTTTTATGTCGAGTAGAGCAGTATACACTTATAAAATACCGAAGGTCTCATTTTAAACTCTCTGTAGTTTCGCAAAAGTTAGCAATATTTCACCGAACTCTTACTACCACAATATTGATAGTTTTTTTTAAAATTAAATTTGTTCTTCAAAATTAGATCTAGAAACAATGACAAGTAAGTTTTATAAATTTTTGAAAATTGCAAATGTGAATATTCAACTTTCTTTTTGAAGCGTCGAGAATACCATTTTTCCTTCGAGGCTGGTGGTATAGAGATAAACCGAGAACCTAAGCGGGATGGGAAAAATGCGGGGGGAAATTTGCTGGCTGGAAACACATGAATTATTATAATAAATGCATAGCCTTTAGAAAGAATGTTAGAAAGTCTGTGCTGCTGTAGCTTCACTGGTTTCTGTTAGAGCAAGTGATCTGCTGCGTTGCGCTTGCTGCCGCAGTTGGCTCGGGCGAGAAGTAGGGCGCTCGCCAGAAGACAAGTGGGGGTTGGGCGACGTGGAACGCGTACCGCCAGTCTCCTGCCGGAACTGCGCTATTAGAGCCGGCGAAAATCTTTCTAAGCCTTCGAAACTGTGTGTCGCAGAGAGGACGTTTGTCCATCAGCTGTCGCGACGGTCCGAAAAACGGCGCAATTCAAGGTGATAGATGGATGCTGTGCGAGGCATTCGCGATTCGACTTGCGGCGTGTACGCGAGTATCAGGAAATTCAAAGAATATGTTCGGTAAAGAAACATAAAAGTACAACTGTTCTAAAAGGGCTTTTGTAGGTCGGTTTGTAGTGTTGCAGTTTTATTAGTGCACCCGTTCAAATTATTGTAATGCATATGCTTTGTCATTCAATGCCAATATAATGTAATGCATATATGTGTTATTATTTTGGTTGTCATTGGGTTGCGAATTTCATGAACTTTATACATTGGTACGATAGCGATATTGCGTGATATCTGCATTTTTCTATTTCCTTATCATGGGCGATTCGCGGAGCTGCTTGCTAAAATGTTGGCTATTCGCAACACATTTGTAACTTTCTCCATTTTTTTTCTTTTAGATCACTTTTAACAGCTTGGTCATATGGCGACCACTGTGATTTTTAACAGTGGAGTAACTATAAGGAGAACACACAAGGGCAACATGAACAAAAACAAACGTCAATGCCCTAGACGGAATTCGAACCCGTGACTCTTCGAACCGAGGAAGCCACGGCCCTTTTGCCTTAGCGACCTCTATCCAGGCTATCTACGTCAATATTATTTTCGGAATTGCAAACGATAATACCAAGACGGAAACATTTCCGAGCCAATGTGGTGCGATGTTCTGACGTGATTATCCGATCATGAAGGGTCAAGTATTTTGAGCGCTAGGTGGGAACGCACAGACATTGAAAGTTCACATCCAAACATTTTATCCTTCCTTATTCTTTCTCAGTCGTATAAAAAACACCTAACATGCCCAGCAGGAATGTACTAGTAAATTTTCGAGGCCAGGACAACAAATTGTGTATTATAAGACTGCAAGAATGTTGTTCGTAACCACTAGCGACCGGCTATGTGACACTGTTAGAAAAATTCATGTTGTATATTTTGTTTTCATTGAGAAGAAACAAAACATCTTTTTGATATTGGGAGTTAAACATTCTTTCCCAAATCAAAGGGTTAGCGACTTATTTTGTCGTTGTTGCTTACCTTGTCCAAAGTAAAGACAATTGTGGTGCAGACTAATTTCTATAATTAAGGTTACTGTATTCTTTGTCATCAAGTTAAAGCGAATTTGTGCCAAGGCCTTTTTCTTTCTCCCAGTACGCGGCGCTGGACCGTCGCCGGCGCTTTCGCCTTCTGTGGACCCGAACGTGTGATTTCGAAGTGGTTTTTTTTATTAAAAGCATAAGCACGGGAAAACGTTTGCGTTTCGGACACTTTACCAGCTACAGTATGATGTACCGAAATTACGAACTACCGTAGAATGGGTGACTTTGATGACGTTTTTCATTTATTTTTAAAGAAAGTACATATTCGGTTTTGAAAATTGCGCTTTTGAGAATTGCGCTTTTGAGAATTGTAGCAGATGCGTTGATGTTGAAGGATGCTTTACATAACAAAATATATGGATAACATAATTCACTTCTTGAACATATTTAAAACACCGCTCTACCAAAGTCAACCTTGTTTTGAGGTGGCTTTAATACCCAAAATTGAAGACCATTAAAAGGCATGTAGTGATAATTTTGTCAGTTTGAACGATCTTTGAATTTGGACAGACAGTTTTCTTTTTATTTAGTCTTAAATAGAGGGGGTGACTTTGATAGGGATGGCTGAACTGCTTCGTTTAAAATAACAGGCAACAAGGAATTACTTTTATATTTCGATAATTTTAAAGAACATTTCTAGAAAAGAGACATACAAGATACATCTTTTATGTAATGTCTGAACTAGAATTTCTTTGCACATCTACAGAACCTTTAAATTTTGTAAATCATTATTAGGTCATTTTTTCTCTTCTATGGCAAAATGGCCAAAATGTCCTTAAAATGAACGTCAGAGATATTATTTTCCACTAACTTGAATATCTGACGAGTAGTATCCACCCTCTTCAAACCAATTATTATATATTTCCACTTACGCAGTATTTTGCGGATCACACCGACGAATCTGCAGGCTATGCATTTCCGCTTTCCTGACACTACCTTTACCAAGACGTGCACTCACGCCGTAAGTGCTTGTGGTGTTCGTGCTGACAATGATACTTCATTTGTGTATTTCTCACTGCAATGTGAGAACTTGTCAGTTGATGACAATTCTTCTTTAGTTTCATCATCCACCTTAGATATTTCACTGTTTTTGGCAGAAGTAATAGTTTTTCCTCTACAACGGCAAGTATCTTCCCCTTTCTTGCTTCCTTAGCCCCAACGTCAGCAAATACTTTATCCTTCAAAGATGTAGTCTGAGAGTCCAGCATAACGTTTTCAACATTGCGGTCTCTTTCAACATTGAGCATCAGGAAGTTTGGTCGAAACTTTGGAAGGATTGAAAGGTGCAACGCCAGTTGCTTTATGTAAAATAATGTTACACATATTAGAACAATCGTTGCTTAGTACCCCTATTACATGATTTATTTGACCAACAATACTAATCAAAGTCACCCCATTCTCCAAATGGTCACAACTTTCTGACATTTTAAGTTAGAATGTTCTTGTATTCACTATTTTTCTCCCTTAGAGTCTTACTATTAACTTGTTTGATAATTCAATAACATATGTCTTAATGTCATCTTGGAAATTTTTCGTCGCACTTTCTTTAAAATATAATACACGGATTTAAAACAACACACAGCCACAGCTATGAATTTTAAGAAACAGTAATATGTATATTGGCGCTCATATATATCCAGAATAAACAACTGCCGCACAAGACATGTATCAAGTCAAGAGAAGTAGCTACTACATCACATAAACATAGTGACAAGGTAATATCAAAGTCACCCCAATCTACGGTACATACTCTTTAATTTTTTGAAGCCTCTGGGCTGGCATGTTCTTCCAATAATAATTTTCGGGCGTGACTAAAACGTCTCTGCGAAATTCTATGTTGGCTAATGTCTCAAATTCAATATAATTTAATCATTATAGAGAAATATTTTTTCTTTCTTTTTCCTCCTTTCTTTCCTGTTTCTTTCTTCATTGTTTGCTTTCCGCCTTTCTTTTCTTTCTTTCTTTCCTTTGCGTGTTAGTATGATTAAAAGTAATATTATGTGTAGTATTTTTTAAACAGAAACATTATTTTAATATTTTCATTCTCCCAATTATTTTTGTGTTAATTTCTATAAATAAATGTATAAAAATCGACCCCAATTCGAAATTGTACTAGTTAATTTCTAAATATTATAATTTTAGGAGTATAATCCAGTTTTCTTGTTAGCTTTGAATTTGAATTGGAAGCTTTTCGTTTTCAAAATTAAATATTTAATGAAGTCTGTGAAAATGATTTATTAACGTTTTGTGAATTCCTTTGCACTTCGTAATAAAGCCTGTTTCTTAAACAATGGCGTACGAAAAATAGCACAGTCGTGATTCGCGTTCCAAGCAGCGTCTGTCTGTCTGAGCGAAATGCCTTTTCCGCTCGGGTGGGGCAGGAAGAGGGCGTGGTCGCTGTTAGGAGGGGTGGGGCTTCCGTGGATTCCCGGCAGATTGCTTTTCTGTCCGGGGTTGGGGATATTCTTTTATCGCTGAGCATTAGCTGGGGTCGCTTCGTCGCAGATAACCATTTCTCCAAGGTTGCCTACTGTATTATGTTGCTTTCCCTTGAATATTTGCAAGGAACCGTGAATTAATTATGTCTTCTAATTTTGAATTCTGATATCGTAGAAATTAGTTCAGATATTTTCATTCTTTTTGATCTTTTGAAATTGAATTTTATGTGGGTCATTAGCCACATCCTCCTACCCCCAGGAAGAACCAGAATATGATTTCAGAGAAAACTGTTGATTTTTTATGTGATTATCAGGAATTGTAAGACGTGCAGCTCTTATAGGTTGCGTGTTAATGGCCTACGGATGAAAAGGAAAACAAAAGCAGGGAAACCGTACCACAGGTCGGTAATAATAATGCGGCTTTGGAGGTCGAATGTTGCCAGGGGATCGCATTTATTTGTGAGAATGGAAGAAAAAATACCTTAAACGGCCTGGACTATGCTGACTCTTATCTTTTTCCCCTGGAATTTTTTTGTTCTCTGTTCAGACAGTTCTTCACTAGGTCAAAGTACTCTTGAAAGGGTAAATAAAATCAGAAAATCAATTACTTGCTTATTCTTGCAACGAAACGTGTGTTGATGTGTGCGTGTGTGTGAGAGAGGGAGGGAGAAAAGTAATTTATGATGATAATTATGAGTATTGTAGAATCGGATGTAGTAATTGAATATTTAAACATCTTCCACAAAAATATAGATTTCGCATTTTTTTTTCAGACTCAGAAAAAGGGGGGGTATTTGGTTAGCACTGACCCTACAAAAAAAAAATTGACAGGACTTTGTCACATTTGTAGGAAGAGGGTAGAGAGCATTATTTTGACCTCCCAAGCTCCCGCACAAAGAACAATACTTTTTTAAGAGCATAAAGCTTTTTCAAACTCGTCATGACTCATCTCAGGGCTACAAAATGGAGAATTAAAAAAATACTAAATAAATAGAGCTCTTAAATTGACAAAGTTAATAAATGAAATTAATTTTGGTATAAAAGTACGCATATTAACTTAAATGCAAAATTCTAAAATCTGTGAGCATGTTGACGTCGTTTACATTAGACGGTTGGAGACAAAGTGTAGGACCATGTAATACTTCCCTTTGGCGTTCTTGATCTGATTGAAAAAATCCTGTATTTCAATAAATACTTGTTGGGGTACGACTTCTGTTTCCTTTTATATTCACGTCTACTACATATTTGCCTAGTGAAAAGAAAATATTGTGATACTACAGTGGAACATGGCGGTTTTTCGTCAAAAAATGTCGTATTGTCGATCTAGCGCCTAAACCGCTGCTTCCAAATTGATACTCACCGATCGAACTGGAAAAATTTAGGACGTTCGAATTTGAAACGAATATTTGGTTTTTTAGAGGTACTTTACTCGAAGCATCGAGATCATTTTCTAAATTTTCTCAAAAATGGTTTCGTTTTTTCTTTTAATGTTTCTTGACTAGAGCAAAGAATGCTCATAAAAACTGTTCTGGTTCCATTTTCGGCTATTTCTGTATTTTCGTAATTCAAAAAATTATAAAGCCATTGGAATCTACTTAATTGATGATATGTTTTTTCCTAATGAAATCTTTTCTTAAATGTAGATATTTAAGTAAGGCACTTTTTTTTTAAAAAAAAGCTCAAGTATGTATTTTTGTTTGAAGTGAAAGCAATTAATGTATTTATTCATTGGATTCAAACAGGACTTTAATTTTTTTCGTAAATAGAGCAAAGTAAGCTGATAGAAATGAAGCAGGTACATTTTTCGTTGAACTCTTTGAATTTTCGAATATTAGAAAAGTTACAAATAATATGAGAAAGTTTCTGCTGATGTTGCAGTACTAGTTATTATTCAACTGATGAAAATATAACCACATCTCTACTTGCTGCGATTTCTTGTGGTTTCGTTTTCGTAGAAAAATTCATAATTGCATATTCGTTCTCGAAGGAGTGTGTAGTTTGCGTTGTTTCGTAAGGCATAACCTTGTATGGTTTGCTCTGCGATTTGCAGTCCGCTCTCTCTCTCGCGGCGATTCAACGCGTGCTTTGCCACGTTCGCTGTAACGAGCGTTTTGGCGAGCCAGCGGCACGTGGAGAACGTGGGCGGGCTGTGGCGTTACCGGCGAGTGATTCTCGTTTCGCCGGCAATGAATCGCGGCATAATATCGCGATCGTTAAGACTACCCGCGGCTGTGTTTATATCGCTAAATTGTAAGACAAGATTTGTTCAAAGGCGGCACATTTAGAGTTTGCTGGTTCTGGTTTGGCTCTCACAGGTGTTTGCCTCCTTATCTGGAGAGCAACCTCTGTCTCTGCCAGTGAATGTTAATGTCTTTTTTGGTAGTAATGTGTTTAAAGGTAGTGTCTTCCTTTTGAAATTTCGAGTACTGTTAAAAAAAGTGTGCCTGATCTGAAAGGTACGGAGGGGGGAATGTGCATTGAAGATCATGCCATCGGCCCTGGATTGATTGATTGATTATTACCGGCTATAAACTGCTAAAACGATTGGTCCCGTAAGTGTAGTGCATTTGAACGCGAGAGGTGGCGGTTACAGTTTCCCACCGGATGACGAGATCCGGCGCCAACCAGCGTCGGCTTGCGGGGATTTTCGCCCATGACGGATATACCCCACCAGCGTGGAACCGCTCCCATTTGAGACGAGATCTAAGCTTCCGAATGGTCTTCCAACAACTGTGGTATTGATGTGCACGTGAGTGTACGTGTGCGTATATAAGGGGTAAAGATAGGACAAGGAAGAGGAAAGACAGATCGCGCGTGGTCCATGGCCCGTTAGATAGGGCACTGCTCCGGTTTTCACCTGTGTAGATAGGAGAAACAACGAAAACTACCGATGAAAATTCTCCAGAGAGTGGCTGAGTTTGATCTAGTGTCGGAAATCTTGCCTGCACCGTCGAGACTGGAACCCTAAGACCTCCCGGTCAGAGGCTCTGCAGTGGTATCAGTTCATGCCCTGAGCCACCCTTGCTAGTCGGCTCTGGGTGACAAGAAATTCATAGAATGGTGGATCCCTGACAGTTCCATGTCTCGTCTATTTGTTCTATTACGAATCCAATTCCCCCTAAAAGATGATTATCGACCAAGAATATGCTAATTCTATTGAAACAAGTTGTGATAGCACTGGTTAAAGTGTCATCTTCGGAATCCATTTTATTTCTAACTTTTGATAACAGTTAAAGTTTGTCGACAAAGGAAGTATAATTTAATCTTGTAATCTATGATTATAACAATGTATAAGAAATGAGTAAGTAGATACCTGGATTACTGATTCTTCGAAATTTCTCTGAATCACTGAACACCTACCGACATTCGTATCGCAGGTGACTTTGACGCCGACATTATTGATGCTTAAATTATTAAATCCGTCGTAAGGCATATTAGTTGTCTGGGATTTTTGTGGCGTGGAGGGTGAATACGAACTAGCATGTATCCCATATAATCCTCGAAATCATCATTCATCACTTCGTAATGATCTAAGATTAGGATTGATGAATATCATAACTTAAAAAAATGTAAAAAATATTTTTTTAAATTTAAATCAGTTTTATTTGATTTATCCTTAACTACCTTTAATGCAGAGAAACACAATACATACCACAAAATATACAACACACGTCGTAGAAATCACATACATCAAGTGCCCGTATCAACAGCTCACTACCAGAAATCTACATACATGTACGTTACTATACAACGCATTGCCAGATGACATTAAACAATTGAAGTCGGTTCACAAATTTATGTTGAAAGTGAAATATTTTCTGCTGCATAACCGTTTCTTTCTTAATTGTATATTTTAAAAAAGGTATAATATAATGGTAGCAAATAATCCACTTTAGCTTCCAGGTCAATGATCCCCCTCTCGATCAGGTTTTTGCCGTATTTCCATGATCCATGCACTAAATACTGAGATGACCCCTTGTTTTTCTTCTGGGCGTAAATGTAGTTTCACTATGCACACGTTTTGTTGAACTCTCCTTTTGCTTGTCATGGTGGAGTAGAGATAAGGGTGAGTTACTATTTTGTTAGCAATGCAGAAAAACCAAACTTGCAGTTTGTTTACCGTTGCAAATAAGTTTACTATATCTAGGGAACAAAAATGTCTAGTTTTTCAAATGTTGCTAATCTCGCGATATTTTAAATTTTATTTTTTTTATTAATCTTTAACTTTTACGCGTTCTTCAACTATTTATAGTTAAAATGGTGGCAAGGTATTCAAGGGCTCAAGAAAACGTGCGCAGATGATCTTTGCCTCCATACGTCACATACAGTTTTTACTGTTTTTTGACTAAAATAAATAAATAAATAAAAAGCAGAAAATTGTTTTAAATTGACATTGTTTAAATCTATTATTAAATTATTGTAATTTTATTTTAGAATAAAGATACTGTATTCATGAGAGGTCCGGTACTTTACTGCTCTTACCCACAAAAATCTTCAAATTTGAGTTACGTACTTAGCTTCGTGATTTGGAAACACTTCTCGTGCGTCCATATTACCGAATAAGCTTGTGGCACCGTCTATGAGCATGATTTAGGTAAAAGGCATTCTTTTTTCAATGCAATTTTACCACTTTTTTACCGCCCTAATCAAAAAGTTTATAAGAAATGTAATATATTCTTTATATCAAATTTCTAATTAAGTATTTTTATCTGATAATTTTTTATTTTATAAATATTTAAAGCACAAATATATTTTCAAATATTACAAATAATAAATATTGATTTAAATCATTAGTTTTTGTAAAACATAAGCACAGGGCAAGGAGTGACTTAAAGCAATTCCTCGTTTCCAACGATATGCGACTGATGATACGTTTGTCATGATGTGACGCAGAGGTATCCTGGAAATTTGATTTGATTCAATTTCGTCACAGAACACTAAAAACTGTACGCGACGTTTAAGGAAATAGTAAATTCTGAGCAGATCTGCAATTGTTGCACCTTGTTAACTTTACCCAAACTTTTAGCAGATTGGTATATTTTATGTGAGAAATTCTCTTTAGAGCCTCATTATATAACCTATCGAACTGTTTTCTTATAAGGATGCTTCTGTTTTACCTATATGGCGGCGAGGGACGGAGGCCTACTTTTGTGTTGCATTGCCGTTACGTGTTATTTTTGAAAGGATAGACATATTATGTACATCACACCTTTTCTACTACCAAAAATATTATACGTATTATATTTCCTTTTATCCTGAAGATCCCCTGACCCAAAAATATCCAAGATTCCATGTTAAATTTTATAACATGATAGAACAACGAGGAGGATGACAGTTTTCCGAAAGAAAGAAATGTGGGAATGCGTGCCAAACTGATACTTTTACTCCACTTCATGGTATTACTTAGATTTTTAAAAAAATGTTGTGATATAGTTTAAAGTTCTACAGTTTATATATAATAGAGAGAGCGTGTGTGTGTAGTATAATTATAATCATTTAATTTTTCTAGTGGAATGCCCCAAGTGTTAGAAGATTATTGGACATTGCGATAATATACACTCACTAATCTTTCCATTTAAATCACTCATCAAACTTCAGAAACTAGCTATTTTCGCTCCGCTGTCAATAACCTCAGGCTTAAATGTTTTCTTGAACAGGAAATTAGATTGATAATAGCTAGTGATAAAACATAGTGTTTTAAAAAGAAAGATTTTTGCAATTTTCTAAATGTCAGAGATTTTAATGAAAATCGGAACTACACTACACGATAAGTGTAAATGCACTTTCTTCTGTTCAAGTAAAAAGTTTGAAGACATTCATAACCTCTTTGGAAGATCCTAAATATATGGATAGTAAACTAGTGGTGCTAAAACAGCACGTTCTTTCTCGCCCGTACTTTCACCCAAAATTAAGCGAAAAGTACTCAAATTTTCAATAAATTGTATGTGACTTTATTTCAAAATCTATCTTTAAAGAACATATTTCCTTACGGGAAAACCTTTATCTACAATATTATAGTATTTAGGAAGAGTCCAAAAACTTTTGAACTTTTCCGATTTTCGAAAACCCAGGTTTACAAAGAACACGAGATCTGCGCCATTCTGTTAAACTGTCTTCACAGTATCCAGCAACAAAATGTAATAAAAAAGATTGGTTGAAAATTTTGAACATGTCCCACAGACGCAGGCAGACAGACGCAGGCAGACAGACGCAGGCAGACAGACGCAGGCAGACAGACGCAGGCAGGCAGACGCAGGCAGGCAGACAGACGCAGGCAGGCAGACAGACGCAGGCAGGCAGACAGACAGACGCAGAAAGGCAGACAGACAGACGCAGAAAGGCAGACAGACAGACGCAGAAAGGCAGACAGACAGACGCAGGCAGACAGACAGGCAGACGCAGGCACACAGACGTTTTGCCGTCATTCGAATTTTCGGAATCAAAGACCCACAAAACATTCTGGCTACACCACGTGTTAGAAGATATTTTTTAAATTTTGCAGTTCGTCAACCGAAAATTCGTGGTTTTTTGGCGCAGGATTGCATATATTTTTGTCTACATCTCCGTAGCGAAAAAGTAAAAATTGCTCTCTAGAAAATCGGGATGAAGTGTCACTTTCGCGCGCGCAACGCTCACGCGGCGCGGCACATCGGCTGTGAAGCCGCAGGCACTGTGGGGTCTCCGGCGGTGCTGGGTGTTCAATTATAGTTTCTGCGTGTAATCGGTAAAATTGTGGAGTAATTGACTTCATTGGTTGTATTTTACTTCTTTTTCCCATATTCATTTAGTAATGGTCTATAGGGAAAATATAACTTACCCCTGCCTAGAATTTTTCAACGTAAGTTGACCAATCGTCCTCGATCCTGCCCTGCCCTACCTCGAAAAGTGTCCTCCTACCTGTTTTCCTTTTCGATATTTAAAACTAATCTGTTAATCTCTGTACTCAGATATCTCACACTGAACTGTTTCGCGTCCGTGTGATGGTACAATTTGGAATGACACCATTAGGTTGTCAGAACGGCGGGATTTCCGCCATTTTCAGTGGATTTTCAACTCGAACGTCGGAAAATGAGTAGTTTAGCGGACAGTGGAAAAAACGGTGGAAAATAATGGAGATGGAAGAAAATAAGCGGAAAAATTCTCTATTTAAATAATCAAAAGGGATGTAAACATAATGAGGGTGTTTTTGTTTGCGTAACTAAAATGTTTCATTTAATTATTGAATTATTATATAATTATTTTTTTCTCAAATTTGTGTGTCATCCTATCATTGGTCACCTTATTTAGTGGTATTAAGTGTTTTATGTGAACAATTCATTTTATCTTTTAATTTTACTTAAAATGTTGTGTTAATTCGTAACAATGTACTCTGAAGAATATCCAAGATTTATGGAAATTAAAAGCTAGTGATGTTACAACAGCGTGTATTTTCTTATATCAGTAACGTTTAAGTAAAATTATAATTTCCCAATTTCTGTCCCTATTAACACACATGCAGACTGTTCTTAATGTCATGATAAACAAAATCCGTGTTATAGTTCAAATGTTCAATCTTAACAATATTGAATACGTATATTCTTACCTCTGTGTGTCGGTTTGAATTGCGCGGCGGAAGTGACATTTAAATCCAATGTTTTGAAAGTTAATTTGCTTTTCGAAAAATCTGAGTCTACCATTCTTCATGAAATTCAACCGAGTATCTAGGTTAACGTCACGGTAGCATCCGAGCATCTAGTAATGCAAACGAATGTTTGTGTTTAGGAAAATAAAATGAAAGAATAAAATGCTACGTCTATTGTTAGATGGACAGTATTACCTAATTTTCATTGCGAAATATCGATTACTCATTTGGTAATGAAAAAATGATGACGCTAATGCTCGTTTCGTAATATGTCGTGCTCACCGCAATTGGCAGTGCTACTGGAAAGGTATTTACTTCGACATCGTTTGCTCGATGCTTAGTGTTTCTGTTCAGTGAATCGAACTCTTCACGCAGAAGTTGTAACCCCTGACTCAGCACCGGACATCGTGGTTGATTCCTTTTCCATATCTTCCGAGTTTCTTCCTGTGTGAAGTAGCTTACAGTTACAGGCGGTATTTGTGGTACTTGTTGCTCGAATCCTAATATGCGCTGGAGGTTTATAGTGAATTCTCAGGATTTTAAACGTTTTATGGGAAATGGAGACGGAAGAAGAAATTACGAGGCCACTTCTAGCATGTAAGTTGCGTTAAGTACTTTTTTGTGCTTGGAAACGAAGAGAATGGGTTCTATAAATTGCGAAGGTTCCTACATTTCTTGCTTGTGAATCTGGTGGTTGGTAGTTTGCTTACAGCTTTATAAGCGCTTAAATATTAATTTTAAATTAATCTTTATAGCTACTTTCTACTACGTTAAATGAATTGGCTCACTTTATTATGAGTTACGGATTGTTTGGGTTATAATAATACAGTCACACAAAACAGAGTTACAGTCACACCAAACTGTTTCTTCTTGCTATTTTCTTTTAATATGAATATTTTCCAATTGTATCATATTATTTGTTAGACCTGAAATATTAATTACGTAACAACGCGTGTATTGCTGCATATCGCTCGTATGACTAACGTTGTATGATTTGGCTTTAGGTGCGCTCTAGCAGTGTAATTGTGCCACATATCAACAGTCCTGCGGGAAAAGAGTCAAACAGGTGCTACCAGATTGCCTCGATAATATCCCTACACGGGACGTGCACTCAAGGTAAATGTGGCGATAATGGGTCAATAAGTTCGTAAATATTCACCTGATTTATTTATACAACCGTTTACAGCTGTTTTATTATGCCGAATGAATTGGCTCATTATTTTATTGTCAGGTACAGAATATTTTGATTCGTAAATATAAATTAAAATTGCAATCACTAATGACTGTTTCTTCTAGCGATTCTCTTTTATCATTTTTTTTCTATTTCGAGACTCTGTGCTTTTGAGATGTGATATTCATTATGCTGTATCGTGTCCTTGTTTCCTTAAGAAAACGACACGATCAAGTTCTAGCGCAGTTTCCCTGATCCATTGACCAAATGCTGTCCTCTAGTTTTGCTTCTGGACAAAAATAAAGCTTCAATATGCGTACGTTTTGTTATTTATACTTTTGCTAATTAACGCCCTGGTTTTGATATTTGCGGTATGGGTAGAACGAGAGGTGCAGGTTGATATTTGTTAGCGATATAATAAAATTAAATATATAGTTTATTTACCTATGCAAATTCATTTTTTATGACTTCAAGCTAACACTTGGTTTTCAGATGTTGTAAACTCGCCTTGTTTGAACACTTTCAACACTGTGTAGTAAAAGGGTGTGGAAGGGATTCTGTAGGTCAAGAAAACGTGCCCCGATTATTCTTCTTAATACGACACATACAGTTTTTACTGTTTTGACCAAAATCAAATCTACGATTGTTGTGCAATCATTATTGTAAATTCATCTTTTATCATTTAATTTAAAATGCTTCACATGTCGAATTTCTCTCAACTGAATTGCACTTAATGCTTTATATTTTTGAAAATTAAAAATTATTTTAATTTGAATTTAACCGTACTGAACGTTCTATTCAATACATGCCTTGCATTGTTACACAGTACGCGAGAGACGAGAATAGCATACATTAAAAACGGATGTTTCATAAATGATCGTTATAAATATGAAGGTTTCAGAAGAACTAGCAATTTCCGCATTTTCTAGGAGTGAACTTCATTAGGCAGCAACCTTTGCTAGCAACAACTTCGCAGGAAACGCAACAATTTTGCCGTAAGTGCCCTAATCACTACGGCAGAAGAGGAATAACTGACGTTGAAGTCAAAGAACTGAAAGACATAATAAGGAAAATATGGATCTAAAAATAATTGTATTGAACAGAGCCTTTTATGGGATCGGAAATGTTGCGCGAATACTTGTAAACAGAAAAAAAGAGAAAATAGCTACGCCGGCAGGGTCATATGATGCCAACAAAATTCTCTTGAAAGCAATGTTCGACTCATGCACTTATGAGAAGAAAATACGAAGAAGTCAATTGCATAAATTACTTTAAGTAAAACATTCAACAAATTATGCGTTGACATAGGTTGGGATAACAGAGAAATATCTATGGATTCCGTTTGCAGTATAACAATCATCTGACGCGTGTCCTGTCTTATTTATTTTATTTATTTACGTCAACAACAGTTGAACACTCTGTGTGACGTACAATGGAAAAAGTTAATTTGATGTTACATTTACGTCGCAACAAAATCAGTGGTACTTATTTACAGTATATATATATATATATATATATATATATATATATATATATACATATATATATATATAATATTTAGTTAACGCGAACAGTATAATTTCTTTGCCATAGTTCCGTACAACACGTATACAGATCTTGGTAAATATAAAACATTTGAACTACACTTTCAGAAACTGAGTTCTCAGTTCGATTTTATTGTTCCAGAATTTGTAAACCTCCTTCATTTTATTCAACTTCCAGATTAAATACTGAACGTCATGAAAAAAATGAGTTTTTTTGTTTTCCATTTTTTGAATACATATGGCTTTTCTCCAGTTCTGCGAGATCAAATTTATATTCGCATTCATTCTCGGAAACTAGGTATTTTTGGTGGGGGTCGTGGATAGGGGAGTCGCATATTATGTCGGGGTATTATAGAATTATAGTAGAAAAAGTCACACGCGTTTGCTCTGTGATTGGCTTCCAGATTTCTGGAAGCGCAGTTACCACATTTCGGTGGTTCATCTTGAACCAACGATGTGGTTCTGTGCATCTTACGGAGTATGGTTGGCGATGGCAATTGTTTTTAGTATGCTTGAAATCCTCTCAATCCAGGCATTGCACTGGTCCGGGTCGGCGCCTTCTAGCTTCTACTTTGATGACACAATGTAAGAATCGTTGGATTGGTTCTAACAGAACTGCTGCAAGAAAAGTAGGTGATTGTGATTTGTATATCCTGTTTACTTTTATTGCTGGGTAACCGTGATAATTCAATTCTTCCACTATAGTTATTGCAGAAGTAGTTAGTGGAATGTTTCCAATAACGTCCGACAACAATTTGTTTCCAGGCAAGGCGAAAGTATGATTTTCGCATGTGTTTTCTGAAAGTGTGACAACTTTTGCGTATAGGTTGTCGGTTGGCGAGAATTTTGAAAATATTGTTGATGCTTCGTATAAAGTATCCTCAAAATCAAACTAGCCCTTTCAAAGTCGCAGGGTCTCGAGTTCGTCCAAGTCGATCGGGGAAGGTCAGTTTTGTAAAAAATCGTCGGAAGTGTTTAGGTGCTAGTGTTTAAACCCAAATATATACGTTTCGCTTTAACTAATTTTTCGGTATCATTACCCACAAACGCGGATACTGACTACACAATTGTCATATGTCAATTTGTCAATATTGTCAAATGCTTTGGATTTATCTAACACAACATCTACACCACTCTCTATTTTTTCATGTCACTGACTGGTTAATGAAGAATTTGAATATTAGCGAAACAGCCAGGTTCAGAGATAAACTCTTTCTAACGTGGATTGAACTTCACCACGGATTAAATGCGTTTGTACATAATGTCCCAGATGGATTTGTACAGGTCATTAACCTCATCTCTGTTAAGGGGCTGTTTATCGACACTACTACAGTCAATGCCCGTTCTAATGCACGTTGCCAAAAGCGCTGGATCATTCTTGGAAAGGTCCTGTGCCCTAACATAAGAGTAGCGCTTCCTAGCGCGTTTGCCTCCATGTCCACGGGGCCTTTTACAACTGATGGTGGTGGATACAGAGGAACCAAGATCTCCACTAACATGGCATATATCTCGTTCAATTGGTTCTGGGAAACAATATTTGTTTTGAGTTCATTTCCCAACTCAACGAGCTCTTGATCTACAATAGTTTTAGAACTGCCCCAGGTTCCTATCCAAGTTCAAATATTTCCCTTCCAGTTAGGCTTGGCCTCTAGTGTGCCTCTGTTTAGACAAGTTTCAGTAGTTACGTCTCCGGGCGTCATAGCAGTCGAGGAGTCAATAAAAGTTTGGCCCTGTCCTACCCGACCAGCAGTGTCGGAATGGGCCATGTCAACAGCAGATAAAACAGTAGCAATGAGGACGGGCTCAGCCGAAAGCTCCTGATTCATCTCTGAAACTGTAACGGCCTCCTCGTTAGGGGATCGCCCCCAATCTGCGTCCGGGGAGACAAAGTCTACCATTGCGAGTTCCTCAGATCCACTGCCTATGGCCGAGGTTTTGGACGGGAATCGGTAGAAGTCTGTTTTCTTATCTCGAATTGTAAAGACGTTTACGCCCCCCTTTGGGCAAGTGTCAGAGCAAGAGATCATTGGCTTCCTTCCTGTCTCAATGGTAGGCCTTTGATACAGGGAGAAGAAGAAATCAGCATAGCACCGACATTAGTCTTCGGAGGGCTAATGACCCTGCAAGGCGATGCGATAACAGCAGCTCTAGTAGAAGGTCTAGATAAATCATCGGACCACTGACCGTCACATGGGGACGAAGATGACTCTGCAGTGACGGTAGTTACAGTTTCAATGGTTGATAAATATAGTCGATATGTAGTCTCTTTTCTTTTTTCACCCACCTGTCGGGCGGTCTTACCCAGTAGAGCAGCGAAATTCTCATTCGACGTCTCTGGTTGCTCTTTCACCAATGCCGCCATTTTCATAATTTCCTCCAAAGAGAAGACTTTCCCTGCTCTAGGCACAGCAGTCCTACCACTCCGCTGTGCCTTGGCAGCTCGAGCCCTATTAGCTGCGTCTGGATGAGCATGGCGCAAATGTTGTGAGAGCCCTGATTTGGTTGCGATGTTGGCGGAGCATAACTCGCATATGAAGTCACCTTTAGATTGTTTCGGACCCGAGCACTTAGGGAAATGACTCAATGCTGGTAGCTTACCTTACTTTTGTAATTCTTCCTACATTTGGAGCATGAAAAGAGCAGGGGATTATCGCTATGGATAGTATCGTGATGCCGAACCACGTTATTCAAATCAATGGCCATGAAGCCACCCCCTCCTTTCTGGGCACAATGTGCGCAGCGAATCACCTCGAAGGGAGTCCTAATCATGAACCGTTCCAAGATGGGTCGTCATAAATGGTGGCTTGTTGTTCACGGGGCGCGCCGCCATGGGCACCCGCGTCCGAGGCTTCGTTTATGGGCCAGTCGCTCCGAGGAGCACGACGGGGCCGTGAGCTGCAGACCCTCGACCCCCTTCCCCCGTGACGTGGGGTCCCCGAGATGGTTTGTCTGTCAGGGGTTTCCTTCCCTTAGCTAAATGCTCCCGTTTTAAGGCGCCAGAGACTCGCCTATCGCCCATCCCTCTTGGCTGCGCCTCAAGTTGCTCTGAGATGCATTACCAGGGGTCACCGCGCGGAAGTGAGAGAGTGCACTTGTCGGCCACGCAACGACAAACCCATTACACCCATCCCATTACAGGAGGGTTTCTCAGTACTTACTGGGGTGGGTTAACTAGCATCGCCTTCGCCACGTAGACTCTGGGGGACATCGGACCCCTAAAAGTTTATTAAGGAAGTAATTTACTGATAGAGAAGCAAGAATTTCCCTTTATTACGTAAGTACGAATAGGCGAGCAAGTAGAAAACCAGACGTTATACTTACAGGAGGAACTACACAGGGAATGAGCGAGGCGAATTAGAAGAAAAGAAAGGATGGAAATGGAGAAAGTTATTTTATGTGGCTCGGGAGCGAAATGGAAAAGAAGAAAAATGATGGAAAGAAGTGATGAAAAATAGGCACGAAGCCTTGTGCAACTGCATTGGTTGTGGTAGAAAGAAAATTGTTACTGTTATCTGAAGACTTTGGTGATCCTTCGCAATTACCGCGCGTGTTGTGTTGTGTGTGTGTGTGTGTGTGTGTGTGTGTGTGTGGTGTCGGACGCCCCCCCCTCCCGTAGGTAGGGTGGAGCGTGTCGGGCGTGACCTCGGCGGCACAGCGCAGCGGGGCGGAACACGCCTCGCCACCGCCGCACCGCGTCACCCTCCGGAACGGCTTCCCGAGAGTGCGAGGAACAAACGTCGCTTAGTACAAGTAAATTGCTTGGTGCAGATACCCCTCATGTCTTTTTTTTATTTTTTAAAATGTTTTTACAAGTGTTGGGAATTTATTGATCACTCTACATAAGAAGACGCATCTACTGAATAAGAATCTTTCATGCTCGGCGCGAACTGTGAGTACGTTTGTTCTTCATCAGGAAATCCTTCTTCAATGATTTGACGACGGACAAACATTCTCTTTGATATTCTCCCTTCACTAGTGACTTCTCCCTTGAGCGTAAAACACTAGCCAGCCATCATGTTTGCATTCCACCTTCCTTCATATCTCTACCATGTCTTTGATGACTCGGAGGAAACGAACTCTTTTTACTTTCTCTCCTTCATAGGTTTACGTTAAAGAGAAGACCATTGTAAAAATGCAGTTAAAATCGGCATTTTTCGGCAGAAAAACTCGTAGTGTGCGGATAGTGCGAAGTAGGCTCATAACAATTGTGCAAATGTTATTTTCGTTGAATTCTCTGAATTTTCGAAAATTGAAAAAGTTTGAAGAAAATTAGCCGTCTTTCTGCACCTACTACATTGAAGACAGAGTTTTCTTCTCAATGATTCATTCAAAATTAGTTCTTTAAATATTCATCTAGACTACACATTTTTTTTTCAAAAAGTGTCGTTTTTTTGCGTAATTTTCATAAAAAAATTGGTGATTGTAGACAATTGATTTTCTGAAAACGGCGCGAACTTGTTTCTTTAAATGTTTTGACGGATAGTGCATGGTACGCTTATAAAAATGGAGGAAGTCCGATTTGCATTAAACTCTGATATGTGGAAAATGGTAAACGTTATAAATAATGCGAAAATGTTTGTGATTCTCTAGCATCACTGGATTACTTTTATTTCCTATTTCATAGTACAAGTAGGAAAAAGTATTGGAATCATCTCAACAATATTATTTCGATTTTCGATTGTAAAATCCGTTTTTATGTTCCCCTGTGGTGTAATGCTACACACGCCAGGATTAAGATCTGTTAGAGTTTTTCAAAAGATTGGTGCAGGTGGAGAATCGCTACTCAAAATTTTATACAAGAATATCGGGTTGTGTATATGGAGTATGTATGTATTGTGTGTGTGTTGTATTGTTGTATATATTGTGTATGCATATATGCACGTGTCGAACAACTGTCAGATTAGAAGCTTTTGAGCTGAAACTTAGTAAATACGTTAGGTAAAATCTAGTTATACCGTTTCGGAGATCATTAAAATATTCTATTTTTGACGATACTTTTCATGAAATTCATGTGACATTTTCTGGAAAATAGCTCTTTCAGAGAACGACTATTACTCATTTAAAAGTTAGAAGCTGTTCTGACATGATGACCTGATGGCCCGAGTCTCGCCACGTAAAATAAGGCAGATTCAATTCAATTCAATTGAATACTATGATGTAATTTGAGTCTGATCGTAACTGTCATTAAAAACAGACCTGACCTTTTCCGCCTAGTTTTTAGCTACCACACTGTCGACCATGAGCAGTTTTGCATGCTTTTTCCGGTGTACCAAGCAGAATGATTAACTACGATTCTACTCGATTTTCCATGCCTAAGGGAAACGAATAGATTGCAGACCATTTAACGACCTTTTTAATGGCATTGGAATGTGAAATAAATGACTAAACTATTAACTGTCAGAAAATATGATCTAAGCAGAACTTCACGAATGTTTTATTACTTTAGTTCCTTTGGAAAATGCGTTTAATTGTAGTAAATAAACCTGAACTTTGAAATTTTTCATTATTTTCTGGGTTGAAAGAACAATTTCGAAAGACATTCAGGAACGTATATTCGAAACATTGACTAGGAGAAGTCCATTTCACATAGGGAATGTGTTCCATCGTCACAGAATAATTCATACAAATTTGTATATAGATATCCATACGTCAGTGGGTCAAACCATTCATATGTCGCTCCGCATATGTCTCAGAAACATGTTGCTTTGGCTAAAAAAAGTGTTACTTAAGGAGTGGTACTTCCGAAGAAAAAGTAATTCAAAAGACTTTTTGTGTTAATATATCATAAAAAAACAACTAATCGTGAAAATGTTAAGTTTGTAACAGAAGCTTAATGTTAAAAGAGAAGATTTTTCGTAATGCTTCTTCTTTAGTCACCCTTAAGGAATAATTCCCTATCCGGCTGCTGCACATTTGTTGTTAAAAACCGCCATTTATATGTTACTGTAGATATTCCTTACACGTTGTTTCGCTGCAGCAAATCTTGTCCCGTTTCGGTTTTCAATGATGATTCCGTGAATACGAAATCCAATGTTTCTTCAATATATCCTTGACTCCCTGTCAAATGGTATTACATATTGATTTACCGAATGGAGGCTTTGGCGGCGGGAACATTTCCTCCCTCCTTCACGGGCACAATCACCAACTATTTCATTATCTTCAATTCCATGATGACTTGGTACATGAAAGTAACCTCGTTATTTTCTGCCCTATTCTTTTACATTCTTGAACTATTTCTAACGTTCCATTAACATAGTGAACTAGATCAAGAAACGCCTGGAAATCGGAACACTAAGGATGTTATTTTGGGAGATTTCGTGAAAATAGCTATTCAGTGTATAAGAATCCTTGATCAGAGTCAAGCTCAAAGCTATTTCCAAAATAGTAAACGGGGGTGCTATAATTTGACATTTGGAGTTTGCGAAATCGTATTGGACACGTTGATAGTGCACCTGAATAAACCTTCACACCAGTGAAATGCGCCTTCCCCGCCTCTCCCGAGATAATTTTGCATCAGAGTTACAGGTTTAAAAGCGTCGTTCCTGTGGCGCTATTAATAACTCGACATTCTGAACTTTGAAACCGTTCTAGTTGTGCCTGAATACTGTATTATCAAAACTTATGTCATCATACCAGTTAAGTAATAAGTAATAAACAAAGTGAACTACTCCCAAGGAATCCAACCATAGTTTGTGTACTCATCATGCACCTGATCAGCATTAGAGAAATCATCGCTTTTGCTTTCCATATACTGCATACGTTGTATAGAGGAAGTATTGTAGTGTTGTGGCAAAACGACAGTTTTTTGGCAGAAAAAAATAGTTTTGTTTTCCGGATACTTAAAATGTGGATAATTCGTGTTTCTACATGCAGTAAATAACTTCCAACACCCGTCAGAATCCACGTTTTGCGCGACTTTGACAAAGGAAAAATTTGGTTTACGTCAAAACGTGTCTCCTTGACTATCTGTTGTCAACTATAGGGCCTGCACCGTTCAGACACTATTCTTCAAAATTAATATTCCCGGATAGATCTGGTCGAACTCGTGGCCCTCCGAATTTGAAAAGCATATTTTCATTGAGTATACTTTACACGGCGCCTCAGCGATAATTTCAACTGTTTCTAAAATATGACTCCGTTGGCCCCCCCCCCTTAGATAGAGCGGAGTACGCTTATACTGGTGCAGGTCCCGTTTTTGTTGGACACTGAATTTTCGAAACTTAAACATTCGAAAATTTTCTGATCGTCCTACAATTATAGTATTGAATATAGAGATCTTTACCACAATGAGACCTTTTCTTCAAAGGCAGATTTTTAAATAAAATCCTGCACATTTTCGAAATATGAGTAATTTTACGTGAAATTTAAGGACTTTTTAATCAATTATTTTGTGAAAAACGACTTCAAATTTTTGCATTATTTTTTCTAGAATATAACAAAAATACTTATAAATATGGTGCTAATAGGTCCATTTTCGGTGAACTATGTGTTTTCGAAAATTGAAAAAAAAATGAACATACCAAACCTTCAATATCGATTGTGTTTTTCTTCTCAATGGAATTTGTTATTAAAAGTTAGATTTTTCAGAAAAGTCTTGTACAAATTTTGAAAATCAGAGTAGTTCTCGTTTAATTTCTTGGAATTAATGCAATTTATAATAAATAATTCTAAAACACTTATACTGTTTTTTTCTTAATGATGTTTTTGGGATAGAGAAAATGACGCTTACAATCATTGCACATGTCTCATTTTCGTTAATCTTTGAAAATTACGAAAGTTACAAATAATGTGAGAACGTATGTGCTGTTCTAGTACCACGTGTATTCCATTCCATTTTATTGGAATAAGGATTACTAGTATCGAATAGGTAAGATACTTGATCTCCCTGGTATTTCCAATTCTTTACAATAGAGATGCAATAAACCCTGGTTCTCAAGCTTTCTCGATTAAATAGAAAGAACAATGATTGCCCTTCTTGAGGGTTATATCGCGTGATCTACCTCATTAACCCTTCTTGCCAAGTCGTTCAGAGCACTTTGCATTAATTTCCTGACTGGATTTGCTCCGAACTATCATGATAGTGCTATTAACAGAGACCATCATATACAAACCTAGTGTGCTGATATCAGTAAGCTAGTTTTCTAATACTAGATTAGCACAGCAAAGGGAAAATAAATCTACTCTTTTCCCCATGGGTTTCATTCTTTACCAACCTTCCAGATCTTGCCCAGCCATATTTATTCCCGCAAGTTGTCTCATTCACTACTATCTGGACTCAAACGATCTGTATATAGAAGTCACTTCGGTCAAGAGATCTTAGGACTTTAAAAGAGTCGTAAGTCGGATTTTGTTGCGATGTACGCCGCAAGAAGCGCCTAACAGTGCAATCTTATGACTTATAAATTGCTTTCAGATTTTTACTACCTTGAGTAATAGAATATAAATTGACATTGCTGAATTTATAGAGTTTGAAGGAAATAGGTCCGAGGATCAGAGTATCATACTTTCTATACTATTTGCAGCATCTTCGCTCGATAATTGAATAAAAAGTAATGAGTAGAGTCTCGAAGTTCAGACATTTATTATACCTAAAATAGGCAGGCAATACGGCGTTTATTTTACTAAAACAGACATGCAAAAGTCCCATATATTCTTGCTAAAGTAGGGGGTAAAAACACAAGAACATTTAAAAAAACACTATTTTAAAAGTAATTAGTGTAAAAATTAATAATTAAAATGAATCACCTTTTTATTCTATTTCTAAAATGTACATTACCACTCACTGGAAGGAAACTGCCTTTTCTTCGTAATCTTGATTGCACATGACAATCCGGTTTGACGTCTACGAATGTCTTTTACTCGCGACGCTGACTCTTTGAAATGCTATTGTGGACTACCTTTTGAATCTTGATATGATATCAGTGAAAACGGAATTGTAGATTTCAGTCTTCAGAGTTGTTCTCTCTTCCTTTCTGTCGTTTATACAAGAAACAGAGAATGGTATATAATGTACTGCTAGCTCTGTCTTCAAAAGGGATGAGAGGCCATACACAAACATAGGATGAAATGTCTCATGAGCGAACAAGTCAGTAAGCATCAATGAAAAATACCAAAAATCTCCACTCGTATCATCTTCCATTCCCTTTTTAGATTTTTAACACAACCTGACACTGGAGTCCCTGTGTTCACAGACAGACAATACACGACCGTGCCTTCATGTTGTCCAAGCTTGCAGGTATGCTTCCAGCTTGATAGAGATTAGTGACAGGAGGGAAGGGAAATTAATGACGAAAAATTCACAAATAAGGTATTGTATATAGGCAAATAGGGCGAATTGAAATTCTACTGGACTTGGTAACTAAACCTACTCCAGAAGTACAATTAAGTGTTTATTATTGCGAAATGTCTCCGAATCGTAACAATAATAAAAAGGCATTTTGCCTCACGGGCAGGTTCTAGTCGTGAGACCAATAGGTATGAGGGATTTCGCCGAGATCAGAGGAGTCTGTGGCTCGTCTGAATAATTGAGGCGGTATCTTCATGAAGGTTATTTACTGCAATCTCGTATTTGAGACGTTTGTATCTGATATTATATAATTAATGAACGGAACTTGTAGATTATTCTAAATTCATGTTCAATCACCTGATGAAATGCTTCAGTGGCTTAGTTGTATTTTGTTGTTGTAATTTCCCATCGACGATCATTACATGTTTAATGTATTAATGGACTTAGAAAGATCAGAAGACTTTGTTGCGGAAAGAGGGATCGCGTAACACTAGAATGAATGGAAAAGAGTGTTTCGTGACTTGGGAATCAGAAGCGAAATGTAGCGCATGGCTCTGCAGGGTATCCGTTAGCTTGCCTCGCGACAAAAGGCTCTCGTATGACTCGACAGAGCTCTCTTTCATGCGCCACATGTGTTTGTACGGCGGCGGTAGGGCGGCAGTAGCGCGTTGATGTTATCGGTGCGGGTGGCGCTTTACGTCATTGGCATCACCCCTCCCTGCCGCACCCCGCCGCGCCGCGCCGCGCAGCTCCTCGCAGCAGTTTCACCTGCGCTGGCGCCGGCGCCACGGGCTGCCACTCGTTCGAACGGGCGCGAAACGCACGTTCCACTCTGTTCCGCCTCCGCTCCGCCCCGCCCCCTCTGCCCTCAGCCCTGCACGGAAGCCATCGAGCGTTATCGGCAGTCACAACGCCCACCTGCCCGCGCGAGAGCGAGCGGGAGGGAGGCAGGGAGGGGGCGAGCGAGCAAGCGAGGGAGCGCGCGCGTGCGCGCCCGTCGACGGCAAAAGCGTCCCAGGGACTTCCGAGGCTTCTTTTTTGTGAAGCCACGTGAGGGAAGCCGGCGGCAAACAAGCGCGTCTCCGGGCGACCGCTCAGTGCGAGAGCGGCGTGCGCGACGTGCGCAGCCGAGGCGAGGCGTCGCGACGCGTCCGTCCGGCCGGTCGCGCGGTCGAAGGCGGTCGCGACTCGCGGTCAGCAAGCCGGAAACGGCGGAGGTGGGCGGTTGGGCGTCGAAGTCCGCAGCCGCCGCGGGGCTTCCCGGCAGCAGTCGCTGCGCGTGTGCGGAGCAGCGCGGGTAAGCCGAGCGTGTGTTGTGTGATTGAGGCCGGGCGATGCGAAGAGCGGCTGGTGACGGGTGATAGGCGGCGAGCGATGCGTGTCGGGTGATGCGGAGCGCGCTGCCCGTTCGCAAGCGGACGCACTCGCTGCTGGCGGGGGCGCTGATCCCGGGGCGCGCCGCCCTAAAGCGCCGCTGGCGCGGGGCGGGGCGCCAGGGGCGGACGAAGTGGGTGACGTTGACGGGACTGTGGCCCTGCGCGCGCGGCTCGGCGCGGGGTGGGCCCGGCGCGCGGCCTCGCCCGCGCCCGCCTCGCCCGCCCCCGCCCCGCGCTCACGGACGCCCCTTGCGCGGCGCCGCCCTGTGCAGACGAGGATGTGGAGACGACGTCGGGCGTCACCAGAGGCCTGGAGGAGGCGGCGCGGAGCAGCGCGTCGTCTTCTTCAACGCCCGCAGCCCCACAAGTTCTGCAACAACCACATCTCCACGGCCAAGTACAGCGTCATGTCCTTCCTGCCCAGCTTCCTCTTCGAGCAGTTTCGTCGCTACTCCAACATCTTCTTCCTCTTTCATAGCGGCTGTTGCAGGTGCGTATTAAAATGTTTTGTTTTGTTTTTTCCAGTATAGAATGTCGCGAGGTGCATGCTGCGGGCGACACTTTCCGGGTTGGTCTGTATGTTTCTCTTGCAGGTTGCTTTAAGTGTAAGAGACGCAATGAGGCGCGGTTAGGGCGGCAGTTGCAAATGCAGCAAACGGGATTATAAGTTTTCAAAATAATAATAATAATAATAATAATAATAATAATAATAATAATAATAATAATAATAAATTGTTTGCCTTGAAGTTATAAAAATGCGTACTTTATTTATATGTATATTTACCTCACTGTTTTGGCAGTAAATAAAACGACTTGTGAAACGCGTTGCGAGTTGTGTAGTGGGGCAGGCGATATGTCGTCTTTGTAATTATGTTGTGTTACACATACTGCTCCTATGTTTTAGATAGCCTTTTCTGATTCGAGGAACTCGCTCTTTACTTTGCAGGTCAATATCTCGTCGCAGAGATAGGTAGCTGTCCTCGATTGCTGCGGTACCTGTCACTCTGGGGTGCAATAACTCGTGTCGCATCTAAAATCTCATCATTCCCTTACTCTTGTGATTCGGGTACTGATATTACTCTGGCCTAATATATCGAATGTCTACTTACGATACTTTTAATGGTCTGAAAATTGGATTATAATACAACACCAAATTAGGTTGAACGCAAATTCGATACAACGCAAATTATATTGAAATACACACGCAAATTTCGACGTAATTCACTTTTTCAAATGAAAAAGATGACCCACTTTTTTTTTAAATAAAACTCTTGATTTTTCGAAGGGTGAGGACTACAGTTTTTAAACGTTTGCACGCGTATGTGTATAGAGGGATAATCTCACTCATATTTAATCACGAAATATAGTCATTAATTTAAGAAATTAATTAAATAGAGACTTTAAAAGATTTATTATGCGTGTCCTCGAATTCTTTAGTTTTCGTTTACCTTTGTGAAAAGTAAAAGGAATGTGGAAAGTTGCATTTCGATTTGTAAAAAGAATTTCGAAAGTTGCATTTCGATTTAAAGCTTGGATTTAATAGAAATGTCTCACGCAGTTACAACAAAGCCTTTTATTGCTACATTTACTTGGACAATGCCTAAAATTGCCTAACTCAAATGAATTAGCTAAATAATGTTCCGGTTCATGCAATTCTATTGTGTGTTCAGTATACACAAGATTAGAAGTTGTGAGATGAAGGCTGTAAATAAATGAGTTTCGTATTTAAATGGGTAATATAAATATAGAAGAAATAAAAATTATAAGCATTAAAGTTCCTTTTAGTCTGGATTTGCATGAGAATGCACGCTATGTCGTTAATCTGGGCACTTCATCAACATAATATACTCGTCGTGAATTATGAAATATTTTGTGGTGTAAGTTGATACAGATTTAGATGAGAATGAAGTGTGCGGCATTGTGATGTGTTATAAATAGACATGGAATATATATTCTATTAGATATTCTAATTTATGCTTCTAAAGGAGGCGAAAAGAGGCTTCTTAATTTCTTAAAAATGCAGTTTAAATTGACATAAAAATAAATACTTCACGCGGATATTTTCTTCAAACTGTTTTATTAAGGTCATTAGTATAAAATAAGAAAAGAAAACTTAGATACAAATTATAAAACAGCTCTCCTCTTTTTTCTCGAAATTTTAAACGGAAACAGTTCACTTTCTATTTCGACTTTTGTAATCTGTACAAATTATAGATCGCTGGTGAGGTAGATACCTTCTAATAATTAAATATAGTAAATGAAAGGTGTTGTCTAGTTTTAAAAATGTATTTTGCTAGTGATCGTTTCGAACGCGCAGCGATCATCCTCAGAGCTTGCAGCTTCCGGGCCGAAAATAAAGTTCTTCGGAACACTCCACAGAACTCTCCAAACAACCGCAGAACTTTGTTTTCGGCCCGAAAGCTGCAGGCTCTGAGGATGATCGCTACGCGATCGAAACGATCATTTGCGAAATACATTTTTAATACCAGACAACACTTTTAATTTACCATATTTAGATATTATTTTGTTGAAACAACACGCATCCACATGACGCCGCCCACGTTCTTAAAAATCTAAATTTCGAGCAGTCAGAGCATCTCAGATACAGAACCGGCGTTGTCACTTATAATTACGATTTCTTTGGTCCACTTCAAGACGCTTTATATGGCCGAAGGCTTGGCTCCGACCTTCAAGCGACCAGCGCGCGAGAAAATTTATTGCTTAATCTTAATTCCTGGATAATAGAAAGCTTGTGATATGATGGACCAAGTGCATAAGAAAATGTGGTGCCTACGTTAAAAAATGGTCTCATTGTAAATATTGTACAGTTGTCAAATTTGAACATTTAATGACTTACCCCCGTATATTGATACACCAGTCAATACCGAAAACCTCTATGTAAGCACAAGTAAGTTTTATGTTGATTACCCTTATGTTTTTCGTACATCAGTAACCAGTTTTGGTTCGGATTGGTCTAAAAATGAAGGCAGTATTCATCTACATGTGTGTGAGGTTTCTTTTTCCAATAAAAAAAATTATAAAAATCATGAACAGAAACAGAACACTCGGATGAACATTTAGGATTTCTGTGTTCAATTTGCAGCCACTACCTACTCTCCCAATATGAAAAAAATTTGCTGATTACCAAAATGAGTGCCATCCGTCACATTAAAGTTCATAAGTGTGATGAAAAATACTGCTACTCTTCTAATTTATTACTAACGAAACTTTTTTTTCTTATGTAGGTTTCAATTTCAGTTTCTTGTGCACAGTTTTATTACTATTCATTTCGTATTCAATAGAATTTGTATTGCCAATAAATAAATGCGAGATTTGAAAAAATGAATATCTTGGTTTAATTTGCTCACTCACAGTAAACTAGTGGTGCTAATACAACACGTACTTTCTCGCCCTATTTTCACGCAAAATTGCACGAAAAGTACTCAAATTTTCGAAAAATTGTATATTATCTTATTTCAAAATCTATTTTTAAGAAACAGATTACATTAAGAGAAAAATATCTCTATCTTTAATATTTTAGCTGTAGAAAGACTCCGAAAAAGTTTTGAATTTTTCCAATTTTCGAAAAACAGTGTTTTTAAGGAACATGAATTCTGCACCATTCTTTTAAACATTATTAACTCTATCCAACAATAAAGTTTAATAAAAAAATAGCCATTTTTTGAAAAGTTTGAAAATATGACATATGCTTTATGTAAAGAAGCCTTAAAGTTGAAGTATCGGTTTTAAATTCAAAAGGTCGCGACATCATCCAGATCGATTTGGGAATGCCAATTTTGGAGAAAATCGGCAGACCGGTTTAGCTTCGAGCGTTGTTCACGGACGGACGGACGTTTTTACTGTTATTCGATTTTTTGATGTGAATTGCACTCAAAACATGGATTCTGGCTACATCACCTGTTAAAAGGATTTTTCCCATGAAAGCAACTGAATTTATCCAATTTTTCGTTACCAGGGCCCAGTAGTTTTTCTGCCGAAAATTCGCAGTTTTTTTCGCGCAGCATTACATAACTTTCTCTCTCCTCCATAGCGAGAAAGTAAAACGGCACAGATGCTCAGAAGCTTCAAAAGTTTGGCAAACACTGCCTTAATTAACCTGTCAACAAGACTGATAATGAGGTTTTAGAAATCTGTACTACCGGAAAATATGAATTTGAAACTTACGGGGATTTGATTGAAAGTGGAAATGGTTTGTGAATCAGATTATGTCCTAAAGCTGACACTTGCACGTACCTTTTAGCAGAATTTTCACATCAGGTTGAAAAATAAAACAACTGTCTCTGTCACGTAGTTTTGATTTTGAAGTAAGGAAGACGGAATATTTAAGAAAATTTCGATATTTAAGAACAATTGCTGCTCTGGGAGTCTGTAAAATCTTATCATGCTTAGATTTTTACGCGACGGACAGCAGAGGTATGAGGGATGTGTTGCGAATATTTGAACTACGCAATGCGAATATAATGGGAATCGCGGAAGAAAGACAAACAAGCGCTATTTACCAGAAAAAAACACGATATTTTGCCCCCCGCCCCCCACCACCACCACTACCATTTTTGTACGGAACTCAACAAAAACCCACTGGCGCCAATTTCACGCCAACCTCTATTAGTGATAGATTTCGTATGATTAAAAACGACAGTGCTACAAACAAGGGTGGTAAGTTTTGGAGAAAATGCAAAATCATCGCAATAGGTGTACCGTCTCGTACTGTGGGTGAGGGGACCCAAGAGCGTTGCTATTGACACCACCTCCTGAAGCCGAGGCCAAATTTAGGCCATGATGGATGCATTTCTGATTGAGTGATCGCTTCATTACGGAAAACGACGAAAAATAATATAAATTACTCGTATTGTTTATTTCAGTTACTTTTATTAAACAGCATGTCGAGCATGTCTTGGTTGTCGCATATTTTCTGAAGTTTAATGTAATGATCTTGCTTGTTCTCCAGATGTGTGGTTGATAACTAGGAGTACGCAGTAATTTATGGTTGTGGATTGCATGTGAGAAAATATAGCACACAGTGAGAAAATAGATATAATGTGAGCAAAAGGAAACATTGCGCATTGTTACAGTCATTCCCAGAAATAATTTCTTATTCAGTGGGATCTGCTACGCGAATGACCTCTATAATAAATGACGTTGAAATGTCACTTTCTTCCCGTAATGAACCTGTTTTATTTAGGAACAGAGAAAAGTGCAAAAGAAACTCTGGCAACATACGTCAGAGGACAATGTTTTATACATAGTAATTAGACAGATCTATATCTCCCCGCATTTTTGCTCTGAGTGGAACAATCAATGTATCGATTGAACCGTGAGTGCAAGAGCCAGACATAACTTGTTTACTTAGGTGGAGAGGGGTGCTCTTCGTTCTCTATTCCGACCTTGTTACGCTTGGTTTATCATGCAGCTTGAAACTGCGCCGTAATTTGTCTCATCGATTTTCACATATTGAATGTTTATTCTTCAAAAATAATTCTCTTGAAATGTACGTACATTGTAGAAGAGACTGTCGATAAATAGTCAAGTTATTGCATATAGAATTAGCGGAACCCGGCAGACGTTGTCCTCCCCTCCATCTATCTTTGTCCTTCCCTCTCCCTTTCTCTCTCCGTCTCGCTTGCCATTCCTGCCTCCGACTCTCCGTCTCTCCTCGTCTCTCTCCCTCTCCGTCTGTCTCTCTTTGTCTCTCTGTATCACTCTGCGACTCTGTCTGTCTTTATCCCCCTCTGTCGTCTCTCTCTGCACCTGTCTTTCACGGGCGAAATTTCACAATCCCAGGGCCAGAATATGCGCTGAAGACGCTATTAATACTCGTACTTCAGGATGCGGCGGGTTGCGTAGAGCGCCCTATTCAGGGGCGGAGGCAGCATAAAATCATCATAAACGCGCGTCTGTGTGCGCAGGCATATGCACATCCCCATAGTCCTTTGCCTATATTCTTCCCACACGTTCAAGCAATAAGTTGACAAAGTTGTATCGTAATCAGATTAACGATACGGCAGCGCATTAAGTACGAACAAATATGTTTTTTTATGTATTAGATTATATAATTTTGAAGAAATTATTTATTGGCCAATTAATGCCAACCATGTGTCGAAAAGAAGGATGAATTCACTCGTATTAGATTAACTGGTAAAAATGTTAGCACCATTTGCAGTATGTTTAATTATTTCCTTAAAAAAACAGTTACAAGTTAGAGACATTTCTTGATAGAAAATCTACTCATACATATTGCTCAGAAGCAAAATAAAGGGACTGTCACAGTATTTGCTTTGAAGATCAAAGAATATGGACGAAAACAAAATTAATTGACTCCAAATTATACAATTGATACAATATATCAAAAACAATAGAAGGCTAGGAGTTTTAAAAGTTATATTTTGTGTGTGACATTACGTTGAAACAAAAGCGGGCTTAAATCAAATTAAAAGAATCATTTGGAGTTCGTAAAAACCTCACCTGACACCATTGTTCTTAGTTAATGGGAGAGAGAGGACCCAAGCAACTCGTACAGGGGAAGTGAAGTAGAGTTTAGTTTCAACAGTATAGAATTTATTGAAGTGTAACGAAGCGTTCGTCCCGAGAGTGGGTGGTGGAGGGACGGGTACCTCCGACATCCGAGCGAGGGGTGAAACCCTCACCTTCTAGTAGCCTCGGACCGCCGACGTCGGGAAGTGACTGCTGGGTCACCCACCAACGGCAGCGTGTTACGAGAGCCGGAATGCCATATCGCGACATTACATTCTGAAGAGAGAAAAAGTCGTTCCCGTATTTTTGCTGTGCTTTTTTATGCATAAATGCATTCCTTGAAGGAAAATTGATAATGAACAATATTCCCATAACATAAACATCATATCATTAATTATAGAACATATTTGAGGCTCATTTTCTATAATTATTAAGAGTTGAATAAATACGACGTACTTCCCCAAACTCAGATTTGACAATTCAATAGTCGTAGAGATATACATGTAAAATGCCGATTTTTATTTGAAATTTTCTTTCTGTATTGCAGCAAATCCCGGATGTGTCTCCGACTGGTCGCTGGACGACTCTCACGCCGCTCCTGATGATCCTTACCATCTCTGCTCTCAAGGAGATAGTTGAAGATGTCGTAAGTATCCTTAGACTCTACTAGCTGATTATCCAACCTCTTCTTTACCGCTCTACACGTCTCACCCGCTCACCCCGCCTGTCCCGCCCACTGCTTCCCTGCACCGCGACACACCTCACGCACTATCCTGCTGGCACCACCCCGCCCCGCCCCGCCCCCCTACCCGCATCGCCTCGCACCGCACTGCAAAATGGTGCCTAGATGCATTGTGTTTTGCATCGTTCCCTGTTACAACAATTTTGGGGTGTTGCCAAATTTAGGGTAACATTCTAAGATTGTCAACGAACTTGTGTTTTATCTGTGCATCTTGAAAGTGTAGATTAATAATTTGGATGCAATCCTTCTACTGGTTCTTAAGCTTGTATGGAACTCACACACGCATACATACATACATACATACATACATACATGCATGCATACATACATGCATACATACTCATACATGCATACATGCATACATACTCATACATGCATACATACTCATACATGCATACATACTCATACATGCATACATGCATACATACTCATACATGCATACATGCACATCCATTTTTGAAGATATAGAATGTGAAACTCCTGTCCACGAGAAGCCATTAGTGTGTATGATTTCCACCTTTTTTCATGACGTCATCCGTGGAAATGGTTATTTTTAGCCTTCACGTCAGCAATTGAAACGTTATGTCTCGCCTGTCTTAACAGTTTTAAGGGCTACCTGGTGTCTGTAAATAAACGACAGCGCGAGTTAAATAGCTCGCAGGGTTGTTTAGATTTGAAATGTTTTCCTTCATAAATGTTTGGAATGTATTGTAAATAGACGACAGATGCATTGTAAAATGTTTCCCCGTACCAAGCAAGTTATAGTTCTGACTCAGTTTAAATTTTATTATCAGATTCTTAAAAGAGAATAATTTACTCATAAAGCATGCTAAGATTTCATGTAAAATTCAGTCCAAAACTCCGAAGTATCAAATCATTATTTTTGTACCGTCACGTGCAGTTGATTGAAACTATTATGAAAAGAATGCCAGTGAATCATTCGCATTAGCGCAACTTTGCGAAGATATCGTGATTTTTGTTTGTTATTCCTGCGGTAAAATACTTCCTTCAATGAATTTAAAATGTTTAGCTATGTACTTAAAGTGGTGTTTATATACCTGTGGTGCTTGCAATCATGAGGCTGTTAAAGAAAGAAATTATTTTTAAAGTATGTAAGGTTTTTAATATATTAGACGGAGCTAATGGGTAGATTTCAAGATGGAAAGCAATTTTATTGGAATACGCAAAAGATATAAAGGTGTGTCATATAAGTGTTAGAGACAAATGTTGCAAGTTGTACATGAAGTCCTTTGTTGGTAAATGTCTTACTTTTTTATTCCGATGCTTTCTTTTTATTAGGGAAGCTCAGAGGTGGAAGACGTTATTCTGCCAGTTTTAACCATTTATTGAAGATGTTGTTCTTTATCATTAGTCTGTAGTACATTAAAACTGTACTCAATTAAAATTGTAAAAATGAATTGTAATTTTCATTATATGAAAAACTTTAAACGTGACATTTAGAAATGGCTACAACTGACTTAATAATTTCTTCCACTACCTGATTGTCCCTAATTAAAACATAACATCAGAATAAATATGTCAAATTGGACAATCACACAGTAGCATCAATGTCTTGTTTTGTTTGCAAACAGGATTTTAAAACTGTGTGCAATGTTTACCATATCCTGTTTTGTATTAAAAGGATAGTATTACTTATTTTACAAACATTGTTTATTATACTTGCTTGTCTTTCTACATATTACTGCTGAATATCGGTATTTCGAAAATTTGTTATTTCGCACATTAGCTAGAGAAATATGTTATCATTAAAATTCATGGAAAATTGTGAATTGCACAAGGTTGTTTTATATAAATAAAATTCTTTCACCCGTTCCAATGACTTGGGCAATACTGCGGGTACGATAATATTAGCGTAAGATCCCAAACGGGCTGTAGTCGTGGGAAAGGAACGCAATATTGTATATAAAGCGGGTAGCACCTTATAATAACCTCGGTGCGTACACATCCAGTCTACCTCAAACGACCACACTCGGAAAGTACACATGAGCTCCCATTCGCGTACTTTGTTGCTCTGCCCATCGCAAACTGTACCTGTCATCAGTGTTTGCCGTTTGCTTCGAGGCGAGCCAGTGACGGTTTTTGGTATATTTAGGAGCTCAAAAATTAAGTATGATATGCATAAACACAAGTCCTTGAGCATTGATATCATTTATTAAAAAGAAATATATATAAATATATATATATATATATATATATATATATATAAAATATTCAGATTCATTTGCTCTGGTAAATCTACTAAACAATATTCCTACATAAGGTAATTGGGAAACCTGCATTTGTCCGTCCGTCACTCTCGGTTAGACCCCTCCCGAATCACCAATCGATGCTAATGGTATGTTATTCTGCGCGACTCGGTCTCCTAGAGCATTTGGAATCGTGTTTTCAACTCTTCTTCTCTTCTGTCGCGCTACGGTCCTTTATGTTTAGCCTTGGCGTCTCGAACGATCAATGCCCAATCACTTCTCCCTTTTGCTTTTCTTCTCCACCCCCTTACTCCCATTGATATCAAATCCATTTCAACATCATATACCGATATTAAACCGGGTCTTTCTTTCTTCTCCCTTCGGGTTCTTTACAGAAGATAATTTTGGGGATTCTTTCTTCTTTTATTCGTAATAGATGTCCGAGCCATTGTGACTCGCCATACTGACCTTAATTTCTGCGACAATGTCTGTTGTTTTATACATATTGGACAGTTCTAAATGACTCTTTATTCTTCAATGTCTATTTTCGTATTTGGGGCCAAAAATGCATCTTAAAATTTTCCTTTCCCAGGACATCAGAACACATTCAGCTCATTCAGCACATTTTCAACTCACGTTTACAAAAAAGTACTTCTACAAAATAATTTAAAACTCATTTCTTTAGAAAGAACACTTTGAAGTCTCTAGAATAACGACGGAGAATTGGTAAGAGGAGATTGGAATTAAACATTCAAAAACAATGTATTCTTGATATATTACGAGACACGTTTCACTTTCTTACTAAAATCTTAAGGCAGTTTTTCAATGTTTAAACGTTTTTAACATTTTTACTTTCTCGAATACTTACATATATACGGATTGCTATACGTAGTTCAGGGAAAGTTATGTAATGCTGCAGAAAATCGATTTCGAGATTTCAATCAAAATACATGTTTTGGGATCCCCCACAACGAAAAAGTGATGTTGTTTTCAAAACGAAAAACTATACGTAGGTAAAGCCCTGTCCATCTAGCTCAAGTCGAAGCTTTGAAAGATATATATATATTAAAATTTGGGGATTCTTTACATGAAACCCCTCGGTTTTCTCGAAACCGTTCCAAACGTTTTCTTTAAACTTCTTAAAAGAATAGAGTCAAATACGTTACAAAAATGGCAGATGTCCAATTTTCAACTTTAACTCTGAATTTTCGAAAATAACAAAATTTTTCGGGCGTCATCCTACAACTACAATATTATCGATAGAGATTTTTCCTTCAAGTGAAATTTGATTCCCATAGCGAGTTCTTTCATTAAGGTCATACACATTTTTTTGAAAATTTTAGTAATTTTTGCGCAATATTACGAGTAGTGTGAGCAATTTTAAGTAATAACAGAAACTTCTAGCAGAGAGAGTGCTAAATGTACTATAAGATGACAAAAACGCCATATTGCTCTATTCTTTTCTTGTTGTTTTTTCAAAATTACAATTATGTATTTTTTTTTACTTGCCCCTCACGTCATTAATATTAATATTAGCGGCAATTTGCTCACATTATTGTATTAATGAGTACATGTGCTTTACATAATGTCATATAAAGTTTGTCAAAAACAACCGTTTTCTGTGAAAACTATCTCAAAACTCCTCATTTTCAGAAACGTTCAAATGTCATTTTCTCAAAAACAGCTCCCAATTTTTCTTCAAACTTTTCGAACAAATAGTGCAGATTCACTCTTTAATACGACGTAAAATTCATTTTAGAATTTTGTTTTCAAAAATTACACAAATGCAATATTTTTAAAAGCTCTCTCACGCCGTTAATGTGCACATTTCCAGCAATTTTTAAAATCTATTTTATTTGTGATTTAAAGTATTTAATATGATTTCAAATGAAGTTTTTCCAAAACTCAAAACGTTTCTGCGAAAAGGAGCCTTAAATTTAGAATTTACATTAAAGCTTAAACGCCATTTTCTTAAAAACGGGTCTTAATTTTTAAACGAAATTGCAATTTAGGACGAGATTGTACTGTTCTTTAGTGTGCATATATTAATGTTGCCGTTCCATTATTAAAAAAACTGAAAAATTAAGAAAATGTAAAAAAATGTACTTGGGGCGGGTTAGATGGCAACTGGCAAGAGTATGTGGCAATTACGAACGTCGTGACCAAAGGAAATACAAAACTAATATGGAAAAGTCTGTGCCATTCTGTGGCTCCAATAGTTTCGTTGTATTTGCTCCTATATACAGTGCGATAAAACTGACAATCAATGGATAGAGCGGAAAAAGTTAAACAAGTAAACTGACGAACTCCATTTGGAAATAACGATGTTCTGAAAAGTTATTGAAAGAAAACTACGAAAATTTCGATTTTGATTTCCTCTCTTTTTTCCTTGTTTGAGTTCATCACTTCCTTTGATGTAGGTGAATGTAATTATCACTTTCAGAACAGTAGTAGTCTGTTGTGATAATTATTAATGGGATCTAACTTGATCTAGTATTGTTTGTGCGGTGGATGTATATGTTTTTAGAGATGCGGCATTGTAATTATATTTGAATGATTAATGTCGTCCCTTTGTTTCTTCATAAAAGATGATTTGTTGAAGCGATTTTGGAGTCGAGGCGAAGAGTATAATGCAAGATTCATTCTTTGATATTTTTTCTAGTTTATTTTTAATAACTAAAAGACTTAAATTTATCGCTGATGCTTCAGATGACTCTTCTCGAAGTGTGTTTAAATCCAGCCAGGCAAGCCTTTACGAGGAATGCCATATCTCGTTTCAGAATTGCGATATTAAAAATTCTCTTTCTAGAAAATGTTGCACCCAGAGGCGCACGTTTAAGTTAAAATTGTATCTCTTGCTCTGTCCCTGCTGTTGAGGGAATAAGCAAAGGCATATGGTCACGCGAGATTGAAAATATAACGAAGTAATCACAGACTTCGCTTTGTGCCCGCTCTTGTACGTGAATGGGTCGCGCAGTTTCCCACACTCCCTTGACTCCATCGATTGATGTCGAGTTCTGAGGGAAGTGAATAAGAATACATGGGTTGATCCCTCAACTTTTCTGACTTCAGGTTTCGTGTTTGCGTAACACTATTCGTGGTGATCATTGTTTTAAAAATTATCTTCATTTATTTTCTGTTGTAATTTTTACAAATACCGTTTGGAAACTTGATGGATTTACTGACATGCCAATATTAATGGAAATTTAATTGCTAATTATTTATATGCTCATACAATCTATTTTGAGTTCAGCAGGTGTATTTAAATTTTTGTTTGGATGTTTTAGTTATAAAAAGTATTGAGAAGGAATTATCAGGAAGGTGAAGAAAATTTTAAAAAAATACATTTTAAATAACGTTTTAATATACATTTTAAATAACTTATTTCCGTATCTCGTAGGGGGGTTAAGTTCTCCGAATTTTAAGTATTATTATAAACCACGTATATTTTGGGGTATTTTGTTACTCAATATTCTAGAGAAATTTTCACCTCCCCCCTGCATTCGCAGTATAAATGTGCTTCTATACGGGTAGTGAAATCGTGGGCTTCCGTGGCCAGTCTTGTGAGTGCTCTTGGTTCTGCAAGAGATTACTCTGAGGAAGACCACGACAAGATGTTCGAAACGTCAGCTTACCAGCCTACAACTCATTGTCACTCGAACATCCAAGAGCACTCTACACGGTTAGTTTCTTGCCAATTAAAGGTGTTCGAGGCCCGTAAAACAGGTTTTGTGTCCCAGAGGGGCCCAAATTCCTGGAGTCAAGTAAGTTCTGTGGGGATGCGAGTTTTAGAGAGTTCAAAAGTTTTACAGTAAACTGTGTTTCCTTGATCCTTCGTACATATGGTCTTAGACTAAATGTTACAAACGTCTAGGGCATGTAGGACGCCAATGATCACTATTCTCCAGTGAACTTGTTATGGGGAATTTCATTTAACGATCTCCCTGGAATTGAATTCTAGCGGCTAGCTGCCCTGATCGGTTGTTTTCCGTGGTTTCTCCGATCAATCCAGGAGAACGACGGAGCACTACCGTAACAAACGGGGCATGGACTGCGTCCGATGTTTCCTTTCTCTTCCTTGTCCTATCCTCACCCTTACATACTCACTCACACACACACACACACACACACACACACACTCACACACTCACACACACTTAGCACCTTTGCCCTACTGAACCACACTTGTCAGGAAACAAATTGGGAGCTTAGGGCTTGGCCCGGCTGGGGCGGTGCCCCTCTGGTGGGTTGTACCTGGTTGGGGGGACAAACCTGCAACTCGACATTTAGGCCGCCGCGGATAATCCGATTAAGAGGTGGAAACACACAGCTACCTTCCATCATGAAAAGTGAGCTACGCTTACGAGACTAATGAACATAGAAATTATGCGCCCGGAAACGCAAAGCAAAGAGTCGCTTAACGAAGGTACACATGTGACATTTCCCCTGATAAGTAGGCGACTCAACTCCCTGATAAGTAGGCGTTGGTGTTTGGCTGGTCAGGTTCTGACGCAGTCCGCACGATTGCGTTTACCTGCCAAACACCAAAGCATGATCGTTCCCCTACTAATCAGGAGCGAATGACATGTGAAACTTTGTTGTATTAAATTTCCTTCCTCATATTCATTAGCAAAAAGTTTTGATCTCGGACCCTCTACATTCTTTCGAAAATTATATCGTTTTTTCCGTGGCTCTCGGCATGCTAAGAGTTATGTTTTCCCATTTATATCGTTATTTTTTAAATACATTTAATATTAGTATATCTGTAATAACATTCTTAGAAATAAAATAATATTTATTCCGAAGAGTCATTTTAATTTCAATTAATGTTGCCTATTTTAAACATTAGGCGACAAATTTTTGCTTTCTAAGGGCACACAGAGAATTAAGAGCCTAATATTCTGTATTCTAATAATGGCTAAAGAGTAGATATTTTCTTTATTTCTCTTTTACATAACTTGCTGTCAATGAGGATCTGATTGAACCACAAAACATTCACAACTGTCCTCGATTGATGTCGGCACTCAAAGTGTGCTATACAAGTAGTCCGGAAGCTCTCGTTAGAAAAAGCTCTATATTGAATTTCGGAAAGAAGGGCAGATCCAGTTTATCTGAAAAGTCTTTAAGAAAATGGGGTTTAAATGTCACTTCCGGGCGCGCAACTCAAACCGGCTGCCGCGCCATGGCAGGCACAACATCTGGGGCCGCGCTGGGTGATGCCTCCTTTGTCTGTGTTATAGAAAATATCGCAAGCCACTCCATAGAGACAGACAGATGGGCGAACGGTCTGTCCATCGGACAGACGGACTGATAGATGTTTTGCCGCATCAACGTCATTTTTTCGGTATCAATAACTAAGACTGCACGCGTCAGTATATTGAGTGATTACTTCGTGTTTTTCGACGCACAAACTGCTAGGACCATTAGGTCCGTGTGATAGTTTGGTGCATGTAAGTGTGTGTGTTGGTGTGTGTAAGGGGTGTGGACAGGTCAAGGAAGATGAAGTAAAATCTTGCGCGGTATATGGCTGTTTGTTAGGGTATTGCTCCTTCATTCACCTGATGTTGATGGGAGAAACCATGGAAAATCGATCAGAGCAGCCGGCCGCTAGAATTCTCCTCTAGACAGCGGTTTTATTCGACCTAGCTATCTAGCTAGTGGCGAAAATCCTGACACAGTCGAGACTCTAATCTTACGATCTCTCGCTCGGAGACATAGCAGTGACATCGGCTGATCGTACGTCAGTCAGTGACTATATGTTTTACATGAAGTAATTTTCTACTTATACGAATAAGATCTATCCAATTCTTCGTTATTAAGATCCCACAATAAGAGATTTTGTGACGAAAAATCGTTAGTTCCCGCTGCAACATGCCATCCACTTCCCCTTTACTACATATGTAGTGGGCAAGAAAGGAACGTATAATCAGGTTTTTTGTATAAGATACGATATTAGATATATAAGGCGAAGGAAAAGATAACATTAAACATCATTTCCCTGTTAATAAATATGTCATTAATAAACATTGGATGTTTAAGGAATTGCCTGTTTTATTTTAGCGAACTCATTTAAAACCTGATCAAATATATGCACTGATAATTACAGATGAGGAGATGACAAAATTTTATAATGAATTTTTTTCTTTTTTCGCATAAATACCTTTTTTATTTATTGGACTCTTCTCTTAATCCTCTTTATAGGTAACGTTCTATCGAGCGATCCTCGTGGCAGCTATTTGGGGACGGGCAGTAAGTGATTAGCAACAGGCAATCGCCTCGCCTCATGGAGAAGAGTTTTTCCTAAAAGCAAGCACGTGGCAAAGGGAGGCACGAAGCTTTGGGGTCCTCCGGTCTTAAGAAACGGACACCCAAACCTCATGGCAACCAAAAGGCGTTGCGGAGGCAGCGTGACGTAGTATGCCACGTGAGCCACGAGTATATAAGGAAGTGCACAGAGCCAGGGGGGGGGGGTCTGGAGACTGAGAGAACCTCGTGCAGACGCACAAACTTTGCGCCACGACAGTGCTGCGGCGGGCAGGGCTCGCGAGGCAAGTCACGTGATGACGCGCCTGTGGGGTCTTTGTATTCTTGGGCGATTGCGGTGACGTAGGAGCGATGCTGTGTGCGTGCTCCGAGATGAGAGCCACGACTCGCGCCGATTCTCAATCGGGTAAGATCGCTCCTGCGATCGAGGCAAACCATCAGTTGGTACGCCGCTACGGACTTTGTCTTAATATGACATTCGGTCACGGAATCTTGGCTTTGTGCGCGCCTCAGATGTAGGAGTGGCGAGTGCCACAAATGAAACCATTTGGCCATTTGGACGCTTCCGCTGAAGATTTCACTAGATAGCAGTTGCACAGTTGCGTGAGTTTGTTGTTGATTGCTTACGATGATTTCTTTTGGTTTAGAATCCCAATCGTTTTTCTACATGTGTCATGATGTGGTGTGTGCCAACATCCCTTAGAATGCTGGTGAAAACCCAGCATTTTCAGTTATTTTCTAAGAAAAATTTAAAGAGGTGATACCGCCAGATTCACCTTTTAGACATTTTTTTTAAAATTTGAATACTGTGCATCAAGCTGGACTAACAGGCATCCGTAGTGACGTATGTGACTATTGCATGTGGCTCTCAGTTGATGGAAAGAGAGACCCGTTGGAACAAAAAGTTGCCCTCTCGATTGTGGGGGAACTGAGTGAGCATCACTCGCGTGCTCCCCATCTCCTATGTTCAAAGTCATCGGAGAAAACAAATTTTGAAAATATTGCTTGTTTCGTAAGTAGGGCTTAACACTTATACTTGCTTCTAATCAAGCAGTTTCGCGTGACACGTACATCCGCCATTCAGACATCTCGATTTTCGGATACAAAATGTACCTTCTCGCCTCCTGCACCTATGTTAGTCATCTTTGGAACAGGGATAATAGACTTAACACTGATGTGTGTACGATGTAGAGCCAAAAACATGGCCGTAGACATGGATTTTATTGCCGAAATTCGATATCATTTTGAGGTAGTTTCTTCCAATTTATTTTGTAGTATATTATAGTACATACTCTAGTATACCATACTGTAGGATAGTATCATGATATTTCCGCACTAACAGACCTTTCGCTGTTCCTTTCGCTCCAACCTACCCTTTGGGAGCATTCGCGGTATAGAGTACCTTCGCGCTCTCCGAACGTCGCAAAGGAATATCTCGATCCTGTACGTTATCATTGATTCACTTGACCAAACTCGGTTCTTATACAAATGTTCTGGATGAAGGGATTCAGTTTCTCAGTTACATACATAGATTTAACACTCGGTTATCTGTCAACCCAAGAGATAATAAAAGGATTAGGTAGTACTTGTAATACAGGAGGCACTCGGAATGCGATTCGCGAGATGTTCCTGCGGAAAACCGTAGAACTGCGTGGAACTCGAATGATGATGGAGGCCTAGTTAATGAGTTTCTTTGAGACTTCGAGATTATCATTGAAATTTATGTTTCAGATGACTTACGAATAGAACTTAATGGGAAGTTTCCTACGTCACAGGCGTTCGTAGTGGTAGGAAACTGCAACGAGATAGTGTAATTGATTTGATTGTATGTCCTATAGCAGCTTATTTGTGGCAAAATAGTCATTAACATTTTACCGCTCTTATCTTCACCTTTTACGTTGATGGTCTGAAGTGGTTCGCTATGGTAGTAAGAAATAACGCATGAAATTCTGCAGAAAAGCGGCCCGCATGGGAATCGTCGAGTACCTATGTTCCGACTTACTGAGTTCGTGCTCCGAGAGTTTTGTTGTATCAACGTTGGAATATGATGGGGTATAGTTAAATATTTTTTGTAGCAGATTCTCCAATCGTGGATAAAAGAATTGCTTGGAATTGTATGGTAGATGTGATGATAATGGCCAAGCCGTCAAGTAATAAAGAACTAGTGGGGCTACACAATGGCACACATCGTTTTAGTTTTCTATTTCCTTTGGTCTCGGCTTACCTCATACACTTGCAAGCTGCCATCTGTCACCGCCAAAACTACCTTTTTTTAAAAAGATGTTCTTAATTTTCCGGTTTCCAAATTGTACAGAGAAAATATTATTTTAAGATTCTTAATGACAATTTTCTTTGAAAAAGTTCTAGCCATTTTTAAAAAAAACTGTCGTTTAAGCGCCAATTTTTGAAAAAAACAAAAGAATATAACAATGTGGCGTTTTTGTCATCTTATAGAGTGCATTTAGCACTATCACTGAAAAAAGTTTTTGTTAGTTTTTAAAATTGCAAGTATTGCATGCAAAATTGCTCGAAAACTACTAACATTTTCAAGAAAATGTGCATGACCTTAAAGAAAGAACTCACTACGGAGAAAAAATTTTATTTGAAGGAAAATCTCTTTCTTTAATTTTGTAGATGTAGGAAGACACCGAAAGAATTCTTACTTTTGAAATTTTCGAAAGTCAAGAGTTAACAGTGAAAATCAGAACTATGCCGCTTTTATAATGTATTTTACTGTATTCTTTCAAGAAATTTAAAGAAAACTTTTTTTTGAAAAAAAATAGAAATAGTCAGTTAGGCCTCTTGTAAAGTACCCCCAAATTTTGAAGCACGTTTTTCAAAATCTAAAAGTTTCTACTCGAACAGATGGACAGGGGTTACTTCACTTTTGGAAAAAAGCCTACGCATAGTTTAGACGCATGGTTTAGACTTGGACTGACAGATAGACGTTTTGAAGAAAAAACGTTTTTGGTATCAGGGGACTCCAAAACGTGTATTTCCATCGATATCTTGATATCGATATTCCGCAGCATTACATAACTTGCCTATACTACGTATATTACTCCGTCTACACTCCGTACGTGTACGGGAAAGTAAAAAGTATCAGTTACTGATGATTAACACTGTGGAATGAATTGTGCGTGGTACTTTCTCTTTTGTTTTAAAATAGTTGTGTCAAAGAGTAACTCGGGACAAATTGAATTTTCCCTTAAAGATAGTTTTTCGTTTATTACCAGGTTATGAAAATATATTAACATCAGATAAAATGAACTTCGTCACAAATTAATTACGTTTTAATTAAATCACTTTTGTAGTAAATATTTCATGCATCACTTTTTTAAATACTTTACTTTCATCTTCCTAAAAGATCCTCGATGAAAATAATTTAACAAAGATGATTGTTTTGCTTTTTTCTTTATTAATGCTAATTATTCAACATCAGTACAAATACTAGTCAAGATATTTAATATTTCAGTTTTTCAGTGCGGAAAAACATCCTTCAAGTTCTTTAGTTGTATATATGCATCACAATATGTTTTGATGGGATTTTCTGATTTCGTCGCTTCGATTTCCTGTCGTACCAAGATTTGATCTCCGGAATACTTTTTAGCCATTCATCTGCTACATTGTGATCGCTGTCCTTTTCTTCTCCACATACAGTCCTGCAAGCTACTTCAGGTCTCTTCTTGAACGATTCCAATCATTTGTTTGAAGCTTTAAAATAAATTTTTCCTTACGTGCGATTTCAATAGCCTTGGCATGTAAAATGGGCACTGAAATCGGCTTGTTTTTGCCCGCGTTGCGACGAACCTTTCCTATGTGAGTCCTTTAACTATTTCCTTCGTATTTATAGCAGCCGTTCGTTTGAACATTGAGTTTCTTTGCAACCATGTTTCGATAAATGATTATTGCTCTTAAAAATTGTCTACCCTTGTGTCTTATTAGAAATGTTTCGCAAATTACGTGGACTGTCGTTCTCCTTTTGCACTCTAACGTTTTGATAGATTCTTGTCATGTCAAGGGTTTCCTCTTCCTCTAACTCATCATTCAAGGAACACTACACCGAAAACACGGTACGTGCTTAACTACAGACAGTTCAAACACTTGAAATAGTCAGAGGAAACTTAAGCATTTCACACAAGCCACTTGGGCTAGGAGAGAAAAGACAGCACCAGCGTCATCGAAATCTACATCCCATCTGGAAAATCGTCAATTTCTAGCGGATGGCGTTGCGTGCTCCAAGCAGTTGTGAAGGCCATTCCTTCTTCTGGCGTCTTCCTTTCTGCAACTGGCTGTTTACCAGCTAAATATAAACTAAAAAAGGGTGTGCGTTTTCGTGTTCAACAGGTTTCGCTAACAGGAGGTAAAATTGCATACATTTTATATAAGAAACGCGTAATATAGCATATCTTTCCGTTGAATTCAGTTTTCCGTTATTACCAGGTTCCCTTCCCTACAAGTTTTACTGTACTGTACCTGATGAATGTTCTGAAAAGCGAGTCTTGCTAATTAGAGTAGATATTACCAGATTAGGTGTGACAATTTGGTAGGAGAGCACTCTATTTTTGAAGAAATTGAAGAGCCTTTGTTAAAGGAAGATCGATGTCTTTCGAAAGAATAGTAGCGCTTCAAAATTGGTACTCTGCAGAGGAACAATTTGGAAGGAAAATTCGAGAAATGCATGTTACTACGCGTGTCAAATGACTCGGCGAGGCTCTGGCCTTCGTCGTACGCGATGAACATAACACATCCACAAGTCTCTTCAAAGCGTAATTTCCCTCGCACTTTATTCCAAAATTGAATTTCCTGGTAACTTCAATCTTGGTATTTTGATGCAATGTACGCGTATCGAAGATGGGTGACGAAGCTCCGTGTTTTGCAATTATCTGGAAATAACATTGGGCCTGAACTGCGCATACTTTACAGCGCATTTTGTTCCCTTTTACTTTTTTTCTCTCCATAGAACCCCTTGAAGAAGAGATAGTATTGTAAGTGTACGCCCGAAAACTGCGAATTTTCGACCCACCTCTTCTGGCCGGGCCTTGGTAACGAAAAACTGGATAATCTTCCTATATATAGTTAACACGTTTAGTTCGAATCCGTGTTTTGTGGGTCCATGATGCCGAAAAATCTTCTTTAATATATCAGTATGAATGGTGCTAAATGCACTAAATTCCCTTTGATGAATTCTTTTGTGTTTTCATTAATGTACCAACGTTTTTAAAAATATTTCTTCCGTTGTAAATAGTTGATTTACGGGCATTTTTTATATTGCATCGGTGTGAACAATTGCTTCAAATACTATCTGATGGAGATTGTCGAAAACTCGGAGGTTTTGTAAGAAAATGAGCTTTAAATTGCCCTTTTTCTGATATGTTCAAACAACATTTTATTAAAAACTGCTCAAAATTTTTCAATGTCTATGTACTTATAGAAACAATGTTTAGCCTTATATTATTCTTAAAATCATACTTGAATTCTACTACACTGCCGAAAAAAACTATTGCAACACCTTGATTGCATTGGACAATTTATTCCTCCGTGTAGATACAGCACATGCAGACATAATACTACATATGATTACATGGGAAGAGTGATATGAGACTAGTGCGTGTAGCAAAAGAGAGATCCATGGACCGGAAACGCCACGTCAGTACTGCGTGTAGCCGTCGCGGGCAGTACGATAGGCCCTGGTGCAGGTTGGCATCCCATCGTACACGTGGCGAATACATCCGGCGTGTACATCCGGCGAACTGTTCCATCACCCTGCACCGCCTCACGCGGAGCAAGCAGAGTTGCTGAGTCGTCAGCACGGGCCAGGCATTAGTCCATGTCCCACACGAGCGTGCCGGCCATGACAGTTCGTGAACACCGCGGGGAGCGTGTTGCATAGCGCGGACAGTGTGAAGGTGTTCATTGTCCAGTTGGAATAGCGTACCACCCTCCCGTTGCAAGAAAGGTATCAGCACAGACCTCACAACATGCTGGGGAGTATCCACCACTGTCACTGATCCCTCCCCGAACACCAAAGATAAACATGCGTCGTAGCTGGTGGCAACTCACACTATCCGTCTCGGGGAGGGCCCTATGTGACATGGAACACTCCGGCCGCACGCGCTCGTCTGTGCGACGCCGTCACACGCACACGACCATCACTGGCGTGCAGACAATCGGCTCTCGCGAGTGGCCGTACGGTCTGCCAACGCGGCCCTCACAATGCGTCGATCTCGGGGTTCGCCAGTGCTTCGTGGTCGCCCCGAAGTGGATCTACGGCTATGGGAATGCTCGTCTACCAATCGTCGCCAACACCGCAGCACCGACATTGCATCAAGGGGCCACGTGGCCAGCAGTCTGCCGAAAGGACCACCCGTCTTTGCACAGGCCGACCGTCCGCCCCCTCAAACTTATCAAATTGCACAAAGCATAAACGAGTGCGACGTGGCATACCTAAATCTTGACCAGACCTTACCGCAGGACAGCGGACAGTGGACAGCGCTTTTTAAAGCCGCGGAGTAGATGGCGCGTCCGGTCCATTTTGTCACGCTGCCATTATGGCACCGGTCGTCAGTCATCCGTGAAATGTTAATCGTTGAAAACTGAAAAGATAAGAGTTCAAAGAGCTATTAAACTATGTAGTACAAGAAAGTCGTTGGCACCATTGGTTTACATTTTTCGTGTACATACTACTCGTGCACTGTGACATGTCCCGTTTACCGCCGACGTGTCGCACGCACCCTTGCCCGACTAAGCAACCAACGGAGAGCACGGACTTTTATGATGATCTCAAGCGGACGTTTTATTGCCTGTCCTCACGCACACACACTCCCTATCTCAAAGCCTCCTCCAAGCATAATTGTTTGACAACCACACCATAGGTTTAGTGCGTATTTTTGTAGTCCATGCGCACATACTACTGGCATTATACACGCAGTATAAAATATTCACGGTGCTAACGTCATAAATCTGGAATACAATTGAATGCAAATAAAATACGAAATTGGGGTTGCATTTCATAGCTAGAGAATTTTAACGCGAACGTTGAAACTTGAATAATTTGAATAACTGAATGATGCACTGTCTGGATCTGAATATTTCTAGGCTCGTAGTGCGTCTATCTGAATATTCCTCTTCTCTCGTTATTCGAGAGCCTCTCGATTCTCCCTTCACTTTGTCTTTTTACAACCCTACACCTTTCATAAGTGAATCGTATTCAAAGATCTATTGAGCATTATTACGTCTCGTGTTATGGACTATCGAAAAAGTGCGTCAACTGCCATCTCAGACCGTCTAGCGATTTCGAGATTTTAACGGAAATTAACATTTTGGCGACCCCTGATACCGAAATAGTGTTGTTTTGATCAAAACGTCTGCCCGTCCGTAATTAGTTATTAACAAACACTACCAAATACTAATTCTTGTCTTACCTATCCGACAACTGGAATTTGCAGTTAAATTTCACTAGAAATGAAGCACATCTGACTGAATCGTGTGTACCGCTCGCGCTCGCACATCACAATGAACTTACGAATATATGATATTACGAATATATATATATATATATATATATATATATATATATATATATATATATATATATATATATATTACCAGATATACTCAAGCATTTCATTTCTCTCATAGCGCTACAAGAACTACTACATGACAAAAAACTCTCAGATAATATCGATCACGGATCGCGACCACGGCATAGTTATTGGATGTTTCTTCGGTTTCTGTTAAATCTGGCAAGTCCCCGTAAATCTGATTATTTTGGGATACGCATGTTAACGGCTTTGTCTATGTTCAGCAATTGTAAATAAAACAACTGTTTTATGAAATTAACTTATTTTGGTCATAACACTTCGCTATTGCAATGTATTACACTTCATATGCTACTTTTCACGTGATTGTTAATCACATTTTACACAACTTTCTGCAAAAATTTCAATAGATGACTTTCACGCGAGCGTGGTTCCGTCACTCTCTCTGTCTTTCCGTCTCTCTCCCAGACTGTCTACTTCTGTCTATGTCTGTCTGTCTCTCTCTCTCTCTCTCTCTCTCTCTCTCTCTCTCTCTCTCTGAGTTTCTGTTTCTGTTTGTTTCTGTCTGCGTCTCTGTCTTTCTCTGTCTCTCTCTGTGTCTGTTACTCCCGGGAGAAATTTCACAATCGCAGGGGCAGTACTTTTACTTCAGTGTACGGCGGGTTTCATAGAGAGCGCCGTCGCATAAAGCGCCTTGATCAGAGATCTTGAATCTACATACTATCATCAACGCGCGTCTATGTACGCAGGCATATAGACTGTGCCGTCGTACTATGACTATACGAATTATTATCGTATTCATCCCGGAAATGCAAGCAATAAGTTGGCAAAGTTTTATCTCAATGGGGTGAACAGTACGGCAGTGCATTAAGCATGATCAAACAACAAACATAGTCTTTTATGGATAAGATTTATAAATATGTGATGAAGGACGTGCGAATGTGGAAAGTAATGGTTGGTCACACACCACATGTTACTGTGCGACTTCCCTGGGTTGGGTGGAGTGAGTCTAGTTCACGACTTGACAAAGCGTCTGAGGGCCATTTCTAACACTTCTCTCGATTCTGTCAACGACACGCGTAGCCATAACATATAGCGTAGCGATAAAATATTGATATATATATAAAGATATATATAAAAAAAGGACAAACCGTTCTCATTTTATTCGATTGAACTGAAACTTTGGTAATCTTCTTTTAAACCAATTGGCAACATTTTAGGCCTTCCCATAGTAATTTCAGGTGTATATTTCTTGCAACCACTATACTTTACTCTTGTTTGTAATTTGTCGGTGTATCATTGTCAAACCATATTGATCAATCATTATTGATTTGATTATAATTTATGTTTGTGATGAATTTTATTTCTATATGTATAACCAAGTAAAGACAAAAAGTTTATATTAAATGTAAATATTGAAGATAATGCTATTTTGAATTGAATTGGAGTCGATCGTTTTATTTGAGGCTCTTCTCGTGTTGCTTAATGGCTTTCTGGGATCTGCGACTTCTTGTAAATGCGTTTGATCATGAAGTATTAATCATTTCGGGCATTTTACTTTCAGTAATAAATCAATTTCTTTAATTTTTATCATCGACCTCTCAGTAGGGCAAAAAGAGAATCGATTATTCCCGCGACCACGGAAACTCGTTTAAGGAACTCCATCCTATACGTAGCTATGGACTTTGCCGGCTCGTTTCAAGTAAAAGTCAGTTTAACTGTACATACGGCGAGGATAGTGTAATTATTGATATTATTTTAGAGAGCACAATGTTCTTTATGATTTAGAAACAATATATACAGCTTGACTTTAAAAATGTTGTTACATTATTGATCTATTCCTACCCTTGTCGGTTTTAGTGGTAGCTACAGTGGAAATTTATTACATCTGGAGCTAGAAAAGAGAACTTATGTCACATACCAGAGGAGAAATTTCTTTCTTAAGAGTTGAGTTTGAACTCTGAAGTATTTCACACACTGGTTAAGGAAAGCTCCAAGGAACAGAGTACGTGTAGCCGGCGATGTAATCACGAGGCTTAGTGGTCACTAACTTTTATTCAGAACTGCCATGGGAACTCGTTAATGAGCTTGACCCATTATGACGCACATGTAATATATATTACGGCAAATTAGATTGTGGGTGTGAAAATGGGTCATCTTGAAAAATTATAATATACTCAACATTTTTGTTGGATTAAACATTTCAGGTGAATTGAGATGAACGATGGTAAAATAGTCACTCACCATCCGTGGTTATGAAAATTGACAGTTTGAGCTGAAAGCCTAGGGTATTGGTTGCAATTGGCAGTTTTTGTAAAAGGTTTGAAGGTATACAATCTTTGATGTTGCTTATGTATTCATCTCATGTCTTTTGCAATGAAATGAACTGTCTGACACACTCTGTTGTGACAAAGCCTTTGCTCTTGGCCCGTCCCTCAGACTCTCAAGGTCGCATGTTAATGGAGTAAAGATTACATTGGCCTCAAACTTCAGCTGAGACCATTTCTCATTCCCCCTGTTCCCTCACTCCCCGAACGTTTCGCTATTCCCGACGCCTGAATCCCTTTTTAGACATTCTCTTTACTCTCTCTCACTATTTCACCGCCTTCCCCTAATATATTTTTTGATATTTCCCTCCCATTATGCGACCCTCTTTAAATGCCTTATCGAATTTTCATTATGGTGTCCAATTTCATTAACGTGAAAGTGGGCTCGCCTTTAAACGACCCAAAACTATTTCTTTAAATATCACTTTCACGTAATGTGTCATTCATTTATAAAATGAAAAAAGGTAGAAATTAGCTCAAAATATCACCATCTGGAAATGCATCCCAATCATCTAGTTCTATACCTATCTAACAATAGCCAAGAAATTTCTCGACTGAATAGAATATCCACTCTTCATCTCCCCCTCTGTTTAATAACAAATATTTTTCTAATATATTTTTTTTTGTTTTGTTCTAACATTTTCATATATTTTACGTCCTCGTAACAATGTAATAATATTATAATCATATTTTTATTATATATTTGAAAAGGATCCTCATAAAATTACCAATGGGTAACTTTCATTTTATTTCATTTGTTACCAGTATTTACTTATTGTTTAAAATTTGAAATAGATTGTAAATATTTCTTAAATGAAAAAAGAATAAATAAGGTAGTTGCTGAAAATTTTCAGTACATCTCTTAAATTAATGAGTGTCTAAATGCTGACATTCTTCCGAAAATATTCAAATTGCTAGTATTGCTAGCTTTTTTTCGATCGCCATTATTTCATTTTTGAGTGCGCTAAACGTCTGTAACTTATTAGACCCGGTTTTATGACATCCTAATCAAATTATTTCCTGCTTAAGTATAGTAACGAATAGTTACAAAATATACAGTAAAAATTTCGAAGTTCTAAGTAAAGTAATTTCTGAGATAAATATAGTGAATTTAACATATATGCTAGATTGGGCCGCCAGACTTCTCTTAAAGGAAATCGAGGCCCCTGGAGTTTGGAACGCATTTTTTGAAAATTTGGGGGTACTGTACATGAAGCCTCAACGATATTTTCGAAATATTCTAAAAAATGGATCCAAATATTTTGATTAAACTTTTCCCTTGGACAGTTTAATGGCGCAGAAGAATGGTCTAATTTTCGTTTACAATCCTGCTATTTCAAAAATGGCAAAATTTAATTTCTTTTCTCTCTTTTTTGTGTCTTCCTTCATCAATGTGAAAGACAGATTTTTTTCTTAATGAAATCTGCAATTTAAATCATCTTAAATCAAGATGAGATTTTTCGAAAATAAGAATAGTTTTCGTGAAAATTCGCGCAAAATATTGGCATTTTGTGTTTTTTAAAAGAAGAAACCTCAGAAAAAGGTTTCGAAAATTTAAAGTGAATTGTGGGAATGCTGATGAGGTGTTGTTGACACTAGTACTCTCCTTTTGCTTTTAATGGTTGGAGTAGAGGCAAGGGCGAATTACTATTTTGTTAGCAATCCAGAAAAATCATACTTGCAATTCGTTTACCGATGCAAATAAGTTTTCTATTTGGAAACGAAAATGTCTATTTTTTCAAATATTGCTAATCTCACGATTTTTTAATTTTAATTTTAATTTATTTATTTTCAACTTTTGTCCAGCTTTCACCTACTTATAGTTAAAATGACGGGAAGGTATTCTGTAACTCAAGAAAATGTGCGCAGTAAATCTTCTCCTCCTTACGTCACATACAGTTTTTACTGATTTTTTTACTAAATAAATCTAAATATGGTAGAGAATGAAATAACTCTAGTTGCCTTTGTTAACTTGATTTATTGAAAGAGACCGTTTTCGAGGTCTGTGTCGTCATCATCAGCCTAGAAATGTACTAATAAACACATTTTAAAATTACTAAATAAGAAAATGTAATCAATACAAAATATGAAATTAACGTAAATACACCTAAAAATTGTTTTCAAATAAAAAAAGAAGTATAATACAAATAAAGAAATTAATAAAGATACATTTTTTTAAAAAACAACACCAAATGAAATTGCAAAAAATTAAACAGAATAAGGTAAGCAGCTTACGTGTTTGCATGTGGCGAAAAAGTGGGGCTAATCACATTTCCGGCTTTCCTTAAGATGTGAATATAGATATTATGTTCCATTACACCATCGATTGTATCCAGAAGACCATTAAATTTCTTGATATACATACAGGCTCTAATGTTAATATTCGTCACCCTAATATATTGTAATTGATCTGGAATAGTTTACCAATAACGAAACATTGAGCCACGAAAGGGAAACACATGCACTATACAACACTGCAAGGCGCTGCGGCTACTCACTTGACATTGTAGTGTTGAAGAGGTCGGTCATTTCTTCTGTGTGGTGAACGTATTACCACAGACTGAAAAGCGTGGAATACTTTATTTAACTAGCGATAATTTGTGGTGTAGAAAAGGGCTACTCCACAACATACATTGGCAAAACGGTAAATCTGCCGCAAAATTCATTCCACGACATTGTAAGGACATACGAACGAGAGGATTGAATAGAAAGAGTGCCGCAAAAGGTTCGTCCACAGAGTCTTAGTGGAGAAGAGATAGATGCATGATTGGGGATAGTGAGGAAGAATACTCGATTACGTGCGCTGAAAATTGCTGCTGAGTTGTTAGAAGAATTTAGAAAGAAATTGCACCCCGAAACTGTCAGAAAAGTGCTAAACAAACGAAGAGTTTAATGGAAGAGTGGTTAGGGAAAGTCCATTAATAAGGGAGTTCGCGAATTTCTGTCATTTTTTTTACTGAAGCAGTACAAAGGGTCAGAGTGGCGGGCGAATGTTATTTTTCCTATCGAGAGCAAGTTTACCGTGTGTCAATCAAATAGAACATGCAGGCGCAAGTCAACTAACACTTGAAAAACCCAAATCTACAGCAGACAGTTCTACTGCGGAGGCAGTATCATTGTGGGGGTGTATATCTTCTTTTCCAGTCGGAGAATTGGGGTTTGTAGAAGAAAGGATGACGAAAGAAGGTTTTTCTCCGCATTCTCAAGGAATTTTGGCACCGAAGTGCAGATACTCTCGGAAAACAGAATACCTTTAAATTTTATCAGTACAATGATCCAAAACATAAGGCCTGGCTTTATATACCTGGCTTTTCTACAACTGCCCTAAGGTTTTCGAAACTTCTCCCCGGTCTTCAAACCTTAACACTATCGACCATTTGTGGTGTGGTTTGAAATCTCGATTACACAAAAATAAAATTTTCAGAACAGAATAAAATTAAAGAGGAGATTGTCGGAGGAATGGGTATCTACAGTTAGTTCATGCATTAAAAAAACTGCTGAAAGTGTGCTGAATTGATGAAAGAAGTGATTTCTCAGATAGAGTACCGCACCAAGCACTAACATAATTAATTCCATGTAACAATTGCCAATTTAAGAAGATACCCAATATTAAATTGCTCAAGAAATAAAGATCTTCAAGTAGAAAAAATAATTTTCTGTGCCTCGTCTGCATGCTTTTGTGGAATTTTGTTTTATTTTTTTGATAATTACTTTTGTCTCTTGCAGTTTTCTTCCATGTCTGTACATGAAATTTCATGTTAAATTGTATTTTACACCACACACACACATTCATTCCATCTCGTGTTTGATGTGGCTGGATTCTCACATACCAGACGTCAAGTTGTTCTTAATTTGCAGTTACTGAGGTTGTTTCATTCTTTGGAGTACTTGTCTGTCGTTTAATTTGTATAATTTTTACCAAGTCTTGCAGAGTTGAAATTTCTTCGCTCTGGACTATCAGCATGTCACCTCATTGAGCTGTATGTTTCTCGTAATTAGGAATGCAATGTTATCTCGGGGTCATTCGTTGTCATCGGAGAATTTTCTGGGATTTTCAATAATTTTAGTGGAAATTATTTCTGTAATTTCTTTCGGAATGTCAGTTATTTTTAGTCTGGGGTCTTGTTTCTTTTGAAGTTTTTGAAATTGTTATATTTGACGATATGATGAACTTAGTGAATCGGGTTTGAGCTGGCACGAAACACGAGAAATGAATAAACAATAAGTCTGTTAAATTTTGTCTCCCATGCACTCAGACGAAGCGAGGCATGGCGAATTGTTTGGCTGTCGTAGCTAAAGGCTAGGAGCCTGTTGCGACAGCCTTTACGTGAGCCGTAAAGCAAAGAAGAGATTAGCGTTTTACATTTCCCTTCCGTTTCTAAACATGGCGTGTTAAGGTCATCATGCTTAAATACTTGCAACGACCTTCAGCATTTATTTGTGTACGTGCCGATTCGTTCAACTTTACAGAACATGGATTAGGTAAATTTAGTTCTGTAGATGTCTGTGCGAGCCTAATTTTCTCATGAGCGGAAGTCGTGCGGTTCGTGAGAATTTTATGGCGTGCTTTTACAGAAGAGAACGTAATTTACAGAAAATATTACGTATATTAGAAAATATACAGTATATATACATAATTTTATATATATATATATATATATATAGTAATTATATATATCTATATAACTATAATATACCTATATATAGTTATTATTATATATATTATATATTAATGTAATAGATATATACCTATATATATATATATATACTATATATATTAATACTATATAAGTATATTATAGATATTATATATATATATATATATATAGTTATTATATATATATAGCTCATATATATATATATATATTATATAAATATGTATATATAATATATGTATTATTATATATAATAGTAATTATAATATTTGAATAATATTGTTTTGGTTGAGGTGTTGGTGTAAGATAGCTTGAAACAAAACATCTTATTATCAATACCAGTTCTTTTTTTTCCTTTCCTGTGAAGTACCGAGCCTTTTAAAAGGAGAATGCGAATGAATTTCTGTTAAAATTGCGACCTATCGTTATTCTACGGTTAACGGTGATGTAGGGACTTGTGTGTAGTTCGATACGTCGTCATCATTATTCTAATAATAGAAATAAAATAATCATTTCACGTTTTATCCAATCACATCTATTAAATTATTTATTATAAAAAAATTGATATACGGTGGAACATCTAAAGAGGAAAGGCTAAAAAGTGTAGTTCACCGGCTCATCTCTGAAAAGGAATGCTATCATTTTTTTCGAGGGATACCGGACGAGATCCGCAGAATAAGGTTCTGAGAGACTTACTCACTAAGCTCACAACCTATTAATCAAAACACAGTTCCACCCCGGGATGCCGGTAGCATTCCCTTCAGGATGGCGTTACTCTTTTTAGATTCTCTTTGTCGTGTTTGGAACTGGCGAACCAACGACCTGAGTGCGGAGCATCTCGGGGAAGGTCTTGCGGGACGTATTAAACGACGGCTTGACTAGAAATGAAATCGCCCGGACCGATACTTGAACAAGTAAGACTATGTCCCGACGTGTAGGTCTTGGCTCATAAAAGCACGCTCATCCAGGTGAAGCAAAATGGATGGTGACTCAGGCAATGAAATCGCCTAATTAAGATGAGGATGACGGAACATGAACTGGAACTCGCAGAAACACAAAACCAAATAGTTATGGCACATGGACACACATTCCCGCCCAAATACAATTGAGATGAGACAGCTATATCGAAACAGTCCACATCGCCAAATATTGGTGAACTTTGAGACACGAAACGACTTTTGGTCCACTACAAAAGCAGCAGACCGCTATCAACACAAACTAGACTGCCCTGAGGAGGGTAATGACTAACACCAACTGCACAGAAGAAGCAAATCGGCGTGTGTTGTCACTGTCATACCTTCAATTATATCAGTGAACTCTGTCAATTTACTCTTCTACGTAATCGAGATTATGGGCCGGAACGCTGAACAAGGAATCGTACGGGAAGGAATGGCAAGCAAATAGCAGACGCGGCAGCACATAAGAATAAAATAATACTGAAAAGTAATAATCATAGGCGATAGTAATACATAATAGTGATTAGTATAATATGTGATAGTAAATAATAATAGTGATAGTATACTAATAATAGTGATAGTAATAATCATAATAGTGATAGTAATAATATAATAGTGAAGTAATAATAATAATAATAGTAATAGTAATAATAATAATATAATAGAATAATAATCAGAATAATAAATTTATTTTCCAAAAATGAATTACATCAAAACTGTACCTCAGAAATGTTGCTTTTTACATAGACAAAGTGTAGTACAAAAAACATACCATATAAACAACAAAAAAGCAAAAATAATACGTAATTTTGCCTAGACTCATTACATCATGTTTAAACCTTTTAGCATACAGATGTTAAACCTCTTAGAAAAAATGCCTTTTTTATAATTTGTTTTTATTATTTAAACATTCCGTTATAAATCATAGAGGAGAGATCCAATCTTCTCTGTATCTCTCCGCTCTTGCTTATAATTTTGTTTTTTACATGCTCAAACGCCTCTCGTAAGTACTTTTTTTGTCACGAGAGGGGTTGTTAGTTATACTTTGTTTTCTTTATTTGTTTTGAGTATTTACCATGGTTGTCTACAGTTACTCCAATCATCTGCAACGTTTGCCAGTTATTGTATGCTGTCTAAACCGTTTACTAACTGAAAATTAGATTTTTTCCCAGGAACAGAATAAGAATTATGAAGCCAAATGGCAAACTAACATTAACATGTTAAGTCTGTAAAAAAGAGTTACTCTGTATGATTCTATTTTTTGGCATATATTAGATTACCTATGTACACTCTTTTCTTGTGTTGCTTTTGACAAGTTGGTAGCACTTTTTCTAATAACATGTTCAATTGAGTTTACTTTTTTCCCATTTTTTTTCCATTATGAACTTCAGCTAAAGATATTATCTCTGGTACTCCAAGTAGTTGATTTGATTGTTTTCTCATGTATTTTTGATACTTGTTTCTGCTAATTTCAAACTAAATTATTAAATATTCTTTCTTTGTCTCTGAACTTATTTTTGTTAACATCATTTCTAATCTTTTATAATCAATTCTTAAGTGTCATCTTACAGTTCTTTGGTTTTTAACTGGCAGTTCTCTTACAGTTTCCCTAAAAATGTTTTCCCTTTGTGTTTATCAATTCATTTATTTCGAGTTTATCCAGGATTTCAAATATTATATTTTTTTCTACTTTTGTTTGGTTCTTTAGAGAATAACGTCATTATTAAAGATATTTTTTATTGCTATAGTACAGATCATTAGCTGTAATGGTTTTGAAGATCTAGCCTCCATTTATATTCAAATAGTTTTTTGTAGCTTTATTTATTTATAAAATTCAAATCTTATTTGTTATGTTGTCAAGAAAATACTTTTTTACCATGTGAAGTTACTTGAAATTCCGAAGTAGATGATCGATTTGTTATTTACTCTTCTAAAAATGATGGGATTTATTTTGGATTTTCCTCTTACAAACTATGACCCATAACATGAGCTTACTATTTTGTCCTTTCTTATTTCAACTCGTAGCTTTTTTAATGCAGTTCACCAATTTGTAAATCTAGCGTAGTTATTCAGGTAATTAATTGTGGTTTTTTAATCACTTATCAGATATCTAATTACCTTCTCCGATTAGTAATTTTTCACAACATATTTATCTGAATTAAAAAATTTGTCTGCTTCTTGTAAAATAGAAGTTTTGGGCTTCTTATTTCATGGTCTATAGACTGCCTTATACTTACTTTTTATTTTATTGCTTATTTTTCAACTTCCCCACTAATCAACCTCAAACCGACAGACTTACCAAATCAGCAGTTCAAATTTGTCATATCCTTTACAAATAGCGTAATACCTCCTCCTTCTTTCTCTTCTCTTATTTTGGTATGTATTAATTAAGTTGGCAAATGATATTCTTAAACGTCATCGTTCTTTTGCCACTAATTTCACTCACGGCGGAATCACATTCTATATTTTGGACACAATCTTTCTTATGGCTCCACAAAATTCATCAAGTTTTTTTAAGTTATTGAAATCTTATGTTGATGAATAATATTCCAACTTATTCTTATTGAATTTATTAAATCATTCCCACTCTACATTTAGTCCACATGTAATGGTGTGTGACGAGTCCAATTATGATACTATTTCATTCATCGCATACATCTTCTTGAGTGCAGCGAGATGAAGTTGTAAGTTATTGTCTCAGAAGGCAAAACAAGGGGCCATCTCAGCATTTGCTCAAAGGACCAGGGAAACGACAAAAACCTAATTAAGATGGGGTCATTGGCCTAGCGATATCACTATCAATAACTTGTTCAGATATATTAAGTTATTATCATAGTTTATAAATTTTTTAGTAGCAAAATAGTTGAACATTTAACTTACTTTAATCTTAATTTAAAATATTCAACTTTTCAAGGTCGTGTACTGTTATATTTTTCAAACAATAACTTTTACGCGGTATCTGCTGATTTGACTGTTAATATATAAGAAGAAGAAGAATAGATATAAGAATAAGAATACTTACAATAAGCAATATTACCATAAACAATAACAACAACAATATTGAAATCATCGAATTTGCTTGCTGGAGACGTCAATCTTAATGGTGGAAAATGATGTAGAAAAAGTACTTTCCTCCTTTGCAAAAATTTCACCTCTTGCATAGTTTTCCAAGCGAAGTACAAATCACACGTCGCTAACCGAGAAATG
>BOPP01000001.1:25466091-25477627 GCA_017312745.1 Gryllus bimaculatus | reverse complement strand
ATGAGATTTCTGTGTACTACGGTTAACGATGTCTGGACTTGTGTTACATATCGTACATTTAATAATAATAATAATAATAATAATTATTATTATTATTATTATTATTATTATTAATTCATTTTTTCGAGGGAGACCGGACGAGGATCCGCAGAATAAGGTTCTGAGAGACTTACTCACTAAGCTCACAAACCCTATTCAATCAACACAGTTCCACCCCGGGATGCGGTAGCATTCCTTCAGGATGGCGTTGACTCTTTTTAGCTTCTCTTTGTCCGTGTTTGGAACTGGCGAACCAGACACTGAGTGGCGGAGCATCTCGGGGACAGGTCTTGCGGGACGTATTAAACGACGGCCTACTAGAAAATGAAATGCCGACCGATACTGAACAAGTAGACTATGTCCGACGATGTAGGTCTGCTCATAAAAGCACGCTCATCAGGTGAAGCACAATGGATGGTGACTCAGGCAATGACGCCTATTAAGATGAGGATGACGGAACATGAACTGGAACTCGCAGAACACAAAACCCAAATAGTTATGCCAACATGGACACACATTCCCACCAAAATACAATTGAGAGTGGGAGACAGTTATATCGAAACAGTCAACATCGCCAAATATTTGGGAGTGACTTTGGACACGAAACGAATTTTGGTCGCATCTACAAAAGCAGCAGACGAATCAACACAAACTACGACTGCCCTGAGGAGGGTAATGACTAACACCAACTGCCCCAGAAGAAGCAAACGGCGTGTGTTAGTCACTGTCAATACTCTTCAATATATCAGTGACTCTGTCAATTCTCTTCTACGTAATAGAGATATGGGCCGGAACGCTGAACAAGGAATCGTACGGGAAGGAAATGGCAGCAATACAGACGCGGCACACATAATAATAAAAATAATACTGAAAGTAATAATAATAGGGATAGTAATAATAATAGTGATAGTAATAATAATAATAGTAATAGTAATAATAATAATAGTAATAATAATAATAGTGATAGTAATAATAATAATAGTAATAGTAATAATAATAATAGTAATAGTAATAATAATAATAATAATAGTAATAGTAATAATAATAGGAATAATAATTTATTTCCAAAGAATTACATCAAAACTGTACATCAAATGTTACTTTTTACATAGAAAATGTAGTACAAAAACCATCACCATATAAACAACAAAAAGCAAAAAGAATACTAATTTTGCTAGACTTCATTACATCATGTTAAACCTTTTAGCATTACAGCATGTTAAACCTCTTAGCAAAAATGCCTTTTTTATAATTTGTTTTATTATTTAACATTCTTATAATCATAGAGGAGAGATACAATCTCTCTCTTGTATCTCTCCTCTATGCTTATAATTTGTTTTTACATGCCAAACCCTCTCTAAGTACTTTTTGTCCGAGAGGGGTCTGTTACGTTATACTTTTGTTTCTTTATTTGTTTTGAGTATTACCATTGTTGTCTACAGTTTACCCAATCATCTGCACCGTTTGCCAGTTATTGTATGCTGTCTAAACCGTTTCTACTGAAATTTAGATTTTTCCAAGGAACAAATAGAAATTATGAGCCAAATGGCAACTAACATTAACATGTTAGTTGTAAAAAAAGAGTTACTCTGTATTATTCTATTTTTTGGCAATACTATTAGATTACCTTATGTACACTCTTTTCTGTTTGCTTTTGACAAGTGGTAGCAATTTTTTCTAATACATGTTCAATTGAGTTACTTTTTCCCATTTTTTTTCATTATGACTTCAGCTAAAGATATTGTCTCTGGTACTCCAAGTAGTTGATTTATTGTTTTCCATGTATTTTTGATATTGTTTCTGCTAATTTCAAATAAATTATTAAAATATTCTTTCTTTTGTCTCTGAATTCTTTTTGTTACATCATTTCTATCTTTTTTATAATCAATTCTTAGTGTATCTTACAGTTCTTTGTTTTTAACTGCAGTTCTTTACAGTTTCCTAAAAATGTTTTCCCTTTGTTTTATCAATTCATTTATTTCAGAGTTTATCCAGGATTTCAAAATTATATTTTTTCTACTTTTGTTTGGTTCTTTAGAGAATAACGCATTATTAAAGATATTTTTTATTGCATAGTACAGATCATTAGCTGTAAGGTTTTGAAGACTAGCCTCATTTATATTCAATAGTTCTTTCTGTAGTTTATTTTTATTTATAAATTCAAATTTATTTGTTATGTTGTCAAGAAAATACTTTTTACATGTGAAGTTACTTGAAATTCCAAGTAGATGATGATTTGTTATTTTACATTCTAAAATGAATGGGATTATATTTTTGGATTTTCCTCTTACAACTATATGACCAATACATGAGCTTACTATTTTGTCCTTTCTTATTTCAACCCTCGTAGCTTTTTTAATGCAGTTCACCAATTTGTAATCTAGCTAGTTATTCAGGTAATTAATTGTGGTTTTTTATTCATTACAGATATCTATATTACAGTCTCCGATTAGTAATTTGTTCACATATTTATCTGAATTAAAAATTTTGTCTAGTTCTTGTAAATAGAAAGTTTTGCTATTATTTCATGGTCTATAGACTGCCTATATACTTACTTTTATTTTATTGCTTATTTTTAACTTCCCCACTAATACCTCAAACCGACAACTTACCAAATCAGCAAGTTCAAATTTGTACATATCCTTTACAAATAGCGTAATACCTCCTCCTTCTTTCTCTTCTCTTATTTGTATGTATTTATTAAAGTTTGGCAAATGATATTCTTAAACGTCATCGTTCTTTTTGACACTAATTTCACTCACGGCGATCACATCTATATTTTGGACACAATCTCTTATGGCTCCACAAAATTCATCACAGTTTTTAGTTATTGATCTTATGTTTAGATGAATAATATTCAACTTATTCTTACTTGAATTTATTAAATCATTCACACATCACATTTAGTCACATGTAATGGTGTGTGACGAGTCAAATATGATACTATTTCATTCAATCGCATACATCTTCTTGAGTGCAGCGAGTGAAGTTACAGTTATTGTCCAGAAGCAAAACAAGGGGCCATCTCAGCATTTGCTCAAAGGACCAGGGAAACTGGACAAAAAACCTATTCAAGATGGGGTCATTGGCCTAGCGATAATACTACAATACTTGTTACAGATATATTAAGTTATTACATAGTTTATAAATATTTTTAGTAGCAAAATAGTTGAACATTTAACTTACTTTAATTTAATTTAAAATACTTCAACTTTTCAAGGTGTGTACTGTTATATTTTTCAAAATAACTTTTACGAGGTATCGTGATTTGACTGTTAATAATAATAAGAAGAAGAAGAATAAGAATAAGAATAAGAATACTTACAATAAGAATACTTACAATAACAATAACAACAACATATTGAAATCATGATTTGCTTGCTGGAGACGTCATCTTAATGGCTGGAAAATGATGTAGAAGTACTTCCTTGCATAGTTTCAATGCGAAGTCAACACGCTACGCCCTCAGCCTCTTCGCTCGGTAATTTATTATTATTGTCCCTATGTTCATCTGTTACGGTAGCGTACAGTAAAAGAAAGGAATTTGTACTGTGGAGATAAAATATGTGTGTAGATTATATTCGCCCATACGTCATATACAGTTCTTATGTTTTATAAGTGAATATACGCCGACATAGGAGGCCGAGGTGGCTACACGCGTGTACCGACCCAGCGCTTGGGTCCGTGTCCCGCCTTAGGCATGATTGTTTATCCCTTGTCTCTCTTGTAGTATGTGTAGTCGCGGAGGGCCTCGTGTTCGAGTAAAGTCGAATTTGCGTTCCATCAGGGTGTAAAGGGTAACATGTTCTCGGCTTTTTAACAGCCCGAGAAAAAAGGTGAATATACAAATAAATAGGTAGTAAAATAAAGAAAAGTGTATCTCTTGTATGTTTGTCCTGGTATTCCGGCGGTGAGATTTTTGTATCCTCGTGGGCTGTTGCGGCAAATTTAATGAAAGTAGGTTCAATTTCCCAGATGAGAAAATGACAGAAAATGAGTGCGTTGAAGATCTGCTTGGGTGAGGCAAAGGACGAGGGAACGTGCGTGACGGACGCCGCCGCACGCGCCTTTGATTTATGGCCGCCCAGCACGGAAGCGAGCGGCGGGATTGGGCTGTCCGGAAAAAGAGAAATAGAGCGCGACCCCGACCTGCTCGGTGATCTACCTGCATGGTGATGCGATTCGACCTGACCGGCTTTTACAACATGGCGCTGCTTCTTCAATCATGCCACGAGCTTCTATGCCGAGATTGAAGTTGTGAAGTTGGGAACATGTTTGAAAATGAAAGTGTACTTTCTGGACGGGAAATGCTAAGAAAGTTGAAAAAATGCATGTGCCACTGGATAAGAATTTTACAAATGTGACCCGTGTATTTGTCTGTAACCTACTTTTACTTTCTTCGAAATCGTACGTTAATGCGATATACGTAACATAGAGAAGGAAATGTTGAGGAAAAGCGAAGTCTAGATTTTAACGGGTTTAAACGTTGTTACAGAAATAGAGTATTTTTCGACACCTCTGTCTGTCTAACTGTGAACCACATTAGCCTCTATACTTTCCATAGATTTATTTTCCAATCCAAATATTTCACGATTGATCTGGCACTGTAAATTTGAAACGGATCTTTCAGTTTTGGTGGTAATTCATACCTGGGATACATTCAAAATTATTTCAAAAATAGTTCAATTTTTTATTTAAGTTTCTAGCTGGAATATTATGAAATACACTAATAAAGATCCTAAATACACTAAATTAGGTCCGATTTTCGCTGTTAACTACGAATTTTCGGAAATTGCTAATGTTTCTAATTTTTTGGACCCCTCCTAAAATTATGATTAAAGATATTTTTTCGACCTAATTAGCTCTTCAATGTTATTTACATTAAAAAATAATAATTTCGGCTTTATGATGAGTGAAATATGGGAAATTAAAGAATGATTTCCCCCAAAATGGCTCTTTGTAGGTTTTGGAACGCATTGAGCTAAACGTGCCTAATAAAGTGACAGCGTCTGTATAATGTAGCCTTTAGTTTGGTCAAAATTTGAATTTGTTAAATACATTGTTGATATTTACATTAGCGCGCTATTGATGTTTACATTAGAGGCATGTTATAATTTATTCCATAGGTGCCTCAAATGATTCCTTGAGAAATTTTTGAAATTTTGAAAAGCTTTAAAGTGAAAGTAGCTCAAAATAAGCGTTGCAAGAAACGCTTTTTATTTATTTATTTGTTTGTTTATTTTATTTATTTATTTATTTGTTTGTTTATTTTATTTATTTATTTATTTGTTTGTTTATTTTATTTATTTGTTTGTTTGTCAGAAACAGTTAAAAACTGTGTGCTATGGGGATAAGTTAATTTGAAGTTACATTCATGTCCAGAAGCAAAACAAGAGGCCATCTTAGCATTTTTTTGGACTGAACAAAAGCCGGGCTAAAACTTGATCTAGATGAGGGTCATTGACCAGAAGCTGTAGTGCAATACATGTTACAAGTTCTTTAGAATTATACAATCCAAATGGTGTATAATACATTAAATGTAATTGTTAAAATTAATATTACGTTCCTTTTGTATGCTCAGTATAGTCTCTAATTGTATAGAAACAGTTGTGCAGCAGAAAATATGTTACCTGGGACTTAAACTTTTGCAACCAATTTAATCGTTTAATGTCACCTAGCTAGGCGTTGTAAAATAATGTACGTAATATATGTGAATTTTTTGTAGTGAGTTTAAGTAAACTTAATCAGTGCTATAGCTGGTGCTAGTATTACTGCCACAACTAAACTATTTTTATGTTCTTCAACGTTTTCATTAGTGTTAAATAAAAAAATCTATTATTACTGAATGCGATATTGAAGCATCTTAATTCTAGTTCGTTTGCATTGTTGCTTTCGAAACGGTTTCAAACTCATTAAGATACAGACATAGTTTCAATGCTTCAAAGCACATTAAAAGCGAATTCATGAAAGTCAGTTTTACTTATATTATTATTAATATTAATATTATTGTTGTATAATAATACAATATAGTTTATAAATAATATTTCATAATTATTGTATTTCATAACCATAATCAGTGGCTTAATACAGGATAGTCGTGGTCAGTAAAGCCATGGATTCGAAACCTGGTAAGAGATGAATGTTATTAGTTGTGTCAAGGCATGAGAAATTTCAGAGTCCCTCGTGTCCCTTACATATATTGTATGCTATTTCTAATGTAAAATACCTTGAGAGGTAACGTGTGAGTGAGCAACTTGAGAGGCAATTTGAGAGAGTGGTGTGTTGGATATCTCTCTGCGGATGTAATTGAGGAACTGGCTGTTTACATCTTGAGCAATGGTATAAACACCAAAATGGGGCCGCGGGCTACTATGGGGAAATATGTAATATTAAAGGACTGCGATATTCCTATGCGATGTTCGAGGAGCATGATGAGGCTCTTAACTGGAAATCCCCGAAAATATTAATTTTAACTTCACATTTTCCTATCTTCACTTCCTAATAATGTATACACTAGTCTTCTGGAGGCTACATATGAATCCCAGACGTAGTTAAACTCCTGGGCTGCGTGTTGTGTGTTGCAGAAGCGGCACCGCGCCGACAACGAGATCAACCAGCGCCAGGTGGAGGTGCTGCGCGAGGGCCACTGGCTGTGGATGCAGTGGAAGATGGTGGTGGTTGGCGACATAGTTAAGGTGCAAAACGACAAGTTCTTCCCAGCCGATCTCATGGTGATCTCCACCAGGTGAGCCACTCGCCATTCCCGCATCTCCCAACGTACTAATTTTCATTTGTGGAGTTTACGTACGGGCAAGCATGAGAAATTTCCTTGTACATTACCTTAAGATTAAGATCTCATATCACGTTCTCGTCGAATGCTTGTTTTAGGGAGAATATCTTAACTATGCCTTTTTGACGATTCGAAATGCCATCATTCCTCTTTGTCCCTTTCACAAATGTCATCTTCGGATGGATTGTAACCCTAACTAATTGTGATTATATCGTATCAATTTGTTGAATTCTTCAAAAATGTTTATATGACATTACTGGATTATGAACCATCAGAAAAATATTTTTATCTAAGCTTATTAATGTTGTATGTTTTTTTACTACAAAATCTTCGGTTAGTGTGCTTAAGATAACATACGAATTCTTCAGAAATACTTCGAATTCTTCAGAATGGATGTTCGTAATTTCATCTTTCCGAATTAAGTTGATTGCATAATAATAAATGAATCGGATTGTAACATATTAAAATAGCATTTCTATACTGAAATATTTAAATATCCGGAATTTTTCTAATCCATCTCGCTAGTAAAGGATGATAAGGTAACTTTGTATGTTAATTTATTTTTTTACAGTGTAAATAGGGGTATACGACAATTAGTAGTACCTATTCCATAATTATTTTTGAATAAGTTTTCCGCCGTTAAACATTCCTTCTTCGTGTTATTATGTCTTCATGCAATGACAAATAGAAGTGACATGTGAGTCATACTCCAGTAACTTGCGTAATTCAATCCTCACTTTATTAAAAGTATGACCTAAACTAATCGATTAATTTTGCCTGAGAACAACGCCAGCGCCTAAACCGTTTACAGATCATTACGAAAATTTATATTCCCGATGGATCTGATTGATATCACAGTCTTTTGAAATCGAAACTCATGTATTTTCCGTTTTACATAAAGTCTCAGAGACATCTAAAAAATGTTCTCAAAAGTTGCTTTATTTTTTCTCGAATCGAGCTAAGTAAACTTATAAAAGTGGTACGAATTTAGTGAAGTCTGTGAATTTTTGAAAATTGTAAAAGTTGGCAATTATTTTGCACATCTTCCACAAATACATTATAAAAAACAGATATTTTTTAAAATAAATATTATCAAAATCAGAACTTAAGGTCTTTTTTGTAATAATTTCTGTGAATTCTCGAAAATTGCAGATTTTCAATCATTTTGGAGGGTCAGGAACATTCGCATGGTGTAGCGAATAAGTGAGTGAAGTGCTCGCTTAACCCAAATATCTGGGATTGAATCCCAGCCTAGGTAGGAAATTTTTGGCGGTTGGAAACACTTTTGCGGGTTAGTGTAGTAATTTATAACATTACATAACTGTTTCAAAAATGCAAGAAAGTACGTGCTGTTTTAGAACCACTAATTCTTTTTGAAAAGAGAACACTAGTCAGAAACAGATATTTTTAGAGTGGAATTCGTGGTAAGCGATAATGTACCTAACCCATAATTATTTTTAAATATGTTTTTCTTGTATCTTGTAGTTTTCCATGAAGCATGGGATTATCTGTAGAGCGACATTGATGAATTTCTCTCGCGTTAACTGCTCCTTTTTGCCCGCGAAATGCTGGCGTGTGCGCATCCACTCATTCGGCGGGTCGACGGCGGAGGCGACATCGGTGTCTAGCGAAGAACAGCGGCCAAGTGCAATCTAGAGGTCAGCATATGCTGACTGCTAGGAAAGAAGAGGGAGCGCGTACTCTATAAACGACATCCGTTCTGGCGGATACGCTGCCTCCGATAGGGTTCCGGCGCGTGCGTGCGTTCCGCGTACTATAATGGTGGCGCAGGAGAGTTGAACAACAGTACTATTAAAATAACGTACATTTTTTATCCATAAAGATAGCTAATTGGGACCTCTACCTAATGGCAACAATAATTTTCGTTTTTATGAGATTTTCTTCTTTTTACTTTCTCGTCCTTACTTCGTGAAAAATTGTAATTGTGCGCCGGAAAACGTCGAATTTTCCACAGAAAAACTCTTATTGTCGGGCCGTAGAAATAAAAACGTGGATAAATGATGTTTCTATAGGAACATATAGAGTAAATTACTTACTCTAATACGAGGTATACTCAGAATCCATTCATTGATTGGTTAGTGATTCCAGGCGCGTCAACGGCTAAGATCATTATTCTCATGAGCCTTGTGCCTGTTTCACCGCGGCAAGGCAGTGATCTTCCCTCATTGGTTTGCAAGATCCGGTGCCGACCTATGTCGTAATGGGGGGCTTTTCCCCCAACCAGGTATCTCCCACCAGCGGGTTACAGGCGCGGCCGGGACAAGCTCAAAGCTCCCGATTGGTCTTCTGGCTTATGTGGTAGTGTAGGCATGCGGGTGTAAGTGTAAGTAAGAAGAAATGACAAGGAAGAGGAAGGAAAGACCGCGCGCGAATCTTGGCCCGTTTGTTAAGAAACTGCTCCAGCCATCGCCTGGAGTTGATCAGAGAAACCACGGAAACATTTTGATCAGAACAGTCGACCTCTAGAACTCTCCTCCAAACAGCTGCTGAATTCGACCTAGCTAAAAGTTAGTTTCGAAAATACTGCTACCGTCAAAACTCGGAAACCTAAGGCTTCCCGGCACTGCAGTGAGGACAGTTGATGCCCTGAACCCAGCTGCTTCAAGCATTTTAACAGACTTTTATTTCGAACAGTTTGAAGTAAATGAATGCTGATTTATGCTTGACAGCGCTTGCGTACACTAATGTAGAACGAATTATTGATTTAAAAATTAGTAGCCTATTTTCGACACTGGGATTTGAGTAGTGTTTTACCCAGCCATCCCCACAAGATATGTTACCTAATTCCAATTAAGTACCACGCCCCCAGGAAAGTTTATGGCACTCCACTCCACGGAATGGAATCAGATGATTCAAAACGCAGACACAGAAATGAGAGAACAAAGTAGTATAAGGACCACATTTATTTGTATAGAGTCCTCGTATGTAAGCCTAATACTAAACAGAAGTATTCTGCAGTTGAAATATAAAAATTATGGACGACACTATTTGAAAATGTGAAATGCTGAAGAGATTTCAGTTTTTGTGGCAAGAAAAAGAACTGTTGGAGTATACCGTCTGGTATACTCCTACGGGTCTTTCTTTTTTTTCAGTAAATTCCCGCAATACAATACAAATAGACAAATATTAGGGTTTTAAATCATTTTTACGTTTATATCTTTTAGATTTTTTGCGTCAAAGAACAGTAAAAATTGTATGAGACATATGAGGAAGAAGTATAATTTGAGCACGTTTCCTCAAGTACTAGTATTTTCCCCACATCATGGTTCAGTGATGAATAAAAGTGTCAACAAAACGAGTTTAACAACGTTTGAAAACTAGAAATGTTTGCTTCCGAGTTGTAGAAAAATATTTGCGTCGGTAAACGAACTAGAAATTTGATTTTTTGTAGTATTGCTAACAAAACAGCAACTCACATCCCCGGCTCTACTCGCTCAACTTGCAAAAGGAGAGCTCAACAAAAAGAGCGTATAGTAAAGTTAGATAATCTGAAATATTTTACCTGCTTACATCTATTTCTGCCATAAATATAATGGTACTCATATTTGTTCACTTCTATTTCATTAATGTAATAAACATATAGTCCATATATAGACCAATATGGTCCTAACTTTATTCTTATTAAAGACATACAGACCTTAACATTTACCACGCCCCAATATTTTCTGACCACACCCGTTATAAATTTCTGCGTAAATCGTTGTTTGACTTGTAGTTGATAAAGGGATACAATTTACTCAATTTAGCAGCAGCTTCTTTATTAATAAAATTGGTGTCTCTGATTTCAAAATAACTACCTTGATATAATTCCACAAGCTTAGTTAGATGACACAAACACAATTGAAATGTTTTTACGATTTTTGACTTTCTGTTGGTAATAATTAGGGCTTGTTTTTTTCGACTTTTTAAAAAAATGTTAACAATGTTACGATTTTAGTAGCTGGGAAGCTGTTATTGCTTTAATAGCGTAACATTGAAAAAAAGTTAATTATGTTAATTTTCCTCTACTTAAAACTTATTTCAATTTAACTCTTGTAATTACAATAGCGCGACACAGTTACATTTGTACAGTGAGATTACATTTCACAGTGAGGTAACATGGAATGCTACTACAGTTGCCACAACTAACTATAACAATAACACATTTCCTTTCCCTATTTTTTGTCCCTGACTCATTGTGTACCATGTCTCATTGTGTTTTACGTGATAATTCTCAATCGTAAAGAGAGAAAACCTCTACCAGAACTTCAAACGGAGTATAACGATGCAAAGCACTTTAGCTTGAAGTCATATATTATCCAGGACATATCCTCCCAAAATGGTCTGAAGGTCATTTCGTGTATCGTGTCCTGTACTTAGCTTTGTACCGAAAACCTTCTGTTTGAAAATGGATTAGCGGCCAAGACAAGATCGAAAAGATGTCTTTATCGTATATTCATTAGCCTAAATTTGAAGTCCATAGCACCTTCCATTCACTTGCTTAAAGTACATTGATGAAAAACGGTATTTTTGACCGAGTAATTCACAGCTGCATTCTATTCATTTTATCGATGCAGAAATAACCTTTCAAAATTCACTTGAAAGTTCGATATTTTTGTTTTTACTTTCTTGTAAGCGTTTACGTAAATACGGAGTGAATAAGTAGTGAAGAGAAAGTTTGTAATGCTGCGGAAAATCAATTTTGAG
>BOPP01000001.1:25437568-25465018 GCA_017312745.1 Gryllus bimaculatus | reverse complement strand
CTGTCTGTCTGTGAACATCAGCGCCTTAACTATTCTTAGTATTTTTGCCAAAATGAATAATCCGCGCCCAATTTGTTCCGACACGACGCTCTGCGATTTTGAAAATAATTCTTTAAATTATACTGATATTTTACTGATGCCCGTGGGTCGTGTTCAAAATTTTATCAAAAATGGCTACACTTAAAAAAAAACATTCTTGTTAGAATCGAGTGAAATATGGGAGATGGCATAGGACGAATTTTCACTATTTTCGAAAACTTGAATTTTTTTTACTCTCTTTACAAGTACATTACTTAAAATAAAGAATTTTTCTTCATATGATATTTGTTTCTATTCAGTTAGTTCTTTAATTATTGTCAGGTACATTTTTTGAAAATATTAGAAGTCTTCGGGTATTTTCTGAGAAATATGCGATATTAAGAACAGCGATATTAAAAGGTATAAAGGTTTTCTCAAAAATGGATCCAATATTTTTTTCTTTAAACAGTTTTGTTTTAACTGAATAGTACTAAGTGTACTGAAAAACATTACATGAACGCTTCTTTGATGTTTTATTTTTCAAAAATTACATAAATGTGTTTTTTTATATATATCTCACGTCGTTAATATTATACGTTGAGTGTGTACGCAAAACTTCCCTAAATATTGGCACTTAATCCTTATGAAATAAACCCTGGGTTATTTGTTTTCGTACCCGAGGTAATCTTGGACCCATTGATCACGGATATTCGCAAATATGTACGAAATGGGATTCGATAAGATGTAAAATGTTCATGTTTTTTGCGCAAACATGTGCAAACACTTATTGTTGACAAAGTTGAACAAAAACAAAATTACTTCCATGCATTAAACCTATTACATCATATTCATGAGGGAGAAATGTAAAAGGAGGTCTTGCCGTAAATAATAACAAGAACTTTTCGAGCCGATAACTTTGAAAGGATTAATTTTACAGCAAAAATTTTTAGGATCGTTTTTTAGAAAATTTCGTCTATCTTAATTTTGTATAGGACATACTTTTTGGTAGGATTACTAATTATATGCATATGTAAAAAGGAGAAAAAGTACCATTAAACGCTCCTACCCCCACCCCCACTCCGGGTCACTCCCCACACTTTAGAATTTTCACTATAATGTGCGGTAGGTACCAACGAACAATCATGCCAAGTCCAGGATTTTTTTTCCTACAATCATCACTTTTTGTTTTGATTTGACTGGGCTGAGGGCCAAGAGAAGTTTAAAAACGAATTATAAATATATAATTTAATGTCAAAAGCGGACATTGAATTACACCTTACACCTTTTTTGTATTTTAACTAGTTATTTTCGTTTAAATGTTTTTTTCCCGTGTGAGTCTCGTACCAGGGCGGATAATGTAAATGTCTCCAGGAATCTGTACTGGGCCGTCAATTTCTCTAGGAATCTGTTTGTGGTAGATTGGCTCAATTTATTTTCAAATTCTTCTCTTCATGGTGACAGTAATTCGACTTGATTTGCTTTCATTTGCTCTTCGCGAAATATTTAGTCACACTTGTAGTTTCTTGAGATGTTCTTGAAGTAATCTAAAAGCCTCTATTGGATCACTGTCTGAAGCTAGAACTGATGTATCGTCAGCAAATGTAACTGTTACTGTTTTTTCGTTGTTGGCAAATCAGAAGTGTATAATGCATACTGCACTTGACCCAGTAACACTTCCTTGGGGTAAGGTAGACAGGGTAGGGTAAAAGGAAGTTCTTTATTATGTTTAATTTGGAGGAATTAGTGATGGGATTTTAATAGGACACATTGTGGGTTCATGTTGTTTCTTCAATTTGTACGATTATACTACATATCATAGTAAGTGAAATGGATGCGTTATGTTTAAAAACGCTGCACAGCTATATTTTTTTCTTTCAAACTTTTATCAATAATGCCCACTACCCTATATTTGTTGTAACCTTCCAAAGCGAGTGTTTATTGCTCGCTTGGGCAGATGTAATTTAAATGTTTTTGAAACACGATAGAATTATATTTTAATTCATGTAATAATCTTAAAGGTTCTAGGTAGCATTATCCAGCCTCTTTTGATTTCAGGTGTTATGTTATTTTGCCTGTTTTTTGCTTTGAAAGTCTTATCGAAATCATGTCATCACTCTGATTTCCGTAATTCGGTTGCAAATCAAACCCTTTCTCCACTTCCCCTTATCAATTTTGTGCCGCACCTTTCCCGTTATCTATTCCGCAGCTATTTTTCCACGAAGAAGACGAGTGCGTCGCATGCGTTGACAAACCACTTGGTTTGGAATATCCTTCATAAAATTCCAGTTTTTATCAGTGACCGTCTACAGTGTCTCAGAGTTAACATTGCCACCGCTTTTAAAGTGTCGCTGACCGAGAAGACCAATGGTTTGAGTGCGGATATTCGACACTAGCTAAATGGCTAAGTAGAATTCAACTTGTGAAAAAAATTCTAGCGGACAGATGATCGGTACTTTCCGTGGTTTCTCCGATCGATACTAGGTCCCTTAGCCACACACACGCGCACTTAACTGCATCGCACTACCGCACATGTCTGGAGACTCATCTGGAGCTTAGAGCTTGTTCCCCTGAGGAGATGTGTAGGTCTGCTCCGTATTGCACGTCCCAGCGGGGGAGGAACACCACTATCTCCGGGATATGGCATGCAATGCACTTACTGCACTATTGACTATAGCCATTGACGCTCCCAGAAATTCTAATTAATCAGTCAATAATTCATAACTTTCATTTCTGTGAAATTTGAAATGGGTTAAGTTTCGGTCGTAGTATAAATTACATGAAAAGGAAACATCACGCCCTATGAAATCAAAGTTATAAAAATTGGTGACTGACGCAAAAGAGGAATGATATGTCAAAGAGATTTATTGTGCTTTTCCCCTATGTTTCAATTTACAACGTACCCTTATGTAATATATAGTTACATTGATCAACATTCCCTTAATTTAGTTCATTTGCTTTTGTTATTACTTCCACTGATTTCGCTGGTGGGGGAGGAATCCTCCGCCCCCTATATTTTCAATTACACTAAGTGAGAAGTTTAAGTGATGGTTGGGGGAGAGAGAAGAAGACGGCACGAGGGTGGATACTTGGGGGATTGGTGCGTTGATGGAGGTGTCGAGGCAGACAACTAACTGATCACAGTAGGAGGCACGGTGAGGGGGCGATGATCTCAAATCGAATTTAATTTTTTACTAAAGACAAGTTTCAACTACATAATATGACAATGATAATTAGTTTAGTAACATCAAGAATTTGAAACGATAACATGATGTGCACTTGCCTTTCTTCATTAGCCAAAAAAGCGTGAGAAAATAATATTATAAAGATTCTCCCGAACTGTGGATTATTTGTTTTGAGATATTTTCTTAAAAATATAGGAAAAACTAAGCGAATTATCGGAAAGAATTATAATCTTCGCAAGTTTTCTTGAGCCCATCGCCAACCATTTTACTGTATACTGCAACGTATCGCTTTTATGCCCACACACACGGCCAGGCCGTACAATTGACTACGACCGGCCTGGTACCAAACACGGACTAATTCCAGAACACATAACCCTATCAGGAAACGAGTTGTGTTCCATAATTCGCGCGATATCTAAGCCGACAAATGTACCACAAGAGTATCAGAGCACCAATGCAGGGAACATGGCGACGGTCTGCTGCAGCACCACAGCAATTCCTGATCAACCGCCACAGATATATTGTAAGGTTAAAAAAACGCCGAACGCCGCTGGTAAAGACTAGAACTACGGGCCGTTTTAGAGGTGAATTCGAAAAACTCGTGATTGGTCTACACATGTTATACGGAATTTAAAATGGAAGCGTATGATGCTAATATTTTTGATGATAAAGATAAGACTGACGGAGTGGTCATTACTTCATGATAAAAGAGACATTGACAACTGGAGCTACTTTCGTAAAACATGATATTTACAGGTACATGTATGATGAAAATTTGTAAAATGTTATAGGAAGGGCTAACGGTATTCAGTTTATGAGAAGAAATGTTTACATAACCGAAAATGAACACATTAGGCGGAATATCGCTTCCTCCCATTGAAGGATTTTGCGCTTGGTCTCTCTTCGAAATGGATTAATTCTGATCTCTTATTTTGAAAATAAATGTTATTTTTAATAGAACACTCTAAACATTCTCTTTAATAAACAAAACATTATGTTTCAAAATATCCTATGTTTGTTTAATTCAGCGAACATATCGCCGGTAATATGCGTAATAATTGTGGAGATCGATTGATTGCCCTTTCGCGTTTCAATGTTTTGTTGTTATTAAACTATTCCAGATGAAGTATGATATTAGGATGACCGAATATTAAAGTGAGAGACTAATTTAGATTAATTTATTCTAGAGAATAATGTGGTGCCAGTCGGTAAGAATGCATTCTTAGTTTGAAGCATACCACTGGGGTTTGCGTAGATTTTCTCGTAGAAAGGGGACTGGAGCTCTTCCTTTGAATGAGGGTTTCCTGGTTCACCTGATTTTGCGATTATCCACATAGTACAACGTCAGGTGTTAGTTCAGGAAAACCATAATCCACGGCCTTATCCTTAAATGCAGATGCGGATTTAAACAAGAAGACAACTGAGTGCAGCAAGGACTAAAGCCGAGGAAATCACCCGAAGAGCAGACATTTCAGTTTAACTTCGCTTACTAATGTATGCAGCCGGCTTGGTGGGATTTTCCCAACTACCATGTTTTCCCCTGGGTCGAGCGACAGGTGATGCGGTGTGGGTTGTACTTAATAGATCAGGGATTGCAAGACTTCAAGGGCCACAACTAAAACCTGTAACATATCTGCGGGCCATATTTTCATTACTTGGGCGATCCACACTTGTCTTCCTCGTATTATTGAACTCGTCAATTTGCCCGGCAACTCTGAAACGGAGGGGGGAGAGAATGGAACAATGCGTGATATTGCAATGTGCAAAACGCAGTGAAACACATTGAAATGATTCTAAATTTCTGAATTTCCTCGAAAAAGTTCTAAAATCTAAACTTAACCTATTATTACATTAAATAGGATGTTGACTCCGGCAAGGCGCCTGTGCTAGACGCAATATTTTCGCCCGACATTGATGCGAGCGACTTTAACTTTTGACTAATAACTTTTCGCGGTCCACAATAATGGCATCGCGAGCCGCCAGTTGGACAACCCTGCAGTAGATTATAGCCGCTCGGGATAAATACCAGGCTGCCGCTTAGAGCGCAGGCATAGCGCATAGTCACTAGTTTCAAATTATATTTTTAACTGTCTTTTTGTTGTTTTAAAATGCAATTGTATGTTTAAATAGATTTTATTGAATTTTTGTAAATGTTTAGCATCTCTTAAACTTCAGGTATTATGTTCTTATTAATTCTTTTAAAATTATGTTTGTATTACTAACTAATCATTTGCGTACTAAACTATTTTTACTCATTTGTATTCTGTACTACTTAGTATAAGTGGTTAGATGGACGAGCGGGCCTGATGACCGGAACCTTGCCTTATAAATAAAGCCTATTATTAATTATATCTATATTATTATTATTATGATCTTTACATTATTCACATATTTACTGGTCGGGTATGTCAACCACAACACAGGTATGATGACCAGGTGTGTTGGTTGCTTTCCCTTACTGAAGGGCTGCAGTATGGTTCTGACATAAGGCATGCTATTTTCAAAATTACTGCTCTTTTGCATATTATATACATTCCTGCGTATCCAAGTGAAGACACTCCAGTGCCCAGAAGTTGTCATTTTTCGGGATCACTCCCGTAGCTGATATTATTATATGGCACAAGTCGTCACTTTACTAAGTTCCACGAGTTGCGACTTCATAGGCGAGACTGGTATAACTTCTGGATCTTCTCTTGATATTCTGCCCGATATGTGTGGGAATTGGGGTATTGATATTATCGATAAGGAAAACCTGCTGTTGCGTTTCTTCAATGTACGTTATATCGGGTCTATTGCCGCCGACATGTCTGTCAAGTATAAATGGACGATCCCAGTTGAGTGTGTGCTCACTACTTTCAAGCACATTCTGAGGCACATATTTATTAATACGGCCACGGAAGTGGCGAGTAAAGCCCGTTCTCAACGCCAGATAATTGGTGTACCTGCTTCGCCAACTTCATCATGCCCTTTTTGTATTCCACCTGTGCGTGCTGCTAATCACTTGTTCACGTGTTGGAAGTTCGCTTGCAGCCTCACATCTGTACACGTGTCGGAATGAATGGTAGAATCTCTCAAAATGTGTTTCTGAGTTCAATGTTCCGGTACCACTTGGTTCCTGGCATAGCTATCAGAAGGCTTCTGTCTCCGGAAAGAGATCCCCGTGCTGGAAGCCATGCGTGCGACGCAGAGATGTCGACTTCTGGTACTCAGCTCGTCTGAGGGTATCTTCCATTTGCCAGTGCCTTTGCTTTCCATAAGTTATCTTCTCTTCCGTTTCCAATGATTGGGTTGAACAGGCGGATCAGCTTTTGGTCTCAAGTTCAGAGGGACTACGTAGTTATCAACTCGCGCTCACTGCTTGCTGAACTCTCCCCAATGTTCCAAGAAGTATCTTCTGATGAAGGCCAATTTTGAGAGCTGTGTAGATTTATGATGGATCTACAATACCTCGCCCTCCTTGCAACCTTGGAAGGGTAAAACGCTCAGTACTTGAATGTGAGGGATTTGATGTTTTTCGGTTGTGAGTCTAGCGTTCGAATTGTTTCTCCCTGGAGGTTGTCGAGAGTCGGTATTTGCTCCAATTTAATAACGCCAGAAGGAGTATGTCAGCACTGGAATAACAAAATTGAATTGCATGGCCTTGCATAAGGTTTCTAGGCAGAGAGTTGAGTTTTTAAGAGCCCATGCAATTCGTTTACAACTTCATTTGTTAGTATATGCTTAGTAACAGGTGTGTTTGATGTCGGAGAAAGTGACTGTTGGGAAACCCAAGTATTTGTAAGTTTCATTGGGGATCCATGAAGGTAATCTTTGAGTTCATTACACTTTCCATAATTTATAACTTGCATATGACCGCAATGATTATTCACTCTCCTGCACTTATTCCATCCTGAATGTTCATTCGTAATGTCGTCAGTGAACATCTCTCCGCCACGTTTGTATTAGTTCCGCATATGACTCTCGTGTCTGATAGAGCTTCAGGTCACCCCATGTAAGGAGATTGAGAACACGAAGATAGAGTTGATGTTCCCCTTTTTAAGGCCGATTTCCATAATTAGATGAATTAAGCTAGAGTAGAGAGGGGGATTCCAAGGCTAAACAGAACAATAAAGGGCTGAAAGAGTCACCCTGTGAAAATCCCTCGGCGGATGTGATATAGTAATCTGTGTGGACGGGCATTGGTTTCCATTAGAGAGATACAGTTTTGTATTCCATTCGACTCATCGCAGTTGTTCAGGAAGTTTTGGATAAAACGGGTGGACCTTGTATACATCCCAAACACTTTAAGGAGCCAAGAATGGGGCACGGTGATCGAATGGCTTTAGCGTAATCTATGTAGCATGCGTACAAGTTTCTTGTTTTTCAAGCACGTTTGCCCCTGATTGATTACAGAGGTCTATAATAGTTGCTCCAATCCTGAGATCAGTCTACATCCTTCTGTTCATTTGCTAAGATGCTTCTGTTCCTCAATGTGTGTCATCATCATTTGCGAAACACAAATGTTATGAGTTTGTAGAAAGTTTGAAGGCAGTTATAGGCTGTACTTCGAGGTCTTTAGTGTCACCCTCCTTGGTAACAAAAATGTTCTACCTTCAGTGAGAAGTGAGGTAGATTTTCTGATGTGAAGAAAATATTGAATTATATTAGCTATATGATGGTGAGTGCTGGGAAATTTTGAGCCATAATTGTGGAGGCCTCACTGCTGGTGCCTTCCAGTTATGTGCTTGTCAAAGTGCTTGACAATTTCACGGTGATGATTGGTTCACACATTAAGGGATATCTCGGTGCTGTCATATTCCATTTCAATCCACGTCATATCTGAGTTGTGGACACAGCAGATGACCAAGATAGGCTTCCAAAGTCCTCATATTTGTGCTTTGAGGAAGCTTTGACCTTCCATATCATTTACAAGCCTTTGCCCTGACATATCTGTAGAATGCTTTCTGGTTCTGTTAAAAAAGAATTCTGTTGCTTCCTCGTGTGCAATTCCTGTAGCGTCGAAGGCGTTTTGTTAACAGCAAAGCTTTTGTCGTAGGGTGTCAAGATGTTCTTGTTATTGTTGAATTCAAGGGCTCTTGCTTCGTATGAATTTTTTTATTGATGAGGATGTTATCACCTTCTCGTCAGTTTTTCTGAGATCATTTCCATTTTAATTGTGTGAGTCTCCCAATATCTCTCCTAGTGCTTTCTATACGATTCACCCGCCGTCTTTCTCAAGGTGGCATTCTTTTTCACTCGTCATGTGGGAATTGCTACGCGGCTGAAAAGCTTGGAACCGTTACATCTTGAAGCCACAACCGAGCACAATAAATTGCTGTGTGTATTCTTTCGAAAGGATGTCTTTGTTGTAGATGTTGTGCAGTGACTTTCTCATTCAAGACGCTGATTGCTCTGCTAATTTCTTCGAGGCAATTTTGTCTGGGAATAGATAGCGATTCAGTGGGTCAGTTCCTTCAAATTCCGCAAGTGCGACTGCAAATTCATTGCGAATTTCCACCTCTTCTCTACTCTTATCATCATACTTCTGACATGCTTGTCCATTGTCATCCTGAGTTTGCACAGCTGATATCTCCACTGCCCTCAAGTTCTACGGTCTGAGGAGCTTAGCATGTTTCTCACTTCTTCCTTGATTGCTTCCAAAACTGGTGCAGAGAGGAGATTTTCTGAACAATTGCTCGACGCTGTCCGCTATTCTTTGCTCACTAACTTCAGAATCAGGGAAACGGTGAAGAAATCTTTGATGTAACTTTGTCGGTAGGCCGTAGTGTCAGTCTTCATTTTGGTAATGGTGTGTATTCACGCATGATGAAGGTATTTATTTCTATAGGCCACTTCATCCTTCTGCGTTGCCTGCCGCGGCAGTGGCTCTGGAAGCAATAGATTGCTTCTCTGGGAAGCACTTGCGGCAGTGCAGCTATAAGTGAGATGGATGGTGACTGCTATGTTCGGCTGTAGTATTCGGGGTTATCCCGATCAGGGCCCGCCTGTTCAGCTCCTGATCACACCGTGCTCGCTGCTGTCACCTCCAGCGGTGTCCAAGGTGCCCCGCGCCCGCTCCCAGGCAGCGCTGCTTTTCCGAGGCCTTACGAGCTTATTCCGTATATCTCTATGGTGTGCCATCGCCCTGTTCCTCCAAATTTTCTGACGTTGCCGTCTCCCACGTGGCTAAGTTCTCAATTGCTCGGACGTAGGGCTGGGCTTTGGGAGACTTATTATTATTATTTTTATTATTATTATTATTATTATTATTATTATTATTATTATTATTATTATACTTTATCGTCGCGAGTTGGCCCTGTTAGTCTGTAGTAGCTGGAGGTGGCCTGCGGGACACTGGATGTAATGTGTATTTCCTCCGAGTTGATAACAAATATAAGTGGCCTCTAGGCCAATCAGAACTAGGCTAAGTCGATAGTTCGATCGACGGTTACTAAAGCAAACATTGCCACCAATGTGTATATTCCTTTCCTCTGTATGTAGCTTGTTACTTCTTCCAAGGAATATACTAGTGGATTCCCCCGGCCTTGAACAGAACCTGTTAGCCTTTCTTTTCTCTTCATTTAAATTGCCAATAGCAAGTAAGAGTAATTGCTAAATAAAACCGAAATCAACACATCTTTGCACCAGTTTGATTATGATAATGTCATAGTTAATTTTGAATAGTCACCCATTTTGGGGGCAAAACCCATAACTTATATAACTCATTGCCATCCCTTTGTTGTAAAGTATTATAATACATAACATTGTTTGTAAGGAACCATCGCGAATAGAGTAATTTTAAATGCTGATCATATTTGTATTGAAAGAAGTTTTTTTCTCCCTTTACTTTGCTCGTGACTCCGATATAGGCCGGACTGCTAGTAAATAATAAAATAATTTCAGGGATTTGTTGCTGGATGAATAAGGAGGTCAAGGGGAGAAGGAGATATAAGACGAATAATATGAAATGGCTTAGACGTCAGGAAATTACTTAGAATGTCCGGTCTTGTAAATTGGTCAGACTAAGCGCAAATTGTACAAAGAGTCAAAGAGCACCATAACAACATAAATATATAAGTTCTCATCTAAATTCCACTTCCCGACATTGCCTGAGTACATATCATAATTGTTATTTCCTAAAAGCTTCAATCCTTCAAGGTGATATGCTCGTCTCATTTCTGAATCTATTCATATTAAAACACATGAGACCATATATACGAATTTAGAATCAAATATTTTCATTTCAGTTTATGACTAAGTTTTATTTAAAATACAAATATGTAGAAACCTGATCCAACTAAGAATAAATTCAAACTTCATATTTGCCTTCTAGTATCCAATTTTTTTAACTTAAGCTTCTAATCTCTCCATTCCAATCTCCTGCCTCCCCTTATTACCCCCTCCCCCCGTTTTCATTCTTGTAACTTACTCGCTTTCTCCCTGCTAGCTATCCACGCTGAAGTCCACACAAAGCGCTTACAAAAATAGAAGTTTTTTATGTGGCTTTATTTATACGTTGTCATCGACCAAAAATAATGTCTTTTGCGAATTTGGTCCTTGTTTTTAACAATCATTCGGCGAGTCCCTTTGTCTTTGCCTCCTACTTATATATTTTATATTTTATTTAGTATTTTCAATTGATAAACCCTATAGTGTATATTAATTTGGCATTTCATCTTCATGTTAATTTGATTTTGTACAATACCAATATGAATGATAGAATGAAATTTGTTCTGTTTTATAGTTAAAACATTGTATTAATTTTTAACCTGATGATGTGAATGGATCAGTTCACGAAACGTAACATACATTAACCTTAATTTAACTCGATGGAAAATCAGGCTTTATTCATTAAAGTTTTGATTGTTTTTAATTTGGTTGTCTAAAAATGAAAGAATATCTTAACAGTTGAATTGAAAAATATGAACGTCTTCATTCCTACTGTACTTTGGGGAAAATGTGGTTTTATGTAAGGACGTTGAATACATTTCTGTTCGTGAATGTATCTCTGCGTTGGCTGCCGAGATTGTTCCTTCCGTGCCTTCAATACTTTAAAAATGCAATGGTGTAAATGCATATGAATTTATGGTTGGAGATTCTTATTGGTCAAAAAAGGGAGGAAATTAGACTAGGAATAGAGGAATTTGGACATTCTTGTATTAACACAACTACAGGAAGAGAAAAAATGAAATTGCTCAAGATTCGATCTATAACCTAAGTATTCAAACGGAACGAAAATAAGAGGATGCCTCAAGTAGAAATAAAATTACATGTTGATAATATTTTCTATTTTTTTGTACGAATTCTCATTTCATTACAGTCTGGACTTTTCGCGACAGTTGGGATGCCAAAAACAACCAATCTTTTATCTTCAGTGCCTTTTTATGCATTTATTATGCTTCTCTAAGGCTGTTGCGTAAATACCTTGATGGTTATTGAATAAGCGATAAAATAATGATAATTTTATATTGATCATGGATCAATTGTGAAACAAGGTGCAGGGAAAACAAGAGACCCCTCCAAATAAAAAAATAATTAAAAAATCACCCCAAAATCCGCTTTGTCAAAAAAAGTGCATGGAATGGACGAATTGCGAACCCCCCGTTTCCAGATGAAATGTATGAGCTGTCCGCCACTAGCCTTTTCTAAGTGATAGTCCAGATGATGATGCCTGGAACACTGTACAGGACTGACATCGGCATTTCGATGTTCTTATCACTGTTCCTACCGCTCAAGCCTCACTCCTTCAGACAAGGAAGTCATGTTCGCCTGCCGTCGAAGCTCGGAGGGCGCCACATACCGCCGTCTCTCGCGCTCTCCAGAGATGGCTGTAGCACGAAGCTCGAACACTCCATGTTGACTAACACCGAGACATAAATTGCGAACTACTTTACATTGAGAATGGTTTCTTCCTATTATATACAGCACTTACTCAACGCTGTTCAGGTCATTTTCATTCAGGTCACGGTAACATTTTTCACAATAATGTTCCGGGCACTAAATATTCTAACCTAGTTTGCTGATATTCGTATTCTTTACATACAGCGTAATACTCGAGACCCTCGTTTCACAAGAGTATCCTATTAATTCGACATTTTTGTATTTTATAATTGATACTTAGAGGATCACTAATACGGGAGAGTTTTGATCGACGGTACCTTCGGTTTGTTGAATTTGCTGCAGTTATTGTTGAAAGATTGGGGTGTGCGTTACAAATACGGAAGAACATTCAATAAATAATTTTAAATCAGTTGTCCTTTGGCACACGCGTCAACGTAACATATGTTGCTTCCCTAGCGCGTCCATCGCGAGTACGGCGGCGAACGCCCTGCACGTTGAAAGTGTATCCAACGATTTGAACTTATGTGTTGTTTGTTTTTTTCTCTTGGCATCCTGGTTGCAATATTTACTGCATCAACGAACCATATGGTGCCAAGCAGATCACATTAATCCGAATTGCTTACAGATATCTGCAACAGATGTGAACGTCAAGCAAGAACGGCGAGGTAGCGGATTTGAGTGTAAGAAGTCCTCCTTTCAAAATTGCCAGAATGTACTGTTGTTGGCCGCGCGGCTCTGCGTGAAACGGTGGCCTCGAACCACTGACCCCCGGGGACCAAGGCGATCGATGAGCACGGCCGTGTTGCCACCGCCACTACCGCCCCCGTTGCCGCCGTCGCCGCCGCCGCCGCCGTGCATTAGGAAGCGCCGTTCCCGACGCCTTCGCACAGGTCGCTCCGTTCATGCATATTTCATCCCAGGGTTCATCTCCAGGCGCCGTTTCTGACGCCTTCCTTCCTCTCCCCTCCCCCCGCCACCTCGCACTGCCTCCTCGCCTTCATTCGGGGCGGCCAAGTGATGCGTGGAGTTACCTTGTTCTCCCGTCATCGACCGTGCAATATTGCCTGCAAGGCAGAAATAAGAGGCACGATAAGGGGCTAAATTCCAGAGTAGATTGTGCGGAATTTTCCGTCTTCGCGTCTAAAAATGTTTCTATAGGTATTTAAGAAGTAATTGACGGTTGTTGGAACAATTTAAATAAGTAAATAATAGTAATATTTAATTATTAATTGCCATTAAAGTATTTCTATTTTGTTTTAATAGTGCTCGCATGCTAGGTCAAAGGCAACGTCAGATTATTTACTCGAATTGTGTAGTCAATCTGATCTTGACGTACTAACTGACACTTTTCATCGTTATTAGATCTAATAATCTAATTTCTTTCGTTTATGTCCAAAAATAATGTGTAAATATCTTTAAAAATAATCGTCAATAATGTTTAGTTTCTCGTCTACTAAATACTTATGTGCAAAGAGCTAGTATTGTAAAGCTGTTACGAAAAAAACTATTTTTCGATAGAAAAACAAATATCGTTGAGTCTGTGATACCGAAAAAAGGATGATTCTTATTCCCATATGTAATGGATTACTTCCTCTAATACTTTGTGTTGGCTCATCCACGTTTTGTGGGTCCTTGATGCCGAAAAATTGGTTTGCGGCAGAGCGTCAATCTGTCCGTCTGTGGACAACTCTAGCGTCTAAACAATTTACAAACTTTTCTACAAAACCGATATTTCCCTTTGGATCTGGCCGCACTCGAAGCTCTGCGAATTTGAAACTAATATTTTAATTTTGGGGGGACTTCACATGAAACATCGACACTTTCAACTTCTTTAACAAAAAATGGCTCAAAACATTTTTTATGCAGTTTGCTTGCAAATATAATAACAATATTGTAGAATGAAGAATATTGAAAGTGATACATAGAACGTTTTTGAAAATACGAGCGGTTTTTTGTAATTTTTGCTTGAAATGAAAGCTTTTGGAAATATGATAAATAAATAAAGATACCAGACAACATCTTTGTTTATTTATCATAATAAAAAGGTATCTACCTCACCAGCAATCTAATTAATACTGTTGGAAATAATATTACCTCAAAAACGGCTTCTATTTTTTTAAGTTATTTTTTCGCGATGAGTAAGTTTTAAAAAATGGCTAATTTTTGTTAAACATTCTACATTTTTGAGAATTGCTAAAATTTAAAGTTTTGTTAAAGACATAATAATGTTTTATTAAAATATGTTTGCAAAATAAATTTATTTGAAGTTGTTAAGTTATTGGCCTATTTATGCACAAATTCAAGAAACGAAATGTACTTTTTACGCCTCCTCAGTTACGTAACTATTGCCCATGCGCCTACTTAAAGGGTTAAGCAATTGATTAATATTTCTGGGTAGGTCTGCTACGTTCATATTCACATTAGTCTCGATAGCTTTGTGAATGTTTTATCGCGAGAGGTGGCGGAATTCATCTTCTGCTGGTCAGTGAGATCCGGCGCCGCCTTTCACATCAGTTTGCGGGACGCACCGCAGCAGCGGGGACTAGTTTTATCCTCTCAACTGGTCTTCTGACATATTGATAGTGCAATGCGTGTATGTGTGTGTGTGTGTGTGTGTGTGTGCGTGTGTGTGTGTGAAAAGACATGATAAGGCAAGGAAGAAGAAGAAGAAGAAAAGATCGCGCGCGATCCGTGGCCCGTTTGTTACGGCACGGCAGACACGCATGCCTGCACTCGACGTCTGAAACATAATTTGTGACACTTTTCTTCGAACTGGCAACAAAACAGAATCAATGTGTCATTCATATGAAACACGAGTTCGTTGTGTTGTTTTTAGTTTTATCCGCGTAGTTTACGAACAAAAATTTTACAAATCCATTTTGTAGAATACGGACTCTGGTCGGACGATTCTCTGAGCAAAATGCCTAGTGAGTAAAAACACACATTATGGGGCCTGACACACTCTGCGCTCCTCCCCTCTCCACCTCATTAACTAGAGTGCCATTAGTAGGCTCTATTCTTCGTTCCGTTTCAAAACATTTCTCTCACAAATGCAGCAATAATAGGAATTATTAAATATTCAGCTGACGTTAATTTGTTAGAGAATTTTTGCTTTCTCATGTAGTGCTTACACAGTAGATATTAAGTATTCTTGTACAGCAGCGGAAACAATAATTTTCGACAGAAAAGTTTTTCTTGGTCCGTGAAGGTCCTGGTAAATCTAGAAAACTGAGTAATTATTGTTCTTATTGTAAATTACTCTCTAATACGTTCTGTAATCAGAATCCATCAATTGTGGATCCTTGATGTCGAAAAATTGGTTTTCGGCAATCAGTCTGTCTGTTCGTGTGAACAGCACTAGCACTCATCACCAAAATTGATATTCCACAAATGGTCTGGCTGAAGTCGCAGTCCCTCGAATTGGAAACGGATATTTTAATTGGGGGAGGGGACTTTGCATTAAGCTCCAAATTCGTTTTCTTAAATAAATTTCATTATCAATGAGGGTATTGTACAGTTATGATAATGGCATAGGTATGATTTTCATTGCAACTACTGAATTTTCTAACATTGTAAAAGTTTAAACTTTTTACCTTCTTCACCACAACATTTTCGAAACATTTTTTGTGGTAACGAAAGCTGCAGCTGTAAATTAGATCTTTAATGCCAAGAACGATTTCGAAAATATGAGTAATATTCGCATATTTCTTTGTCAAAAGACGAAAATGATTCGGGGGATTTGAAAATGCTCGGGAACTATTGGTATAATCTTTCTGAAGTTGGGAGCTCACTTTGAGTAATCAGGGCAAGCTTGTGTGAATTTATTTTTACTTGTCTGTGTCATTCTTGACCTGTGGATACTGTTTCAATTGTAATTTTAACATGTATGTTTGTTTTGTACATGGGTAAGAACTAGCAACTGTTTCTGATTGCTGAAATAATTAGATTAGCACCTTGTGCGTTCCGTTTGGTGAAGTTTTTCATGAGATGTCTGAAAACTGATATGGCAGAAATTGCAATGTTCCATGTATAACGTAACATTTACTAAGAAAGTATGAGGTTTTGTTGCTCCTCTAGTTCTAATTAGAATTTGTTAATGAAGAGAAATCTATCTTTATTGGGGATTGGTGGGTGTTCTCATAGGGTGCTTTTGTGTTAGATAGCTCGCACAGGTTGCAGGAATGTATGTAGCTACTGAATGGTGTGTACCCCTATTTTCAGAATTTGGCACAAGTGGAAGTTTGCTTAGGTGCTGGTATTTTTAACTTTTTTTTCATTTTGATGTGTTAATTGCATAGTAACTTATCGCTTGCGACGATGTGTTGTTGCAGCGAGCCCCAGGGAATCTGCTACATCGAGACGTCGAACCTCGATGGCGAGACGAATCTCAAGATCCGGCAGGCGCTGCCCGAGACGGCGCACCTCCTGGAGACGAAGGACCTCTCGCAGTTCACGGGCACCATCGAGTGCGAGCTGCCCAACCGCCACCTCTACGAGTTTGCCGGCGTCATCAAGGAGCATGGCAAGCAGTGAGTCTCGTTCGCCTCTTTCTCCGAACCCCGGTCGCACGTGCAAGCATCCAAGTTACGTTTTTCTAACAAACGCGGCCAAAGATCATCACTTACTGATGCGTTGAATGATTAGAATAGGCAAGAGTTAATTACCAATACTAAATTTCAGATTATTACAATTTTATCTTTATTATTTGTTAGTATTGCATAGGGATATGGCTCAGGTCATCAACATGTAACTGCAATTCCTCTGATCGGGAGGTCTAAGGTTCGAGTCCATACGGTGGTGGATTTTCGACACTAGCTACAAAGCTAGCCTACAAATTCAACCGCTTAGCCGCACTATTATAGAAGGAGAAGAAAGAAAGGGAAGTGCTACGTCTCTCTTGAGAAAATTGTCCATTGATCTTCAAGTGCCCTAGTAGCAGATATGTGAAATGTGACGTATAAAGCAATCTGAACAAGTTGGTAAACAAATGTTTTCTTATTGTAATCTGTTCTTTAAAGTTAGTTCGTCAAATAAGGCCTTGTAAAATTTTTTCGTGTATTTATTTCTTGATGTTAAGGCATTTTTTCTCAAATCCCTCCAATTTTTTTCTTTACATTATTTTCTTTAGATAGAGCAAATAGACTCTCAAAAAATGGCTTTGATCTTATTATCCGTGAAGTATGTGAATTTTCGAAAATTGCAGTTAGAATTAATTAATGAAAGTTCGAAAAATACACACATACTGCTGTTTTTGTATCTCCATGCACCAATTTCTGTTCTACCAGCAATAAGACCGAGTTCTATTCTGCTATTAAGAGACCTAAATTTTAAGATGTTCAAAAATGTCTTTTAGACGCCGATAGGTAGCAGCTGGAATGAGGATAGGGGCAAAACCGAGAAGCTAGCCCAGAAAGAAATTAGGGAACTAACTAGTACGGGGAAGTAAGTGCCATTCTTTGGCTCCTCTAGTTCGATCGCCTGATGAATCAAGACGTAACAATTCATGAGTAAATGCCGAAAAGAGAGTACACTAATTCACCGCTTTTCACCTATGTTCTCATAATGAAATAATAAAAATTGAAATAATAAAAAAACGCATGTTTTGTAGCATTATTTCCGAATATCGTGAGGGAAATTATTCCACGAATGTCTTCGAATTCGGCCCATTGATTTGTCGTGCCGAGAAGCATCGAATGAGGAATTGATCTCCTCTGTAGGTGGCGAAAGTCACCCAAAAAGCGTTTTAGTTGCTTAGAAAGGCAAAAACGTTTTTTTAGAGAATTGTCTCAGGAGCCTTTGGATGGATCCGCAAAAGCAGATCCCTACCGGAGACAGTCTGTAGAATGACACCTCGTTTGTCTCGATTGGTGGACAGGAGGCGTCCAATCGTGAGTGACGCGCGGACAGTCGGACGCAGGTTACTCGATTGGATATTGATCCCCCTGAAGACAACCATTAATCAGAAGCTTCTGACAGCAATGTTTGCAGAACTTTCGTATTCTAAAGTACTAGTGCAAGCGTTTCAGGGCATTTTGCATGTCTGTTGTGCTCCTGGCAAAATAACAAAGATATATTATTTAAAGCGCTGTACGTGAGAAAAGAAAATGTGTGCAAGACCAGAATCCGCTTCCGTAGGGGATAAATTACATCATGCCCATACGTGGGACTTGGAGGTGCCTGCATCCATCTGCACAATGCATATTATTTACTAACAAGCTGTGTCGCGTCTTCAACGCTTTTAACAATTTTAATTTCAATGTTTTTTTTTATACCAGACAACATCTTTAATTTACCGTATTTAATTATTGCAAGGTCTCTACCTCACCAGCGATCTAATTAATTTTAAATATATTTTCATAGTCATGTACTTGGGTAGACGTAGATTATAATAGATGAGTACTAAAAATAGTGTTACCCAACAGTAGTCTGAGACACTTCGCATGCGCCAATTGGTGGACCGATAGTGACGAAAAGACGAACAAACGCAGGTTACTGTAGATATATGTAGGGTGTTTTGGATGCGATGCGTAGGTCGGGTGTGTGGATGGATGTTGAAGAATTACTTCGATTACTGGGCATGTCAGTCTTGTCTGACCGTCGGAGCTAGCGTATTTTCATTGTTGAGAGATTAGTATCCTTCAACCAGACGCAGGGTCTTAGAGACATGACTTCTTGTGATAAGTCATAGTTCAATTTTCAATGATTGAGATAAATTCATTTATATCAAACCTATTTAATTTTTCTGATACGTAACATTTATTGAACGATAGTGACATCTATTAATTTCCAAAAACCCACATTAAATTACTCTAAAATCAATTTACAGATAATTGCACTTATTTAGAATTCGGTTTTTCCTAATCCCCTTCTTTGTACCCACCCCTGGAACTCTTGGTAGGAAAAAATATTACTCTCAGAACTTGTTCCTCTCCACTTGTCTTTATATTCCAAAAAATTCTGACTAGTACAAGGAGAGGTGTGGAAGCGAGCATCCTATGACAGCACTTCGCGCAGTGGAAATTAACGATCAGATCCGGCTTACCTGTTGATCCTTTAATTATCATTTGAATATCTGCGATAGAGGAAAGACACGTGGATTGTGGCGGTTATTCCCGTTAAGATGGGCTGTTGATATTCATGAGTAGAGTTGTTAGTATGCGGTGTAAAGTCACCTTTTAACCCTTTTAGCCTGCGTGGAGTTGACTTGAACTTGCCGTTTTTAATTTGTCTATACGTTTCATGCAACTACGATTATTCCCGTCCGAGTAGCTCCACTGTTTCGTTCAAGGCACACAGCCAATGGTGCAAATGGTGCTTCTAGCACGTATTGTTACTTGATTAAAGGTGGATTCCATGTGAACACTGCCATACACTGATTTTGACTTTCTCGCTCACTCCGTAGAATAGAGAAAGTATTGTAATGCTGTTTCAAAAAGTGCTATTTTCGAGAGAAAAAATGGTTGTTCCGGATACTGAAAAATCTGTTTACAGCAAAACGTATATCTGAACTACTGTGATCAATTGGGAAATAATTTTTTTGCCCTAAAAATCTGGACATATGCTTTTAAAAATATGCATTTAAGAACTCAAAAATATGAAATGTGCACTTTAATATGCAATTAAAATTAACAATATTTTTTTTTTCATTTTGTTATAGTAGTTAACGAAACGAGTGTATAAATAAGCGTATAATTAATTGTACGATGTGGTATGATTAAAGAAACGAGCGACGATAGGAGCGAGTTTCTTTATTTACCACGAGTGCAAAAATATTTTGCACGATATATTGCGCGATTCAAAAATATTTTTATTTTGAATAATAAAAGTATATCTTTAGCATTCCATATTTACTTTGATGATGTCATTTTCATTCCGAAGAAGACCAAGACTATGCCTTGCCTGTGTATTTACGATCACCATAGTGACTTAATGAATTTAGAAAGCATGTAGGATTACAATAATATTCCGGACGAAATATTAGAAGAAGCTGGAAACGCAATGAATGCATTGCTCCCTACAGAAAGTAAAAGTGTCTATGAAAAAGAATATAATCTATACAAGTCGTGGAAAATCGCTAAGGGAGTCACACATAGTAATGAAGAAGTGTTATTAGCTTATTTTTCAGAAGGGTAAATATTATTGACTTTTATATTTTTCACATTTGTAACATTTTTACAACAAAAGTTTTATATTTATTCATTTAAGTTACATTATTTTATTTATTAAGTTACATTATTATTACATATAAGTTACATATATTTATTCATTTAAGTTAATATTATGTGATTCTTATAGTAATCAGTTGTATTCCAATAGTAAGTAAGCTTAGATGTGTTCATAAATGTTTGTTTTTCATGTTACACGCAACCTTTGAATTTCAACTTTTTGTTTATTTATTTGTGTTTCCGTAGAGACTTAAACGATTTTGAGCCTTTTGCCGAGTTCTCATTGGTAGTTGCGTGGTTTTAATTGCACGCGTGCCTTTAAAGTAGTGATAATAAACGATTTTTCATTTAATTAATGAGCATAATTCATGTAGAAAACGAAAAACTAAATAATTTCATCAATTCTATTAAAAATCGTTGATTATCACTAAGTTTATGGCATTCGTACAATTAAAACTTAATCGTGCAATTAAAAGTCTGCAACAGCCAAACAGAACTCGGAGAACTGATCGAAATCTTGTAATAATGTATCTATAATACAGACGTTTCCAGACGGCTATGAAACATGAACAAAAATGTTCATTACATATTAGCACATCAAAAACATACAATCAATGAACGAATGAAACAAAATTATAAACGAATAATTATTATCACTTCTAAGACAGTCATGTTAGTATTTGCAGTATAATAAGTTAAATTAGAATCTATTACCCTACTCATATTTGGCATCAATCATCCTAACCCAGAAGTCGCTTTATATTGCACAGATATATTTACTTTCTCCTATTTGAACGTGACGGCCCAGTGAGAGCAGTTGTTTAGGCAAAAATCCATAATCCGTTTGGAAAATCTAGTAAATTGTTTATAATTTAAAATATCGATATTCTTCTTTACACATTCCACGTCATCAACATAAACAAGTATGACACTAGCTGACTAATGGAACAACATAACACTTTTATTCATGTTAAATATTTTACGTGTAAAACATTTGGTCTTAGCATATTACGCATATAAAAAATGTAATCGTCAATTGTATTTATCCGCTAGTACATCAGCAAAACATCTGAGTCAAAACTGAATCGTCTTTCTCCTTTTCAACATTAACATGTGTTGTTCTCTCATACATGCCCTTACTTTTCGAACGAAGTAATGCTTTCATGGCTTTGTCTGCTTCTTCAACCGGAATACTTTAAATAGTTTCCATTTTCAAACGTAATTATCGAACACAATTATTTTCTAAAACACTAAGGTGATCATACATGAAAAAACTGCAAGGCCTACTAAAACAGGTCTTGTTCAGAACCAATATGACGTCATTAGATGCATACCTCTAAAGGTAAAGATATGACTGAATTTCTCAAAATCAAAATTAGTCTTGAATGGAAATGTAACAATATTGAAGGTAAAACGTGAATAAAGGGATATACTTGCACTCATGCTAAATAAGAAAACTCGTTCCTATCGCTGCTCGTTTTCTTGATCACACCATTCAAGCAATTATACCTCTCCTTATAGACTACGCTACTCACTATAGACCAACGAACTGACGGACCAACGAACTGACGGACCAACGAACTGACGGACCAACGAACTGACGGACCAACGAACTGGCGGACCAACGAACTGACGGACCAACGAACTGACGGACCAACGAACTGACGGACCAACGAACTGACTGACGGAGCGACGTGAATGGCACAGCATTACATTTTCAAGGTAGTGCAGAGCTGTTTATTTGAAATGGGAAAACTGCATTGAAACCATTTTCTTTTCATTTACTATTAATTTGTTATTACGAAACCAATTTGAAATATCTGATATACTATTTACGGTTTCTTTATTGCAAAAAATATTTGTATCAACCGCAAAGAGAACTATTCTTCCGTTTCTAATCATCGAGGGCATATCGTTTACGTATACTAGGAAGGACCCTAAAATCGATTCCTGTATTTGCCTGGACATGATCGAAGAAATAACGGGAAACTATAGATCAGAGTTGCCAGACGCCAGAATTCTATTCCAGACGGGCTGAACTCGATCCAGCTTAAAAATGTCGAAAGTTTGGTTTTATCAGTGAATAAATAATCTTTTATTTGTTAGCGCACTCAGTGCGCCGCGCGAGTACTTGTCTACCATTGTTAATATTTACAATAGCGGCGAATAGTTTGCATTATTGCATTTATGATTACTTGTGTTTCGAATGATGCTTTATAAAATTTATCGAAAACTCAAAAAATGTTCTGTGTAAACGAGCTCAAAATTCAACGTTTTCAGAAACGCTTAGTCGCCATTTTCTCAAAAACGTCTTCAATTTTTTTCTTTAAAGGTTTTGTACGGATAGTGGTAAATACTCGGCTTAAAATGACACAAAATTAATTTTGCTGTTTTATTTTTCTTCACAAAATACGTGAAGTTTTTTTGTTTTGTTTTTTAAATATATCTAGCGGCGTTACTACGCTTATTTCCAGTTATTGGTATACATTTTTTCGTTACATAGTGGAAGTGCTTCAGATGACTACCAATGAAGTTTTTTGAAAACTCAAAAAAACTTCTGTGAAAAAGAGCTTCAAATTTCGCATTTACAGGAATAGGTAAACAACATTTTCTTAAAAACGGCTCCAAATTTTTCACCGAAATTGTCCTTACAGGGCAAGGTTTTACTCTTCTTTAATAGTATTCTTAAAGTAATATTTCGGTTCTACTATTAGAAAATTGGGAAATTCTTTTTAAAAAAATGTGCTTTGGGCGGCGATGGTTGGCAGCTGGCAACAGGATGCGCCAAGGCTGAAATGCTAGCCCAGATGAAATAGATTAGAAAACGTAACTATAATGAGAAAGTCTGACATTGATTAGCACCACTATTTTTTTTACTATGTTTGTACTACGTGAGATACTAAAAAAATGTGCTTGTGAAACATTGCAAAAATCTCTGAAGTGACTACCAGTTGAATGAATGAATAATACTGCAATCCCTTTGAGTTTGATTGTCTATAAACCTTGTGGATACTATAGAAATTAAATAATATTCATCAGGCACCCTGGGCAAATTTTTAACAATATTCAAACGCAAGTGACTTTTGTATTTGTTCTGTGCTATTGCCAGTTCAGCAACAAACAGTTTGTGAAATAATTTTCCAAATAATGGAAAATGGCCCCATTCTTTGGTTGAAATATCTAAATCATTTGAATTTTAATTGGAGAGTAGCCAGCTGAGAGTCAGTTACTCTGCTGACTACCAAGTGCATAAACATACTGATAACGTGGCAGAGACACTGTGAATCCTCACTCTCCTTACCCAACCACTGAACTGCCCGTCTATCCTCTTTGATATTATTGTTGTTTTTTTTATTTTCCTTTACACCCTAAGGAATAATCATAATTAAATTTTAGGTTGATGTCTAATGTATGACGTTTTTAAGCACAGAATACTTTTGAAAACGTTTTTTTAAATTGAAACCCCTTTCAAGATTTGGTGTGTGACCTAATTCGAAGTTTGCGAGTTCCATAGCCCCAGTGCGGTTCTCCAGAAACCTATGTTGCTGTGCCTCTGTAGCTAAGGGTTTGCAACGTTAATTGACTATTGCAAAATGGGAAACATATTTCCAAATAATTGTTAAACTTCCAACTGTAACCAGGAGGTGAAATATATAATATGTCATTGAATTGTGCTCGTATCTCCGTAGCTCAAGCGGATAGAATAACTGATCATGTTCCAGGAGATCCAGCTTCAAATCTTTGAAATTTCAGAACGTTCTTTGAACATTCAAAACATAATTTACAACTTATTTATTTGCTCACTGATCGTAATAACTGCAATACAATTCAGACCCTGATGGGTACAACTACAGAAGCTGTATAATTTTTGTGAAACCAAAAATTGATTAGCAGCCTTACAGGAAGAGTATCAGAGATTTGGAAAAGTCATGAGTATGTGTGGATAGAATAGGATTCTCATTTGCCCCCTTATGCTGTAAAAATCATTCATTTTTCTTATTGTTTAATGTCTTCATTTATAATTTTTATAGGGGACAAGCTGTGGGCCCAGACCAAGTGGTCCTTCGAGGTGCAATGCTTCGTAACACAAGCTGGATATTTGGAGTGGTGGTCTATACTGGACATGAGACCAAGCTGATGATGAACTCTACTTCGGCACCTTTGAAACGCTCCAGTGTTGACAAGTTGACTAACACACAAATCCTAATGCTGTTTTTCATACTTGTTGTTCTGTGCCTGCTTTCTGCCATCTTCAATGAGGTCTGGACCAAAGACCATTTAAAGACTGACTGGTACCTGAGCATGGACGGTTAGTGGAACTCCTAGAATATTTTGTGATATACATAAATCATGAATGTAAGTTGAATACTTAGGAATTCACAATAAAAAAGAGATCAGAGCATCTAAGGACCATGGAAAAATACAGTCTGCCTGAAACAAATCATCTATTTCATCCACATTTCAATATTGTTTTGTACAAAACAGTGTCTGACCAAAGAACAATTACACCAGTATTGGGGAGTAATTGAGTAAAAGTAATTCAATCATGTAATGATTGCTTTGTTAGAAATTTTAGAATGTAATCATTACTTTTAGCAGAATACACTTCTTACTCGTAATTTACTTTTTTGATAAAAAATTATAATCTTTAGTTTCTAGTAATCATTACATTGCAATTAATCATCACTAATGCTTTAAATATGCCTATTTAGTGCTTTTCGCTTGCAACTACCTTGCTGGTTGGGAACTAATAATCCTTGTGAATTCCCATTTACAGTATAGGAGAATTTCTATGGCTCCATCCCAGCACGCTGAACAAAGATTAGTTGGTTTAAACTAGTTCGTTCATGAGCAACACTTCTCTACTTGTACTTGTAATTGTAATTTTACAAATTTTATGCTGAAAATATAATTTGTAGTTGTAATCGAGTACAATATTTGACAACTCACAACTAAGCCCAATTTGATTTAATTTATTCAGTCAAAAAACAGTAAAAACTGTATGTGACGTAGGGGGAAATTGCTTTTTTAACATACTTTTCCCATCTCTGTATAACACATGTATGTCAGGCTTCTCTTAAAAGTAGCAGCTTATCATTATCAATACACATTAGGCTTATTTTTTATCCTACACCAATCATACTCATCTCATAAAAGAGAAGGGCTGAAATATCCATCACTGATTTAATGACAAGAATGTGAGCCTTATACACATACTACCATAGCCCTACAGGAAATTTGAAATCTTTTTAAAAAATCCTGAAGTTATTCCAACAAAACTTAGAAGTCAATATAAAAGAATTCTTTGCAGTGATTCAAACATAAATTGCCTCACTTAATTGAGTAATGAAAATTTATTCAAAGACCTAGTAAAATTCAATCAAACCATGATAAATATCAAAGTATCCAAAAACAGTTGCAGCACTGTAGATCAATAGATGCAAATAACCTTACTCCTTCTGTAGTTATGTGTACCACAGGCTTCAGTGACCATACTGACCTGATTCTAAAACTTGAAACAGAATCAGAAATTACAAAACAAACAACTTACCAAGAAACTCGTAACTGTTCCTAAAGAAACATAATGAAATTTCATAATTTCTTAAAATATAATTAACTTCTGTTAAAGTTAGTTAAGTCTCCAATTGTACTATGCAAAATGTAACTTCTAATTTGAACTTGTTTAAAGCTTTTTATTTTTTACTTATTGAATTATTGTTGTTGTTTCTTTTACAGAACTTGTCAATGTCACTTTTGGCTACAACCTACTCACATTCATAATTTTGTTCAACAATCTTGTCCCAATATCCTTGCAGGTTTCTTTGGAAGTAGTACGTTTTATGCAGGTAAAGTGTATTAAAAGTCTTTACTAGTAAAATAGTGAGTCAATATTTTTTAATCTTAAGTGTAATATTTTGATTTTAGGCAATTTTCATCAATATGGACATTGATATGTACCATGAAGAAAGTGACACTCCTGCAATGGCTCGCACATCAAACCTGAATGAGGAGTTGGGTCAGGTAAGAAAAAACAAGTAAATCATGTTCAAAGTTAAGTTTAGTTGTTGAAATTGTTACTTTAAAATATATTTATCAATTATCGTGAAAACCTTATTTTTGAAAGCAATTGAAAGTTGGAAAAAAAAAAAAATTCTCAAAGACTATTTCCAATTCAATAATTCTTATTTACTCAACACTTCTTTATTTGATATTCTGCAATATTTATCCAACCTTTTCCATTCTTTAATAAATACTGTAGAACTTTGTTACTCTGTCTATTTAAAATTCACTTATTGTATTGTAAAATTGTTTATTGTAATATGATTAAATATTTATTAATTCCAGGTTAAGTACATATTTTCTGATAAGACTGGTACTTTAACAAGAAACATAATGGACTTCAAACGGTGTTCAATTGCAGGACAAACATATATTCCAGAAGAGAACCCTCAGGAATCAGAGCTAGTCAAAGTAGGAATTCCCTAGTTTTTCTTTCATTTTTCCTGTGTAGAGGTAGTTAAAAATAGCAAATAAAGTAAACATTTATTTTGTACTGATAAATGCATTTTTAAATTCTAGAATCTCAATTCTGAACAACCTTTTGCAAATGACATTAGAGAGTTTTTAGTTCTGATGTCTGTGTGCCACACAGTTATACCAGAAAAGGCAGAAGAAAATTACAAATACCATGCTGCTTCCCCAGGTGAATTTACTTCATTATTATTTCACAACGTTGTTATTGATAATAAGCATAGTAAAAGCAAACGAGAAGCAACAAAAGATTCATTCTAGTTGACTGTTTAAATTGTACATTAATTGTAAATGGAGAAATGAACTTGTTTCTTATTAGAAAGGTGTATCAAAATAATGATCTTAATAAGAAAAGTGTTTTGAAATACTGTAATGATCGTAATAATTATGTAATTAAAAATTACATAATAATGAAATCAAAAAATGAATTAATGAAACCAAAATATTAATAACGGATATTTATTAAAAACAATGGAAATAATATAAAAACAATAATATAAATATTGTCCTTCGAGAGAGTCAATAAGAAAACTGATTTGTGATTAATTGTGTTGTTTCTCTCATGTTGTTTTGTTTGAAAACCTCCATTAAATGTGGATCCAAGCTCAAATGTGTTACTAGTAGATATAATTGTTTTTTCTTTTTCTCTCCCCTCTCTCTCTCTCCCTGTCACCCCTCTCTTTCCCTCTCGCTCCCTCTCTTTCTCTCTCCCTCTCTCTTTCTCTCTCCCTCTC
>BOPP01000001.1:25405113-25437006 GCA_017312745.1 Gryllus bimaculatus | reverse complement strand
CCTCTCTCCCCCTCCCTCTCTCCCCCTCCCTCTCTCCCCCTCTCTCTTTCATGTAAAAATAGGTGGCTTGATTGCTTCTTTTGATTAGAAGTGTTTCTATCATATTTTCACATAGCATTCAGAATTACCTGTGCAAATGAAATATATATATTCTTCAATTTTATTTACTGTGTATAAACTCTACTAATAATTTTCCATTTTTAGTGACCATTTCAAGCTATTATTATATTTATTGATTTTAGTTTCTTAACAATATTCATTACACTATTTATTTTTGTTTTCAGATGAGAAAGCTCTTGTTGAGGGTGCCTGCCTATTTGGATATGTCTTTGAAACTCGAACTCCTCACTATGTAGAGATAAATGCTTTAGGGACTCGTGAACGTTATGAAATACTCAATGTGTTAGAATTCACTAGTGCCCGCAAGCGTATGTCAGTGATAGTGAGAAACTCTGAAGGAAAGATCAAATTGTATTGCAAAGGTGCTGATACTGTTATATTTGAAAGGTAATACTGCAGTAATATAAATTACATGTGCTGTGTACAAATAAATGATCAATGTTAATCTTTCATTTCTTCTTTCAATGTTGATTGAGAGAAAGTTAACAAAATTTTCCAAGAAACAGGTTAGGTACTCTGTGAGAAAATAGGATCTGTTTTAGTTTTATTTAGGTTAATTGTGTTAACATCTTCAATTAAGTTATGAATGAAAAAAAAGTGTGAATTGTGTTAATTTATTATGTCACTACTTGTAAAGACTCCCATAAATTGTGAATTGACAAATAATTCTGAATTATTTTTAAAAATGTACAATAATAATAGAAAAATTTATAAATAATAATATTTATAATAATAATAATAATAATAATAATAATAATAATAAATAATAAATAATAAATAATAAGAACAATGAATACTAAATGAAACCGAGCAAACTTTACTCGTTTTGTAAATCATTGTTTTAAAACTCGAGATATCTTTATACTGGATCCTAACTTTAAATGACCAGCCCAAGAACTGTGCATTACAGCAATATATGCTCAGTCTTGTGCTTGAGTAAACATTCTAATATTGTTCTGCATTGACATTAAATTTCTCAAAAAATCAAATAGTCACTTTAATTTTATTGAGGAGTATTATTGCTTTCTATATTCCTTCAGTTTAATTTTACCTAGATTTGTTATTACTTCCGATATCTAATCGTCCATGCCATAGTTTAGTGCTACACAAAAGAGCTAAATGTACAAAATTGAAGTAAAACGATCTCCTTTTGTAGAATACTGCTTAAGACACATAATTTGAACCCAACATATTCCCACACCTGTCCCACAAAACTCGTGTTTCTCTAGGGACGTGAAAACATGGGTATAAGGACTTAAACTTAGTTACTAAGTTACATGCAATTAGAGTTGGTTTTGCAGTAATCTGTTTTTTGTGTCGTAATCAGCAAGCATCGATTTTTTTTTTTTTTTCCATCTTGATTCCGGACTGGGGAGTGGTTTTCTATTTAGCAGTAGGTCACTTACATCTTTCTTTTTTGATGGTGTCTTAAAAATTTTCAGAAATGGTCATATATCCTTTATATATTATATAGAGAGAGGATAATGAGCAATGGGTGGAATAATGAAATTGTGCATTGTTGTCAAGAAAAACAAGATTCATCCTAAAAGTAAAAATAATTTTAATTTAAGAGCATGAATAATTAGGGTGGAAAAACTTCACACACACACCTTAGTATTTGCTTATGAATTGGTCTCCTTCATGATGCTTTCAGAGAATTATTTTCCCAATGAAAATGATGTACTATTAATTTTTTGGCTTCCATTAGAACCGCCATTAAACCTCGCAGTCATCAATTTGTTGGAAATAGTTATTGAATTATATAAATATGTGAATTATATAAATGTATGATCAATCCAGATTTGATGCCTATTTTTAGTTCTTCAGTCTCTGAAACATGTCTAAGAATACCTTCTAAACGTTTTACAAAGTTTGATAAAGCCATAAGAGATGTTTTAGAAAAATAGGACTCAATGTAGAGAATAATTGAAGTATAAAAGAAATGTCGTGGAAACAATGAGTATCCTCTTGTGTTGCTTTGGACTTAATCTTATCTTTAGAATAAGATGAACTTTTTAGGAATGTAATATTTTGTTCAGATATCTTGTCTGAACTGTATGTTTTCTGATTTTCTTTGTCTTCTTTCCCTTATGTACTGTGTACCTAATAAGTTTTGAAAATTTTGTTAACTTGGTTGTTTCAGTTTCTTTGACAATTTCAATTTTTCAATTAGACTCTATTTCCAGTCTCTCTGATGTTTTAATTTCTTATTTTTTTTTTTAATTATTATTATTGTTATTAATTTAATTATTATAATTGTTTTTGTAGTTATTACTTATCATGGTAGAAGAATTAGAGTATCTTGTTGGATTTACTTTGATCCTCTGAGTCTCTGAGGTTCATTATAGTACTAAGAAAGTTTTATTCATATTTGTTTCCATTTATTTATTTTCTGCAAAAGAAGTTCTGAAATATGAGTTAAAATTTTAGTGTGTGTCTGCATTTTCTTATATAGGCGTTTGACTTTCTAACAAAAAACTAACAAACCATAAATAATTTAATTAAATACATTGAGAATTCATCATTTTTAGGCAAAACTAGTATTTCTCTTTGCAAATATTTGAATGTTACTTTACTCCGTGAACATCCATTATTAATTTTATTGTATTTCACCTTTTTTTCTTTCTTTCCATCTTGTTAACTCTACTTGAATTTCATCTTGTCAATGAAACAAACACTTTTATAATCTCTCTCTCATTCTCTCTTCCTCTATCTTTCTCACTCACTCCCACTCACTTACTCTCACTCTCTTTTCTCACTCTCTTTTTCTCACTCTCTCTCACTTTCTAATTTTTTTAACTGGCTTTCACCCTATTGTTGTCTGAATGCCTTCTTTTATAATTTGTCCTATCCCTGTGTACACCAATTTAAGAGTAATTCTTTGTTTGTTGATGGATTTTTCTGATGGTACATGCAGGTGTGTGTGTGTGTGTCTTTAATGGATGAAACATTAGAAGTTTGTGAGAGAGGTGCAAGGTAGTACTTTTTAACATTCCCTGCTGAATAAAGAATTTGGAGGGGGCTAAATTCTCATAAAAAGCAATACTGTGGATGGAATATATTTCTTCTTTTAAACAGGAATCCAATACTTGCATTTTTATTAGGTTTTTCAAAAATCCAATTCAATAATCAGTGTAAAACATATGTTATTTGGTAGCTGTCTAGATTTCTTTCCATTGACAGTGAATTCAGGATCTTCCTGTTTGTTATTTCTCTAAGCATACAAAATCCACTTATTCTCTCATCTCCTGTCATAGAACAATTTCTAAGTCTTTATGGACTGAGATGTGTAAATGAACATACTGCGTATGCACTCCCCTGCATGTAATGTTGACACCTCTTATGAAAGAGCAACAGAAAAAAACAGAAACAAACATTCAAAAACATTCAGCATGGATCAGAAGTGAGAATTTGAAATTTTTAGATTCGTAGTTTTATTATGAAATTTTAAGAAAAGGCATAAAGTCTATGTATATTTAGATTGTCCCCAGATGGTCAACTGTACAGAGATGTAACCCTCCGCACCCTTGAAGAATTTGCAACAGAAGGGCTGAGGACACTTTGTTGTGCTGTTTGTGACATCTCGGATGTTGAATATCAGGTGAAGTACAATTGGGTCATTAATAGAATTTCCTATACATTTTACCTCAAAGCAAAAATGTTTGAGAGAATTAAGAAAATAGACTGATGTGTGAATGGAATTTATTTTAAAATTATATCTTATTGATTTTTTTCTTATTAATTTAATTGTAGTTAAATATATTGAAATAAATATTCTGTCTAATGTTTCATCCCTTTTTATTTAAATTGTAATTCTTGTTTTTGTTACAGGATTGGCAAAATACATATTACAAAGCATCACTAGCTATTCAATACAGGGAACGTAAAATAGAGGATGCAGCAAATTTGATTGAAACAAATCTTAGATTGTTAGGAGCTACTGCCATTGAGGACAAACTTCAAGATCAGGTGCCTGAAACAATTGCAGCTTTAATGAAGGCAGAAATTCACTTGTGGGTACTGACTGGGGACAAACAAGAAACTGCCATTAATATCGGCTATAGTTGCAAGCTTATTACTCAAGGCATGCCGTTACTCGTTCTGAATGAAGACAGTTTAGATGTGAGTTAATAGTTTTAAAATGTCATTGAAGATTTTAGTTGCTCAAGGAAACAAAATGGTAAAGACCTGTTGCCTTTCAATGGCATGTCCTTCACTGCATGTGCTATAAAAAGAGCACTGCAAACCTCGCTAAGAAAGTGTTTATCATTATGTTCCCATGAGCAGCTTATTTCTATAAAGATCATGACAATGAATTATAAATAATGAAATATTTATTTCAAAATGAAGTTGTAACAAAGTGAAGTTAAATTTTTGTGTAGACTACCCGGGAAGCAATTGCCCGACACAATGCGGACTTTGGAGAGCAACTAGGGAAGGCCAACGAAGTGGCTCTTATTATTGATGGAAAAACATTGAAATATGCTCTCAGTTGTGATGTACGAAGAGACTTTTTAGATCTTTGTGTTAGTTGCAATGTGGTCATTTGTTGCAGAGTTTCACCTATACAGAAGGCAGAGGTATGTGGTTGGTTTCTTAGAGTAACTTTGTTATCATTTTCACTATGGATGTCATGTACTTAATATGAGTGTTGTAAAAAATTATATTTCGTAGCAAAATTTTCAATTACATTGTGCATTAAGTGAGCCTGAAATTGATACTTTTTGCAGTACACAAGAAAATGGTAGTCTATTAAAAACTTACCACAAGTGGAATTTTGGAGGGAAGTTTTTAAAGTAGCCTTATTGCCAATGGAAGTTAAAGTGGAATTGTATTATTAAAGTTCAATAAAATCCAATAAATTATATGATAAGTAAACATGTTCATTCACGTGTGTAATAAATAGACAATTCATTTTTCATGCATAAATTCTTGAGCAACATCTGTACATTGTAAATGATTAAATATTCTTATAGGCATTTTGCTGACAAATGCTCCAATAATGAGCTGTAGTGTTTCAAAGATATCTGTTAATTTAGGGAAGTTAGCAATATTACTAAACCATATTTTGTGTTTATACCATATTCTTTTTTTATACTATGCTTATTTTATCATGTTTCACAAGACAAAAAACTTAGTTTTTGTGAGAGACACAATGACCAAAGGAAAGTTTTAAATTCTACAAATTTGGGACAGAAAAATGACTTACCTGCACTGACAGATCCCTTGCCTGCCAGCCCAAAATCATGATATTCAGCAGTGTTTATTGGGAATCTTATTGTGTGTTCTTGAAGTAGTAAATTTTCTACAACAATTAATCTATAGAAAATGTTTAGGTCAAATTATGCATCTGCAAAAAAATTGTTTTGTTTGCCGTGGTAATGAACCTAGAAGTTTTGTGAAGAGTTCACAAGTATAAAAACCAAAAGATTGTAGTTAAGAAACTTAATGCATTCATTTTGCATTGTCTGTTGAAAACCCTCGGTTCACTTATTTTGTTTGAAAGAAGTATGTAAATGGCAAACCTTTCTGACCAGGTAAAGTAATAAGATTCGATCCCATAAACTTTCTAGGTAGTGGAACTAGTTACTACCCATACAAAAGCTATTACATTGGCAATTGGTGATGGTGCCAATGATGTAGCAATGATACAGAAAGCACATGTTGGAGTTGGCATATCTGGAGTGGAAGGTCTGCAAGCTGCTTGTGCTTCTGATTATTCTATTGCCCAGGTGAGATCTTTTCCATAAGAATCTAATTTTATTATTTGAAATTGCAGTAGCAAGTAAATAATGTTGTGGTTTATATTTTTTTACAGTTCAGATTCTTACTGAAATTACTATTTGTTCATGGAGCATGGAATTATAATAGAATGGTCAAACTTATTCTCTATAGCTTCTACAAGAACATTTGTTTGTATGTTATTGAACTGTGGTTTGCCATATATTCTGGTTGGTCTGGTCAAGTTGCGTTTGAGAGATGGACTATTGCTCTGTATAATGTGGTATGTTTAGGCATTGAATGTTAAGAATATCATAATTCAACTAATTTTTTGTTAGTGAAATTTACAAAAAAAAAAAAATTGAATAATAGAATAAGGAACTTTTCACTTCAAACAGCTCTTCACTGCTGCTCCACCTATAGCAATGGGCATATTTGAGAAGGTTTGTTCAGCAGACACAATGCTCAAGTATCCCGCCCTGTACAAACCTAGTCAGAATGCTGAACTTTTTAATGTCCGTGTCTTTTGGATGTGGATTATAAACTCTCTGATACATTCAGTGCTGCTTTTCTGGCTACCTTTATTTATTATGGAGAAAGATGTTATTTGGGGCAATGGTCGTTGTGGTGACTACCTGGTGCTTGGCACATTTGTGTATACGGTAAGAAGAAGAAGAGAGAGATTTTTTAACTAAATTAAAGTATCTCAAAGAAATGTAATTTAACTGTCTTGAAATAAATTGACTTCAACAGCACTGCAAGTAATTTGATTGATAAGTGTTCTTCTTTGAATAATGAAGCAAATATTTTATAATTAAACTAATTTGTTGCTTTAAGATTTAATCATATTCTTTTTATTGTTAGTTGTGTTTAATTTTTTATTTAAGTCCTTAAAAATGGTCAAATATTATTTATTATGACAATAGCCTGTGTTAGTATGTTGTAGTGACTGTGTGCCTGAAAGCTGGTTTAATAACAAATGCATGGACGTCCCTAATGCACATTGCCATTTGGGGATCTATTGCCTCGTGGTTTGTTGTGTTGGTAGCATATAGGTAAATATAAAAAACATGGGTTATCAATTATAGCAAAGAACTAACTGGGATTTTCTTTATTTATACAAAAATTACAATATTTGTATTTCAAATTAGTAACTTGCAACATTCAATTTTTAATTTTTTGTTGTGATCTGTCATATAAGATTTTATTATTTTTGAAACCTAGTTCAGAGGGATATCAAAGTAGATTCAGTACTTTTTAGTCTCTTTCATCTATCTGAATTCTTTGATATTAAAATGTAATTGAAAGTGATTTTTCATTTTTTGTGCTTGATCAAAGAACTTTTTATAGTGTTAACATTGCAAAGAATTTCTAATGACAACACCTTTCAACAATACTTTATAAAACAAGAACTCTTTTTCAGTAACTTCTGGCCTACGCTGGAAGTAGGAGCTGAACTCCTAGGAATGGATCGAATGGTCTATTCATCACCAGTCTTCTGGTTGGGCCTTATTCTCATTCCCTTTACTACACTTATCCCCGACATCACATACAAAGTGTAAGTATAAAATATGAAAGGTAATTTTGATCCAATCTTTTTATTAAATCGGTAACAAATAAACTCTTAATTAATGAATACAATATTGCTTTGAAGTAAATATTTATTCTAGAATCTTCAAAATCCTCTCTGAAAATAGAACTCATTTTTAACTTTTATTTTAATGTTACTGTTGTTAACCTTATTGTTGTATGTTGTAAACAGCGTGTGTGCTACTGCTTTCAAGACATTAACAGAAGCAGCCCGAGAAAGTGAAATAAGGAAAGCCGATCCAGGCAGAGTTATCATGAAAGAAACCAAGCATTCGTGAGTAGTTTTTTTGTATTAGTTTTGTTGTTGTTGTTGTTTTTTTTAACATGATGAGTAACTGTAATTTTTACAAAATTAACAAAGAAAAAATAAAAATTCATTGTAATATACAACAATAAAATTTTATCTAAGAGAAGGTAGTTGCATTTGGTGCTTGAAGAAATATTTGTTTTGGGCTTCTTGTTTTAAGATCAAAATAATTTTTGAATTATAGTAATAAATTTTTCATGACACACATGAATTTACTTTCAAGAATTTGCTTTTGATAGAGACTGTTATTCATGAGACAATTATTCTACTTTATATGAAGAAAATCTAAGCATTATCATAAATATCATTTTTGATTATGCTATAAATATCTTTCTTAAAAATAATTATTTAAAAATCATCTCTACATTCGGAGTTTTATCTCTTGTTTTCATAAGTGTGTCAACAGCACATCAGAGTGCTGCTCAGTGCTGTGTGGTGTTTTCAACGTTCCTGCTCAGCTGTTGATGTGCCTGCAGGAATGTGCTGTTTTCTGCCTCCTTCCCCTCTTTCTCCCCACTTGTGCACTCCATTTATCAGTGTTTGGCCATGGATATGTGTGTGTGTGTGTGTAAACATAATTAAAAACCATAACCTGTAAAATAATAATTTTAAAAAAGGACATAAATTTGCAAAAGATGCCCACTCTGCTTCACTTCTAAGTTGTTGAAAATCTCTGTAAATTAAAACACTTTTTTCAACTTTGTACTTACAGCATGTCCTTTGTATTGTTATGTCCTTGCATGTTGACTGCATTGGTTTCTTTTATTTGTATTGAAGAGAGTTTTAATTTTTTTTTTTATCATTTTGTTTTTCCTCTTGTTTGCATTCGTGAAATTAATTAACCTTTTTTTTCCCCTTGAAGAATCTGTCTTGGCATTTGTTATTTCTTTTCAAATTGAATTATCATGCTCTGGGCAAAATGAAAATATCATTGTCACTAGGGTTGGTACAGCATTGCTTGCTAGTATACCTAGGACTATTTAGGTATGCCTGATACTAATATTAGTTGCCTAGTACTACTATGCCAGTATGCATACTAACGAGCTATGGTGTTACTAAATAGTTTTTATTGTAATAACTCCATGACATGAAATTAGTTCATACATTAATGCAGTTAGTTTTGATATTACCTTGGAGATAAACTTTTTATAGTATGTTGGAGGAAAAAATTGTACATTGTAAATATTGATTATTTTGATAATTATCATTAATAGTAATGTGAAATTCAATAATTATCTGTATAAAAATAATTACAATAAAAGTGTATAAGCATTTTCTATAATTATTTGCAACACTGGCATTTAATCTTTGTTGAATGAATCCAAAATTTTTCTTTAAATTCCTATCATTACTACTTCTCGAAATCAGATTGCACTAGATATTTGTGCACTCAACTTTGTAGTCTGGGCAAATGCTCACATTTCAACAGACCTCATTTGTACAGATTTCTCAGTTACGTTTGCAGGTTCATTCATAGCTTGTTTAAGTCTTATTTTCAAAGTAAAATCTCTCTATTCGATTTTAAAAATCTGTATCGTATGTAAAATTGTAATTAATGTAAATGGGTTTGCCTTACCTATTGGATAAAGTTTATTTTGAAAGCATGTTAGAATTAACAATATTTTAACGTTTTATTGCCGTTAACCCCCATGACTTTGATTTTTGCACATCCTTCAATTTTTAATTTTTTTTTCCTGTTTCTGTTTCTTAAGTCTTAAACGCATGCCACTTCTCGTACAGCACTGTTTGCAAGGTTGTAAATAAAAAAAATTAATTTTTGACATTTAATTCAGTGATTATTAGTACTGCTCAACATACTAAGCAAGTAACATCTTAAGAACAATGAAGCCAATGTTATAGTTAGCTTCCTCACTACGCCATGAAAAGTTAGAGTTCTTTGACAATTTTTTGTGACAAATGTAAGATGCATTTATCCAGTTGTTTTATCCTTTCTTTTCTTTCCCTCCTATTTTGTAACTTATGCTTTTGTGTATAAAAATCTATGGCATTGCCATTTAAATTTGATTTCACTAAAAACTTCAAATTTACTATTTGAAAAAATACATAAGTTCTAAAATAAATTATAAAAATTAAATAGAACGTTATGTAGAAAGACTTAATTTCAAGGTTGAATGATGTTCCTTTATTATCCAGTCTGTCCTATTATGGCTGATCAAAATTAACTATGAAGAACATTATGATTAATTTTGATCAGATTATGTTGAGATTGTCCATTTTCTCAATCATAATTTTGATTGAAATGTACATTTGTGTGTCTAATGTAAATAATAATGTTACCCTCTTGTAGCATGTACAAGTGAACGTTATGTACCATATGTAAAATAGTTACCGTGGTATTAATAATCAGTGTGTATTAGAGTATTATGTTCAAGTATGTCTTCTAGTGTTCTATGCTTCACATTCTAGTAGTGTTTTTGAATTAACGTGTGAAGAGAATTGCATGCCAAATTATATTATGAAGACAATGATCATTGTTTCACCTCAATATTATTGTTTGTAATACTAATATATAATTCTTGGTGCTAATTTGCTCTGGAATGTGTCTTTAATATGTACAAGTTGTCTGCTCTGTCAGGATTGTGCTTTTGTACATAGCTGCATAGTTTTTAGACTAATATGCTTCACCAGCCTATTCAGATCAGATCATGGCTTTGTATTTAACATATCGGCCATCTTTCTGCCCATGCACTGCAAATGTCATAGTTACAGCACATAAAATAATTAATGCAGTCACTTTCTTAAAGAGACAGCTTTCTGTATTATCTTATGTAGTGTATTTGAGAAGCTTGGAACTAACATTAAGTGAACCTCATATTTATTCTTTATTAACTTTGACACATTTTAATATCATGCAAAGTAGTGTGAAGCAGCTTGGGTATTTAGTGATGAATGATAAAGGGATATTTAGTTAAATTAAATTAGCCATGAATCTTGGATGAATTGCCTTGATGGCATGATCCTTGCAGTGCACATGTGGAAGATCTCACGATATATGTTTCAGTTTGTCAAATTGTCAAATGAGCGTCCCTTAGAGGTCGTGTTCTGTTCCCTATTTCGTTTGTTTCTGATAATTGTGCTGTTTGTTTCTTCTCTTTCTCATCAACCCTCCAGACCTCTGCATGCTATCGGACAGCTGGCCAGGTGTAAGTACCTACAGAAGCCAACAAGAATCAAGATTGCATGTGTTGTCACGGCCACTGATGCTAATTCACTTGGCTGTGTGTGCCTGGCTTGCTTCTAGTGTGCAGATTTTTGTTGTCTTTCTCCCTAGCTCCAAGCGCCGATGTGCCCGTGAGATGCGCGGTATGGCTGATGAGCCTGTGCTCACAACAACACATTCACGAGCAAGTCTTCTTGGATGGTTCCGCTGATGTGCAGCCACCACTCTCCAGGGCAGGGCAAGGGTTACAGAAAAGGTAGTCCATGCAGGGGCAAGCATAAGCCCGATTGGTGATGGGGCTTTCATCAGGATCTAACACCAATAAACAGGATAAAATGATACACTCATCTACTGAATGAGGCTCAAGGGGTGTAAAAAGGGCAAGTTCAGTTTCATAATAAACACAAACTGTCTCTAACATGCTTTATTTTGTATTGGAAACATCTTTTCTGGTAATTGGGGTGCAAATTGTCATATTAAAGAGGTGTGAAATAATTGTATGTATCATTTAGAACACAAAGTGAAAAAGAAGAATTTTGAGAGCATTCATATAAATAGGCATTACGGCAAGAAACAAGGTTAGAATTACTGTCCTCTTCCATCAAAGTTGTTTAGTTGATAAATGCATTGCAGATATATTATTCAAAACTGAGAAATTGAAGTATGTATCTCATTTAAGTATGATTTTGCTACTACTTTTAACAAAATATTTTAAATTTTCTGGTTACTTCTTCCCTTAACATATTTCTTGTTTACCTTCATGGTAGATGAAGAGATTGGAGAAAATAGTGACCTAAAAGACCTTTTGGTCATGAAAAATTTCAAATGCAACTGTGAATCTAATAAAACTCTTCAGTAATTCTAACTTCAGTCCTGATAACATTGTTTGTCTCATATGCGAGATAATGTTGCTTTTGATTCAGGGGGCAGAGGTAAAGGCTGTGGTTTCTTGGGTGCTGCATGGCCCTGCTGCATGATCTGCACGTTTCATGCACGCAATGCAGCAATATGTGTTGTGACTGTTGATACCTTGTGCGCTGAGGATTGTTGGAGCATCTGGGTGTTTTGTCCCATTTGGGGGATAACCCACGCACCGTTTTCAGACTGACGGAAACTGCCAGGCTTCTGAAGAATGTAAGGAACGTATTCACCTTCAGCCGACGCTCTGCCACTCGGGTAAATACGGAGGTGGAGCTTTCACGTAAGTGCGCACTCTTAAATACTTTGCATGCTATTCGTGTCTTGATGCATGCCCTGCACCGGGTCTTTAGTACTTTGTGGCTTAGGAGTTCAAACTCTCACCAGATATATAATTATGATTACAGGCATTTTGTTGGTAATGTTTGTTTCTTAATAGAATTAGGATGCTTCAAAATGAATTTATAATATGAAATTTCTTTACAAATAATTTTGCGTACTGGGTGGGGTGGGCTAGAAAGTTATAGGATGAATTTGGAATTAATGTTGAAATAAGAGTAAGTCTTGAGAGTTGGAGGGAGGAAAGTCTAGAAAAGGTTCCCAAATGTCCATTAGGAGAGAGGGTGCGTTTAGATGGACGGGAGTTATTGTTTTTGTTGTTGTCATTGTCATCATCCACTCACAGTTGTTTACTTTTTTGTTAGTACGAATCTGGCTGTAGAATCAGAATTGAAGAAGAGAATGGAAAAAAATGTGGAAATAGGACAAGTCACTGTGCCTTTCTCTTGTTAACTTTGTAATTGAAATTAATCACAGTAATTGCAAAGTAATAAGTAAATGGGAAATTGAACATTAATTTCTTACTAAAAATGTAATAAAGTAGAAGGTTTAATACATATTATAAGTTAAAAGATATAACTTTCAGAAAAGGTAGCTCAGAATTGCTTTGGAAAACTTGTGTATTGAATCCCTTTTCAATTTTTTAATATTAGAAATTGTTATAAAAAATAAATGTTTTCAAGAACTACAAAGTTTGCATTACAAATATAAATGATTTTATAGAACTTAAGAACTTAACTTATAATATGGAGGTATAATAAGAATTTAACTTATAATATGGAGGTAAAGAACTAAAAGTGTTTTTGATTGAACTATTTCACAAAATATGGACAGGGAACCTTACGTCATCAGAATAGCAAACAGCTTTGGTAACAAATATACTACATAAGAAAGGAACAAAGATAGACTACAATGACTACAAATAGAAAACGCTACTGCCAACCACCTCAAAATTATTTACTAACATATTTAGGAATAGAATGAATGAGTGCAGTGAAAACTTCCTGGGTGAAGAACAGTGTGTATTGAGAAAGGGCAGGAGCCCAAAGGATTCTATACTCGCAATACAACCTAGATTAGACAAAACAAATGAAAGAAACTTACAAACATATATGATATTCATAGACTTTGAAAGGGGTTGTGATATGGTGAACAGGTTTAAACTGTGGAAAATATAAGCAGAAGAAGGAATACCAGAAGAAATTATCAATGGGATAAAAACACTCTATATGGACTCAAAAATAGCCTTCAAAATGAATAATGAGACCTAATACAAAATAACTTTGTACAAACGGACTAAGACTGGGATGCAGCCAAACACCCAACCTATACAATATTTATGCCAACAGTCTCAACAAAGAATGGAAGAAGTCAGTAAATCAAGATATACAACTTAACAGAAAACAAACTATACGAACTGCTCCTGTGTGCAGATGACCAAGTAATTTTGGGTCAATCAGAACTGTAACAACACGTGAACTGAATAAAATACTGAAGAACTATGACATGAAAATCTCGACAACAAAAACAATGGCCATTCCAGGGAAAGAAACAAAGAAAATAGAAGATAGTCATTGAAGGAGAAATAATAGAATAAGTATAAACATTCAAATATTTAGGCAATGACATCAGACCAAACTCCCAGGACCTCCAACCCAAAATTTTGAAATATTATAGAATAAATGAAATAATTAAAAGACACTTTGGGAAGGACATGATACAAGAAACCAAATTCAGAATACACAACATGACAGCTAAACCAATGCTATTATATGGATAAGAAACCTGGATCATAAAACAAAGAGAGAACCAAAGACTGGAAGCAGCTCAAATGTGATTCCTAAGACACCTCCTATACTAGACTGGATCGACAGAGATATAAAGAGATAAGGAAAAGATTCAAGACAACAAACATATTAAAAGGATGAAAGAAGGAAGATTACAAAAGGTTGTTGTGAAATATAAGCCACTTGAACAGAGAGATATAGAAAGACCAAGAAAGAAGTGGATGTGCAGGAACACCTGGAAGACTGAAATATTTGAAGTCTACTGCTTAATCAGGAACAGGCCTCCCTGGCCTTTCATCCTGCAGCTCATGGTGATGATGATAAAAATTGTATATTAATAACAACCTATTTCTCTCAAAAAAAATCCACATCCATGTTCACAAAGCTGCTGCCTGTTAACTAAAGCATTGCAGATTATTTGTGTACTTAGATACCTGCCTCATAATCACACAAGAGACATTGATTTACATTGAACTTTCTTGATGAGTAATTTTCAGAATTGTAATTTATGTGTAATAGATTTTGTTTTTGTATTTTTTCCCTCAAAGTAGTCTCCCTCTCAGTCTCTGTCACTTCATTCAACATCAAGCATTTCCATAAAAGTTATTCTTCAATTTCTTGTAGTATTTTTCTCTTTATGTGTTCAACAATTTTCTTAAAATTATTAAGTAATGTAATAAGATGAGAGCGTATTAAGATATTAATGTGATTCAACTCCTCATGACAAATAAAAATACAAATTTAACATATTTTTTATGTAAATCAAGTTTGTCTTAAAAGAAAGGTGGATAATCAAATAAACAAAAGGAAAATAGACCGAAAATTATACATTAAAAATTATTTTTAATGCGATTACTTAATGTACCTCAACGTCATATCCAAAAACAAATAATATGTGGGAACTTGGAAATTTTGGTAAAAGAAATAATTGAAGTCATTGATACAATATTTTTTATTAATTTTAGAATCATTAAACGTTTTCTGCAGCTGCTTTGTGAAGTAAGTAAGGTAAGGGATTCCCTGTGCAATCGCACACAGGCTGATGTGGGCCAAATGGGAGGTGAATGCAGGGTTCTACCTATTTGTCGCCGTCGGCACAAGGAGGATTTTGTGTGGTGAGCACAACGCTCCAGCCGCACTTACCCAGAAGAAAGATCCTGATACTCATTTGGAAGGGAGGCTGAGTTGACTCCAGAGCTGCTCTGAATAGAGAGCAGCAGATAAAAGTCCCAGCCTATGCTAGCTTTGTGATGTATTTTCATAATAGTACACGATTAATATAAGTACTTACTAGTTGAATTTTTTTTTGGACAAAATAGAGGAGAAATTTGTTTATTAATCTTATGAATTACATGATTGAACCAAGAAGGAAAGATACAAATGAACTTTTTTCCTCAAAGATTTAACATTCTTTCCTCTATGATTGAACTCTATTTTTATTGCAGGTATTTCAATATTTTAAACACCTGCTTTTTGTATGACAAGTTTCAGTTCAAAATACAAATATAAATAAACCTTTTTCCAATGATATTTTATTACTATTGTGTCTACTATTCTTCTGATGGGAAATCTCTGTTATGTCTAATAGATTATAATTCTTAAGTAATTTCTTAAACTTCTTAACGCTGACTTCTTTTGGTTGGCCTATAAATCATGATTCATCTTTTTTTTCTGGTGAGAATTTGCACTGGAAACATTAGAGCTGGGATAAGTGATATTCAGCAGACAACACTGCAGCTCACTCTGGTGCACTGCTCACTTGCAAATAAAATAATTTGGCATAGGGAGAGATATGTGGCATTTACAAATGCATTAATGTTAACTGTATTTATCAACTTAATATTGTTTAGTCTTGTATTTTGAACCAATGAAATAAAATAATGTGAAATATTTGTATTCAGTAACTAAACATTTGTATTTGCTTTTTTCTCTTGTTGTCAACTTGTATGTGTTTATGTGTGTGCTTCATGTGCATTTCAGCTTCATATTTAAAATTATGATATTGTGAGCATTGCAATTGATTTCAAATTAACATGGGATTTATATAAAACCAATTTTTAAATATCAATGTTGTTGCTCAATTTCTTATTGTTGCTGTGGTGTTTTGGCACAGAAAATATGAAGCAAGTTTGTATTAATTTTTAAAACATTTATAAAGTGTATTAAATTTCTTCCTATAGTCTTTTGCTACATTCTAATGTTTTCCTGAGGAATCAAAGTTTACTTACTCACCAATCCACAGAACTGGAGTTAAAAGTATTATTTTAATAATTTATTTTTGCTATATTTTCTGAATAATATTTCTTGGAGCAGAAACTTTTAAAATCTTTAGTTTTGAAAGAAAGAAAAAGTTATATAAAATTCAAGGAAAAATTGGACATGCCCAGTCCAGGCATGAGTAAAAAAAAAATCTCAAGTAATCTCTGAGCAAGAATCCTTTGTACTTCAATTTTTTTTAGCTTGATTTATTTATTATGAAAAGAAAGTAATGATAACATTACACAGTATTGCTTACATGAGTTGAGTTTCATTTCCTATAAAGTTTTGGATTACTTCAAGAAGATTATGGCATTTTCTTATTTATAATAGCTGATGTTTTATCTTTAATTTTTTTATCATAGTTAAATATTTCTGTTTTATTGTATTGCACAACATTATTTTAAACATCAAACAATCAGGAATTCTAAAGAGCACCCAACTGAACTAACACTTGTCGGAAATACTTAAGCATCTTCTAGCTTGTTGTTAGGTGACTTCAACCAAGAATTAAGGTGATTGTGAATAACTAACTGAATTTTTACTTTAATTATGGTTTTGGTTTTTAAAGTGTTGTTTAATCTACATGTTTGAGTTCTTAACATGTTTTTAATTGGCGATGCTTGAGAATCTCATAGAAATTTCGGATATATATTAAATAAATGCAATGTATTATGATATGTTTAGAAAATAAAATTTTCACTAGAAACGTGTTAACATTTATCAGTTTATTGATAGTAATGTATTGGTGTGTGAATATATGCATAAATGTGTACACCTCCTCATGCTTACATCTACATCACTTATGGGAAGAGATCAAAAACAATAAAAACAAAATACTGGTATAGGACAGTTATTCTGGTGACAGTGACAATAATTATCAGGCATTTACAATTCTAGTGAAAAGAGACAAGCTAGCTGAAAGTTAACATTAATAGTAAAAAGCTTTCTCATACTCCCAAACATCATGGTAAGCTACTCTTTTGACCCATATTGTTCTTGTACTCATTTTCTTGATAGCTCTGTATCACCTTGGTGCTTGTCCATTGTTGTGAAAGTAAGTAGCCAGTTCAATTTTGTAAACAGAAAAATTACACACTATCACATGTGCAGATACCAGTAATGACAAGGTATTTTAGAAGGAATACAGTTGATTCACAAGAGACTGAAAATGCTTCCCATACCACAAACTCAACTGAAAAAGTTATGAGGGATTTGAAGTCTTAATGTATGCTCACTTTGGCATCACTGCCCTAAGTCTCTGAGCCAATAGGCTGGCTATTATTACTATTACTATTATTATTATTTATTTATTTATTTATTTATTTATTTATTTATTTATTTATTTATTTATTTATTTATTTATTTATTTATTTTGAGGAGGAAAATCCTTTGTTGATACCAGTGAAGCTGGTGATGTCGGACTCCCAACTGGGTTACCGACTAAAAACGTAACCTCCGTCTCTTAAACCGTATTCTCTCCCACGCGGAATCCGTCGTTAGACACTACTTCACGCAGGAGATTGGCTGGTAGCAGATGTTCTACTTCCTCAGCCTTAATTCTTTCTTCTTCATAATACTAACTATAAAGCTCTCTATTGTTTTCCATTTTCCCTGCTAGCTCAGCATCATGTCGACCATGTTGTCTGGGTTTATAACTTGACATTACAAACCTCTCGTTCCACGTTCCATGCTTTGCACTAGAATAGTGTGTGTTCTGCATCATCTATGTCTGCGTGACAGAGACATGTGGGCCTTTATACGATCCTGAAATCGTAGAAGTATTTATTAAATCCCCCATGTCCCGTAAGAGCCTGGGACAGATAATAACTCACCTCCCCAAATCTTCGGCTAACCCATCTCTCGATGTTAGTGTCAATCGATGAGTCCATCTGCCTTTCACACACCTATTCCATCTTCCTTTCCATTCTTCAGGGAGCAACTCCCTTGCTTCTGCTTTAATACTTTCAGTTTGCTTGGGAGGAAGATGACTGTCTGCTTGTGCTTCCTTCAAGGCGAGGTACATCCTCTTTCTTTCCATGGCTATTAAGTCGATAGGTGGTGTACTGGCCAACACTAGCACTGCGCAAGTAGACATTGTGCGGTAGGCACACGCCACCTTCAAGGCCATTCGTCTTTGTACTTGGGCGTACTTGTGTCTGAGAAACTTCATCAGTGAACCCGCTCAGACTGGAGCAACATACAACTGTGAGTGAATATGCCAGATATCATTCTTCTCTTGGCTTCTCTCGGTCCATCGACGTTCGGTAGCATTCTTGCGATGTTAGTTCCTGTCCTCGTCGCCTTCTCTGCCATCACATTTATGTGAGGCCCGAAGCTGAATGTATGGTCTATTTCAACTCCTAAATATCTTATCTGGCGCTTCCAGTTGATTCTCTCCCCTCCCAATCGGAGGCCTGGGTAGTGAAAGGCCCGCCAGTCGGTGATTAAGACAGCTTCAGTTTTTTGCACTGCCATCTGTAGCTGTCGTCTATCTAACCACCTTTTAACTCTAAACAGTCGAAGATTTTAATGTCATTGCTGTGGCTTATTGTTAGCGATGACATCAATCTGTGTATCAACTCTAACTGAACTGCGTATTTTTCGGCAGGACAATGCTTAGAATGTCATCATACAGGACACTCCATAAAATGAACCAAGTCTGGACCCTTGAGGAACACCGCACGTCACATTCTCTTCTATCCTGATACTGTCCACATACGTTATCGTCCTTTCATGGAGATAGTCTTCAATAACCCTTATGAGATATTCCGGAATCATCTTGTTAACTAACACTTCTATAATGTCCTTCCACCTAGCGGAGTTGAAGGCGTTTCTGATGTCAATTGCCACGAGCGCGCAGAATTCCTTCATCTTGCCGACTTCTCTTCTGGCTGCGTCTGCTTACTTCCAGGATGGCATCCGTCGTCGAGCGGCCTCTCCGGAATCCATATTGCCTGTGAGAAAAGCATATGAGCCTCTCAAGCCTAGAAAGTATTAAACCCTCAAGCAGCTTTCCCATGGTGTCAAGGAGGCACAGTGGTCTGTATGATGACGTCTGACCTACCGACTTGTTGCCCTTTCGGAGGAGTATCAGCTTTTATCTTCTCCACGTCTTGAAGAATTTCCCATCTCCAAGGCAGTGGTTATAGATTGCCAAAAGGCATTCCGGTTACTCCTGTGCCACTATTATTAGTATTTCACAGGGACTTCCATCGAAACCTGGGGCCTTTCCCAGTTTTCATGCTTTTCGCCACTTTCCTCAGTTATTCTATCGTGAAGTAGTCTGCTGTGTCAACCGTGAAGTCGCTCTGTCTTTGTCTCGTCCAGGAATCTTTAGTGGGAAAGAGGTTCTAATAGCTTTCCTCATCCATTGTGGATCATTCAAACCAGTATTATTATTATTATTATTATTATTATTATTATTATTATTATTATTATTATTATTACTATTATTATCATTATTATTGTTGTTGTTATTATTATTATATAACTAGCTATGGACTTCTAATTGTTAGCTATCATGTGCGAATATCTCTTAATCAAACTGCTTGAAGCAGCACACCATCTTTACTAACTAGTATCTGCTAAAACAAAAAACATACATTTTTTTCACCATAATCCCATAATATTTTAATTGAAACAAGACTTACACTCAAAAACTTTTAAGATTTCAAAAAATCTTATCAAAGATCATTTAAATTGCTGTTCTCTAGTAAAAGAAACTTACTAAAACTAAATTATTAAAAACTCCTGAAATGTAAATATTAACATCAGAGATAAAAAATACATTTATGTACTATTAAAAATAAAAGGTTTATTTAAAAAAATGCTTATAAAAATTCGGTGCTGATAGGGTTTTCTGGAGCATTTTATAACTTTTTCTGTACTATGTATATTGTATAAACATTTTAATATAGTTATACAAAGTTATTTTGTATGTACATTTATGTATAAGAAAGTAGTTATTTTGTTCCAGAAGACAGTTCAGTGTCTGTTTTGAGCTCATTTGCTCATGAGCCCATGATCAAACCACCCTGTTGGAGTGTGGAAACTCTCCCCAATTTTTGAGCTATTATATCTCTGAAAAAGTTAAGTTATGGTATGAGGTCAAAGAAATATAGACACATCTAAATGTGACTATAAAATTTTTGATACAATTTCTCCATGCATAGCTTTTCAAAGTCTTTTTTATGGAAGGTTGTACACAGTGGCAGCATTTGAAATCTAATAATCATAGTGGAGACTATTTGAAATGATTAAATACTGAAACGAGACATCAATTTATGTCATGGCATGTGTAATACTAGTAGTACTGTACCTACATAATGGAATTATGTGAAATGGAATGTTTGTATTAGAGGGTGTTTGTGTCACAAGTTGTTACGAAGAGGAGGGAGTTATAAAAATGATATATTAATCTCCTTTGTGCGTTCTTGTTGAAGAACATTAGGAACTTAAACCCCATCCGTAATGTTTTTCTGAAAACTCCAGTTGAAAATTTGTGCATAGAACACTTGAGTTAGTTTTTTTACCTAACTGTTTTTCCCTTAACTACAGCAAACAACAAATTTACTGCATTTAATTTTACTTTTAATAGTATTGTATAATTGAAAAGATTAAGTAGCTTGTAAAAATGTAATTGTAATGTAATTTGCAGATGGGTATGCTTTCTCGCAAGAGGAAGGTGGAGCCGTTCGGCAGTCAGAAGTCATCAGGGCATACAACACCAATCTTCCCAAGCCAGGTGGGATGTAAGCAGCCTGAGGCTTATCTGTCCAACATTGGCACACCTTCTGTCACATCATTCTGTATTTTATATAAATTTAAATAAAGCCTGTTTATGTATGTTGTAAATAATATATATATATACATATAAGAGAAAATATCTTTGTTATTGTATATGAGCCTCTCGAGTGGATTCTGGTGTGCATTGTTCTCTACTGTGTTCTATAGTATTAACTGTTTCCTTTGCAATGAGACTTGTCGAATTCTATTGCTATGTGATTCTGGTGCTGATATAAGATTTATAAATTCTGATAACAGGTGTTTGTGTTCAGACTAATGGTTGTTTACTATGAAAAAAATAATTCACAAATATTCTGTAAGTGAAGCACATTTGATGTGATGAAGGAATGTATTTGAAAGGAGAGGAATATTTTTCTCATCAATTGTCATGCATTTTGGTCCTCTAATAATTAAATTATTGTGAAATACCCCTGAAGCTAGCTTCACAAGAAATTTGAGTTACCTGTTAAGGCTCAGGGAAATGCCTTTAACATCATAATTGGTCAGTGAAGGAAGGAAGGTACATTTTTGTTTGCTCCCAGTGATTAAATGATTACTTTGCAAAATATTGCCCATGTGATACTTGGGGAATGATAAGAAACTCATTGGCCTAATGTGGATTATTTGTATTTGAACTATGTTGTGTATTATTTGGAAAGGGGAATTAACCTCATACTATTTATAACTTTTTTTTGACACTTTAGTTAAAAATGAGGTAAAAGGAAATAAAATAGAGAAAAATATATAAATTGAAAATGAATTTACACTATTTAGAACCTAGTGTGGCCCAAATAAATATGACATCTAACGAGAATGTATCTCAGTGCAAATGTTTTGCAAAATACTGGTATCTGTAGCACATGTGGGTGTATCAATATTCTCTTTGTCTACTATATATGATTAAACAGATAAATTTTGGAAAATGTAATTCATATTCTACTAGAAAGTTTCCCTCTTTTTGTCAAAGTAAGCAAGTGTTTGTTCATTTGTTTTTCTCTCAAACTATTTTTATTCAGAATGTATAATTTACATGTTTTCTTTAGATCCTTTTCCATTTAAATGGAAAATCCTGTAATCATATTATCTGGTTAGATGCACATGTATTTTCCATCCAAAGCATGTGACAATCAGAATTAAATGGCAGCCCAAATGCTGACAATCTACAACCATTGACCTGTCAGATACATGCACATATTTGCTGCGGGAAGATACAATTCAATATTGTAACCGTGTATAATTGATTAAAGGTCTGGTTGGCCTTAAGAACTCACCTGGTCCAAATGGCACTGTAAAGATAAGTTCTGATGGAGATGTCTTTTGCAACATAAAATGTAATTGGATTGTGAATGCCAGAGTTAATGTTGCTTAACAAATGTCCACTTAACAAAGGTCTATAAATTTATATTCTAATATATATATTCATTAAAGATATACTTTACTAGAAAATGTATAGATAAAATATTGTGACATTGAATGTTTTTGTCAAATGATGACATTGGATAGTTACTGTGAGAGATGTGTGATATACTTTAATTCAAATGTCACTGAATATTTACACTTATTTTTATCATAATTATATAACTGTTCAGATGACTTTCCTAACTCATATTCTCTTCAGTGGGGTATAAAGATTAGTAAGAGGGATATATTATATATATTCAGCAAGAAAGATTGGCCTACAGAGCATCCTGATTGACACTTCAATCATTATTTGTTTGAACATCACAACAAATTGTTTAATTTGAAAGATAGTTCTTTTTTTTTATTTTATATTTTATAAATTCTAATAACTAATTACTATAAATGTTGAGGCTCCTTGACCTATGTAATTGTCATTTTTCTGTACAATTTCGTACTTATTAATATGTGCTCAATATATTATTTTATTATTTAACTTTCAAGAGATAGGATACAATTTTTTCTCTTTTTTCTTGAATAATTAGAATTTTCAATTTTCTCGAAGTATTTGTGATCTGATCTGATTTGGTTGGTTGGGAAACAATCTCAAGTTCTGAACTGCAGTTGCATTGATGTGATTTTGTTTAATTATTTCTGAGATATTTTTTGGTGTTTGGCTTTTTTATGAAGATATAAATGTTAAAAATTGCTTGGAAGACTCAGTTTCATTTAATTGTTTAAAAAATTTATTAAGTATTTTATAAAATTGTAACTAACATATTATTTACTTGTAATGAAATAAAATATGAGCTGAATGGTATACTGAGTGCTGATGCTAGAATGTTGTTTCTTCTTTTGATTTTCATGATTAATTGTTTATTTGCACATCAACACAGTTGATCCAAAGAGCACTCTTCATACATATATTAGAATGAATTAGAATCACTGCCATCCATTTCAATAAAAGACATTTGTGTTGTTTAACGAAGAAGTAATCAATTGTTCAAATTACGTTTTGGTGTTCACAAATGTAAATTTTTTAAGAAGTGTCACCTCGTGCATCTGTAATTGCGTGTTAAATATGTATGCATGTGGATGAGTGCCTTTTACAATTGTAAATATTGATTATTAAGAATTTGGTGAATTTGTGTGTGTTAATATGTTTGTATATAAATTTGGTTCCATTTGTTATGTGATATTTTATTTGTTGATATTTTAGAATATCAATACTCTAGATTTTTGTTGTGTTAAAGAGGTGAACAACCTACTGTACATTACTCAGGAATTATACCAGTAAGTGTGTGAAAAGTGACAATTTGAGTTGCTTCCCTTTACACAAATCAGTGTATTGTTTTAAGTACTTACTCAAGTGACCTAGTCGTGTACAAAACATTTATTGACCATTTCTTTCACTACAAAACAATGTAGGCCTTCCAGCTATTTTTGAAAATACACTACATGTAACATTATTAATACTAATTACATCTTTTAAAACTGTATTATATCAGAAAGCTTTGTGAGGGCCTGTTGTCAATTTAGTGATAGAAAGTGGCTACTAGATGTAATATTAAGGGAGGTAAAGTATTGATACATTTTGTTTGGTTTATGGTGAATTGTTTTAATACAAACTTCCTTTATTGCTGAAATGATGTGTGTACTATCTACCTAAAAGTTAGGTGTGTGTTTTCCATAATAAATGAAAGATTTTTGTAAGGATGTTATGAATGTCTCTTATGTGCTCAGGAGCTTTATCTGTTAGCAAGATGTGATTAAAGAAGGATGGTGAAGCTCTTTCTGCTTTAACAGTGGAACATAAGAAATTTTGGTGAGATCAAAATAGAAAAAAATAGTGAAGAGCTTATCTAGCTAAGAACTTATATTGAGGACATACACTTTCATCATATCGATGTGTGATATTGGTGTCCATTTTGCAATTTAATATAGTTGGAAGTGAAAACATTTATTGTAAAGAATGTTCATAAATATGTATTTATTGTATCAGATGCTGTATTTTGTTTTTCTTTCCTTTTATCAGTCTTGCCTCACCCATGACATAACACCAGAGACTAAGGAATATTATCAGTAAATACTTCATGTTTTTATACACCTCACCAAGTTGCCTGGCTAGTCTCAGAGCCATAGGTGGGTTATTTTTCTTAACCTTGCCTATTTCTGCTACTTCTGTGAGTAGGAAGTGAACAAGGTAGCAGGAACAATTCACATTTTCATTTGACATTGATATTTACTTCACTTTAAGGAAATGAAGATGATTCGATTTTACACTGACAAATGCAGTACATGATGACAATTAACACTAGTTAGAATGAATGATACTAAAACACTGAATAATCTTGCCAGCAAATATTTGATGGTGTGCAGTTATGGTTTACAAAATTTAATTGAATCAGAACCAATTTAAGACTAGTGGCTCAAACATTTTGTCCTCTTTGTTTTACTAGTTATTACTCAACAACTACTCGTACTCTAAAAAAAGTCCATAACATCATTTAAAGGTCTAAAATTGAGGGATGAATTGCATCAAGAAAAATATCTCGCTTTAATATGAGAGGTGTATAAAAGATTAAAAAATTACCATTTTCAAAATTTTATAGATGTTTTATAATTATTTTGAAATATCACTAGAACTTAATGAAAAGAAAGAATTACTAAACTAACTTGAGGGATCCTTCAGATCGCACTAGATTTTATTCTTTGCGTTTATTTATCATGATACGATCTCCAAAAGACTGGTGTAAGCTTTACGCATGCATATACAGGCACTAATCCTGACAGTTACGTGTGTCTGTCACATACATACCATACTAGTGGCATAGGCTCAATGAATGCAAGTGGACTGTGTCGCACTCACATCCTCAATTTTTTCAGCTCTTTTAAACTTCATTAAAAATATTTTTCTATTCCTCAAGTATCTCTCTGTTCCCTGTGTACCTTTTGTTTTTTCCATGCACTTTCTGCCTGGCACCTCCATGGATATGACAGGCCGAGAAACATCCCTTCAGGTTGTCAAATCTTCATGGAAATAGCCTCTGACATTTCCTTGATTTCCTCTACTGAAGCCATGCCTTCATATAGGAGGATTTTTCCTAAAGAAAATTCTCCAGGAAAATGATTTAAGAATTTTTTAAACTTTCGGTCATTCTTTTTAACTTTCTCTCTAGTGCTAAACAAGAAACAGCACTATTGAAACAGTTTGAGCAGTGTACTTTGCAAATGTGCACTCTATTCTCAAATACGGGATAATAATATGGGGCCAAGCACCAGAGGCTAAACAAACATTAGAAATACAAAAGAGAATAATCTGGACAATAATGAATACAAAAAGAAGAGCCCTGTAGACCTCAATTCAAAAAACTTAACATACTTGCACTGCCTTGTATATTCATTTATGAAGTTCTCATGTTTGTAAAGATAAATCTAATAAACAATGACCTACCTTACAAATTTAACTCAAGCTTACAATCATACAACATAAAGCAAGCATATAACCTTTGTCAACCAATGTGCACAAGTACATTATACCAAAAGTGTACATTCTCTACAGGAATACAATTCTTCAACAAATTACCAGTACATCTGAGAAACGTAACAGAATTACACTACTTAAATAATAAACTCAAATACGTCCTTGGGCAAAACCTTTTTATAGTGTTCAGGTGTAACTAACATGTGCAATCTGATTTCAGGTGCTGTAGTAGGCCTAGGTGTAGAAATACAAAACCTGCCTCCTCCTCACCATTACAAGATTTAAACACTGAATGTACTAATATTGTTAAATTATATGTACTTGTTATCGTAATTGATATCACGTACTGTTATTATTATTAGTACTATAATTATAGGTAGTAGCAGTAAAATGACTATACCAAGTAAATTTTATTTTAAAAATAAAACTACTATTCTTGAAATGTTAAATTATTTTGCTACTAAAAATAATTATCAACTGTAGGGCTCTTAGCTAGCTCTTGGTCAGCATGCTCGCTTTCCATTATGTGGTTCCGGGCTCCATTCCTGATGAAGCCAAGACTAAGGCATGTGTTTTTCTTACAATGTCCCAGTATATATTGCTATGTGATGAGAAAATTCACTTCTCAGGTTGAGAAGATAGGGATACGGCATAGGGATGTTAACCCATGGCCAGCGAGGCAGAAACGTTGCCGGTAGGATTGAGCCTGTAAACAGGCTGTTACACCAAGTACATACAAAAAACAGTACATACTTACATAATATCTTTATCTGTATTGTAGTATAATTCCTAGACCCAAAACTCGGATCAGTTTCTTTTTGTCCATTTCTCAGGTCCTTAGAGCAAATACCGGGATGCAAATGATGGCCCCTTGTTTTGTTTCTGGACAGTAACTGTAACTTCACTCTCTACACTCAAGAAGATGTGCGCAATTATACTCCCTCTACATACATCATATTTGACTTGTCATACACAATTGTAATTGTATATGTAACTCAATAAAATATTACACAGTAGAGAGAAAGTTTTGTATTGTTGCTGGGTAAAACTGCGAACTTTCGACACAAAATCTCTTATTACAAAGACCTGGTAATGAAAATTTGGTGTGATCCAGTTGCTAGATATAGAAAACATCCTCTAATACGTGGTGTAGCCAGAATCCATGTCCTGATTTTTTGCATATTATAAAATTTCATTTTTTTTAATGTCTTCTTACAACTAAAATATTGAATATAGAGATTTTTCCCTTAATCAAATGTTCTGTAAAGACAGATTTTGAAATAAAATTATCTACAGTTTTTGGGAAAGTTGAGTACTTTTTTAAAGAAATGTGGACAATTTCAAATTTCATTTATTCATTTTTTTTCTCAAAAAATGGCACCAAATTTTTTGATTAAATTTTGATCTTAAGAGAATGGTTAACTCTTTGTTGAAATACTTGATTTTTTTTTTAATTGCAAAAATTCAAAATATTTCGGAGTCTTTCTACAACTACATTATGAAGATAATTATAGTGTAGATAATAGGTAGCATATTTTGAATTATTTGCTGTCTAGTAAAGGCAATTTTTAAATTTTAAACAATTATCATTTCAAAAACGACTCCATTTTTTTACGTATGTAGCAAAGAACAGTAAAGAAAGTGGTGTTGGTCCCATTTTTGGCATTTCTATTTTTTCAAAAAGAGGGAAAATTTCAAAATGGTTAATTGGAATTTCCAGTGCTTTGTTTGAAGCGGTGTCTATATAATAAGGCCGTCGCGGCATATAGCGTCAGTATATAATAACCTTAATTGAAATTAGCCCAATTAGGTTTTATTGAGCAAAACATCACGGGTGGAACCAATTTACAGTGCGACATCTCATGGCTGTGATTTTAAAACACTGGTACGTAATATTTTTCGTACCAGTGTTGATTAGTGGTTTTTGTGTTTATTGTTCCCATATTTTAAAATGTTCCTCTCATCTAGGTAACTGTGGCACCTCCGCACCAGTAAAGAGTAGCTCTGCTACTACGCTCCCATAGCAGGGTGGTATTCGAAGAGATATGGCCATTCCCCTACCCCAAAACCCCTCCTGAGGGATATAAAGCGTGGGGTTGAGAGAGGAGCGGCAGAGATTTTCTGGAGTTTCTGACGCCGTGCGTTCGTACGCCGTGTCTTCGCGTAGTCACTCGTCACAGGGCCCCTGGACGTATGTAGTCGCTCATGACAAGCATAGAATTTGTGCCCTCAAATTAGTTTTCTTCTAGCAGTAATCACTAATTTGGATAAGATTCTGATTATTTTCATCACTCCTTTCATTAACAATTCATATTGAATAAAATTGACTATTTTGTTTACAGTTTAATTCCATAATTGAAGAATTTATTTATTATTTTTTATTTATTTTTTGTTTGTTTGTTATATATTTATTTACATAGATGTCGAAAGATATAGTTCCCCTTGTGAGTGGCGCCCATAGAACGTGCCATATCGTAGGTACGCATCTGCCGGACCCACTCGAGATTCATCTCACCTGCGGGTTGCCATAAGCTGTTCACATGATGCAAGAAGGAATGTTGTTTTGTTTGTGAACATAATATAAATGTTATTTTCAAAACAGCTACAACCAGACTTTACACGGGGTATAAAACAGAAACATTTGGTAGTTAATACCTCCTATATTGGCCGGGAATAGAAAACTTAGTACATTGTTGCAATATATGATGACAAATCAGGCACCAATGAGGAGAATTGTCAGTTGGAGATGCAACCCGCAGAGCACGAACGTTCGTCGGGATGCCGAACCAGCCCGCCGCATGGCGCGGTGGCCCGCCACGACGAGTACCCCTGCCACGCTTCTGCACGGCAGTCCGCTGAGTAATAGTGCTAGAAGGGCGTCCGCTCCCCCCGACAAGTCCATAAGTCTAAAAGTAAATGAAAATGGTTCCACCAGAAATACATTTTCATTTACGCTATCATCCGTATACTATTTGCTTATCTCAACAATTGTTCTGTAACTTTTCGGAGTACATAAGTAATCAACTGTGATATTTTACTTGCTTTTTATTCCTCTCAAATGTGTGTGGTCTATTAAAACTGTTTTTAAATGTATATTATTCTTCATAAATCCGATATTTTAGTTTTTGGAGTAATAGAGTCGTATTTTTTTCGAAAAGATTATTTTTCGTTTACGAAAGCAACGGTTCTTTTGACTTCAAAAATTATTTCTGTGGTGTAACCATGTCTAATGGATTTTGACACTGCTTTACGCAAACGGCCAACTTGTTCGCACTTTTCTTTACACTCAGGTCTGTTCTTTGATCCCTTATTTATTAATTTGACTTAACTTGTCATTTTCTGTATACTTGCTTTTTGGTAACAAATTTATGAATGAAACATTCAAAAGATCAATAAATGCTTTATATTTTGAACTTATATCATTCTTAAAGATTCCTAAACTGTTTATATATCCACATTCCTTATCCACTTGTCCTTATCCACATTCACCTGAAAGCTATCCCAATTAATTTTATTTAAACTGCGCTTAAAGTCAGCCTTTTTAATTATCGCCAGGATAACATTAACTTTAATACAAATTGGAAAGTGATCATTTCCTCATTTAGCTTATCATTACACAATAATTAGTTAATACTGTTAAATTAGTGGGAAAAGAAGTCTAATCTACTCTAGAAAAGGAACTAAAAGTGGTTCTGTAATTCCTTCCCTATACAGTGGCGGCTGTTGCGCCAACAAACTTGAGGTTGCATCTCCATCAAATGCCGGAAATATAATTTCCAAAATTCAGAACACTAATAATAAGAAATTCATATAAACTAATTAAAACTTAATAATTCTACATTTAAGCATTACTTAATACATAATTTTATGCGTAATGTCCAAGCCAGGTATATTATCCTTCCGCGCACATGGTTCTTGCTTTTATTTCCAGTGAGCGCACAAGCGTTTGTATTAGTTCTTCATTGAGACAATTGCCGGAAATATAATTCAAACAATTAAAAAAGTGAACTACGTTTCGTAAATATTGTGACCGCACTCCATCACTTTGCAACAAGCACTATTGTTTGGACCCGTTTTTCTTAAGTTCATTTCATGATCTTAGTTGTAATTGCTGCTACTAGTGGTAATGAAAACAAAATAAAACTATTTTATTTCGAAATTTTCTCTACCCTAGTATATATTGCAAATAACAGAAGATTGTAATATTTCAGGAGTGTATTCCCTCCTAAAGTGAAATTCGTATTAGCATATTCAAAACTTAACTTCTTAAAGAGATATTCAATAATTATTATATAAAAATGTAAAGTATTTTTTAGTTTTATTTATTCATTAATTCCCCATATTTATGGAAGCTAATGTCTCATTTTTATTGTAAGAGGAAATCTATTCGCCTTTCATTTTGATGTGCGAATATTTCAAACACTCGCAGATTCAAATCAGCAGCTTCTATCGTGATATTTTATTATACTTCTATTATGATATTTATTTAATTTTGTACTGTATTTATTGTCGTCCAGTGTTAGGAAAATAAATATTGAACACTCACGCAGAAAATTGTTAGCGGTTCTTCCTTTGCCGGCAACAACGCTTAAGCAATAAAATATCTACCATTACCCAAATTAGTGTTTCATTCGCCTCACACGGTCGTCGTAGGGACTCCTAGTAAGCACATTTCCAACTACTTGGAATGCCTTCAAGATTCTGATCAATGAGAAGGCTTTGTAAATATTATAATCTTTGTAAATATATAAATACTTTACTTAAACCTATATTAATAATAACTGATTTTCATGCAATATTAAAAGCTCTGATTTTGTAACAGAAATAAACAAAGTTATTTTACCTTCAGATGTCGTAGCTATGTTTCCTAATGTTGCTTATTCTTATTCTCATTATAATTTCCGTAATATAATATTATTTACCCCAGTTAGATAATTTAACAACTTCTTTACATGAAGTTATCTTAGTAGTCAAATGTATGCTTTCCAATGTAGAGATCTCTATTTACCGCAACTCAAGGGACACCAAAAGGAGGTTCTTTGAGCTCAATTTTTTCAGAGCTTGTGATGCGTAGGATCGAGGAAATGATGTTATCTTTGATAAAAGTGTTATTCTACAAACGATACGTTGACATAATAATCTGTGTCCACAAAGATGGCACTCTTAATGTACTTAATATGTTCAATTCATATGACAGCTGTATCCAATTTACAATTGAGAAAGAAAACAATAAATCTATAAATTATTTCGATGTTAACATTAAACACGATAAGGACAAGATAACAACAAATTGGTGTAGAAAGGGAGCGCCTCTAACTAAGTCTTAAATTATTTACCTAAACATTCTACAAAACAAAAATAAGCATAGTTTATACTGTAACACGCATCTACCGGCGACGTGGGATCGTCGGAAATGCGCGGTAGCGGCCCGGTCTTAGCTCAGTCGGTTCTACTACCCTTACCTATTTAAAAATTAGGTGATGGAAGGAATTGTAAACTAACTTCATGGACATTTGAAGAAAACAATTTGGTTACTGGTAAAAAAAGATAACATTTATTCCTGGACAATGCTGTGCCAGGGAAGTTACATTGATGGAAAAGGAAAAAAAAAGATTGAATAAAAAAATAAAGAATAAAATTAAAGGAGAACTTACAACTAAAGAAAAATGGTACAAAATTATTCTACGGTTAAAATTTCAAATTTTTCCCTGAGGACCTTTCTGTGCCTTAGCGCGGCACCGCTATGACAATAGTTTCTAAAGAGCTTATTGCTCCTGTTTACGTTGCCTGTGGCCCTCCGTGGCAGATGCGTTCAATAGGCCCGGGTGAGCGCGGCGAAGCTTGTGGACGGCCGGGACGGCCTTCTCTGGAATGCGGTCGGGCGCGCGCCCTCACCAACGGCGGCTGCGGCGGCCAGTGGCCTCTGGCGGCGTCTGGTGGCGTCTGGCGGTGGTCAGTGACGTCAGCGAAAGGACGTCTGGAGGCTGCTTCGGCGGAGCTTGTA
>BOPP01000001.1:25379681-25404820 GCA_017312745.1 Gryllus bimaculatus | reverse complement strand
ATGTAATGTCGATTTTTCTCTCCCTCAAGTATAAAGTTAACTTCCATCCCCCCACCCTTTCTCCTCGAATGTTCGAGTTCCCGATGACGATCGCGTCGCTATTGGCCAAAGGTGATGGCGTCTTACACTAATTCTGGCCAATAAGCTCCAGCTGATTCTGGAAATGTTCCATCCTCTGTTTCTGTCGCCGCGTGTCTTTCTCTACCGTCTGGAAAGTAGGCCACGTTTCTGAAGGGGCTTTCCGGCTACTGAATTATTATCTTGTGCTTCCCCAATCACGGTGACAGGCGTTTCGAAAACGTTCCGGACGGGGACGCAGCGGAGCGCCTAACAACTCACCCTTTCTTCGGCCGTCGGGGACCATAAACTGCTGAAGTGGGTCAGGGGGCTCGCGGCTGTTGCAAGAAGGGGGTGTGTGCGCGTGACTCTGTAGGTCCTTCCTCAGAAAATATCCTTTCTTAAATTCTACATTATTCTTATTTAATTTATTTAAATAATTCGGTACCGCTACAATACCTTAGTGGACAGGGCCTTGAAATTGTCTCATCATGATCATGATCCTAATTTAGCAATAGTGACAGTCATTCTGACTGAAAAAATGTATCCAATGAATTGTATTAATAAATATATAAAAAAGAGGAGAGCCAGCTTGTTAGAGAAAACAAATAGCTTTTCTGAACAAAGAGAACTCAAGGACAACAAACATATCATCTTACCTTATATACCAAATATCACTAACAAAATAAAAAATAACCTAGTACGAGCCAACTATAATGCAGATACTATACACATAATTACAAATAAAAGAAGTCTTACACCTAATATAAAAGACAAAATTAAAAAATTAGAAGTGGAAAACGTAGTTAACGGCATTTGATGTTAAGGTTGTGAAAAGTCCAATATAAAGTATCCACACATTTTAAGGCTAAATGTATCGACACTAGTTCAATTTGTCGCCACCAAGTAGCAGCACCAAAATAAGCCAAAATACTTTACTCATAACTTCTGAACAAGTGGTCCGAATTTCAATCAATAAACGACGTATGATTTGTATTTAATATAAGTTTTACGCTACGAAACCATTTTAGAAAAAAATGAAAAATGAGTTTTGGAATTTTTTTGGAATAATTCTGGGAATAAATTCAAAAATATAGGCTTATGTCGCAATGGCGAAATGCTTCCTGAATACAACGCCATATCAGTCATCCAAATTAGCCTAATAGGCGGGTCGTAAAGTGAAATTTGGCAAAATACAATGCCCCCTTCCTCATGTAGCGATAGCCCTCCAAGAGTTAACGCATGAAATACTCCTAAACCAATCATGTTTAATAGTAAACAAATACGTTTCTTTAATTGTGGCTAAATTTAATATATTCATAATAATAATAATAATAATAATAATAATAATAATAATAATAATAATAATAATAATAAATAATGTATTTATTGTTTCAGGTATAACTAAAAAACCTTAGTGGCTTTCTCTAATGACGAGTAGTCATAATCTTATTATTGATGTGATAGAAAGGGAAACTGTAAATAGTGTACAGCCTACGGTATTCAAATGCTTCGTGTTTACATTTTGACCACACTAAGGATTTTTGTAAGTTTTATCAGTTCATAGGCAGTGGTTTGGTCAATTTCCAAAAGTGCGTGTGGATTTCAATGAAAAACAAACAAACAAACAAAACAATCATAGATATTGACTCAAAGAGAAAATATAGTTACATTCATGTGATGAGTTAAATTTTTGACTTATAGCAGATAATATAATTTTGTTATAAAGTATTATTTGGTTTTCAAGAGGTGTAACAACGTCATTTTCTTGAAAGTGTGCAAATAAAATTTATAGAATTAGTGTCACGAAGTATATAAATAATATATTGTGTTGCTGGATTGCATTTATTCTTTTAAACTAATAATTTTCTAAAAATTAAAATTTAGAATAATTTTCCTTGATTTTATGAAGAAACCAAGATATATTTGAGTTATTATGACTAGTAATATATGTTAATGGGATTCTACAGGTTTCCAAACAGATATTTCTTGATTTTTTTTAACTGAAGTATTTTACTTAACTTTAAACTAATTTTTCTACCAACTTACTGTACCGCTTAACTTAGACAATTCCGCCGCAAAAAGCCAGAGCAGTCTATCGTATAATCTTATGAAGAATTAAGACGAAGGTATTTTGTTTTCTTTGTTGCATTCACATGACATTAAAAATTGCATTTTGATAAGGAGAAAGAACCAAACTTACTAATGAAAGTCGAAAAAAGTTATTTATGATACGAGTAGTAAAAATTACATTTTATTTGTCTGTAAATTCCCCTGTGACAGTGCTGCAACCTATTGCATTTTCCTACAAGTATTTTTCGGTATATTTAGTCTAAAAGAAAGTTTTTAAAAATCGTAGCGCCTTGTGTCGAACCACATCCACCACAGAATATCTATTTTGAAAAAAATCCTTCGTGTGGTTAAGGCGCAAGTCATGTTCACAGACGAATAGACCGACGCGTCGGTCGCGACGGACGGATTGACGTTCTTTATTTTAATCGAAGGTATTCATTTGCTTCGATTCTGGCCTTTTGGATTCGATTCCATCAAGAATCGGAAGCAAAGAAATCGAATACCGATTCCTAGGGAATCGTAAGAAAATAATCGATTTGGGAATCGAATCAATGGAATCGGAACGTCCCTACAGCTAGGGAATGTTTTTTAAATCTGACCCTGAACCTGTGTTGACTTTTTGAAACGAAATGATTGAGATAGTGCACATTGGAGTCAAACAAGCAAGTCATATCTTACAGAACCTCATCTTAAAAGTTTGACGGATATCAATCGGTGTGTGGGTATCAATCAACATGACTAGTGGAAACGAGCAACAAGAACACTTGTCCCCCATGCTATACGGACAGGGTACCGGCAATGATGTACCAGATATAAAACAATTAGAGACTCCCGAAGTGAGGGACGAATTACTTAGAGGTCACTTATTATAATTATCATACTGTAGATCTCAATATTGTTTGAGTAGTCCGTGTTTAAAATTTTAACTCATTTTTCAGATATCGGCGGGCGCGATGCAGAAGATGGGAATTTATGCTATGGTACACCACAATTGGGGAGTGCGAACAAATTACAAAATGACAGGCGAGTATTATAATAATTAATGCATTCGGCAATATTTATTAGCATTTCACATTGTTTATTTCTAAGACTTTTGTTTTTATTACAGGTGTTCACGTCTTAGTAAATGGTTTTCTGTACATTTAGCTCCTGAAGCCTTATGCCACACTCCTAATTTTCCATTGACAGTTTTTAGTATTTTTACAATATTACTTCTTCTTTGGGGAACGGCGTATACCCTATTTCAAGACCATGTTGCTCCGTCATCAAGTCTCTTTATCCTTTTTTCTCTCTTCATTTTGGCATATATTGCAGGTCGACTTATTTTCTTTTTGAAACTACCCCCTTTGTTAGGCATGCTCTTGGTTGGCATTATAATAGGCAACGTAAATATCTTCAATATGGAAGGTTGGTACAAAACTGCTGTATCAACATTGAGGTAAAATAGTACTTTATTTTTGAGTTTTCTTGAATATACTGTATGATATTACTCTTTGGGTTTTTACATGCAGTATTGTATTAATTCCACTGTAGAGCACTGCAATGTAATAATTCTCATCAAAGCGGGCTTGATGCTGGAGCATTACAAAGATTAAGTTTTGTTGTCATTAGATTGGCTTTTGTTCCATGCTTAGTTGAAGCATCAGTAGTGGCATGTGTGTCTCATTTTCTTCTGGATTTACCATGGCTGTGGGGTGCGTTGCTGGGGTGAGTAAAAATACTAGAGGTTAACAAGTTTACCAATCATCTCACCTCTTTTTTGGTGGGATCTCTCTCATGTTTCCTTTGGTTTGTTTTTTAGGGCCTATTTAGATAGGTAGATTGATTCTATTCTCTTTGCCATTTCATGTTAGTTTTTATCAAGTCTTGAATGATGTTCTTATTTTTAATTACTTTCTTATTTCTTTATTTCTTATTTTTTCTCTAGTTACCTTTAATATTGGTCTTACATTGGTGCCTGTTTTGGACTCCTTAACTTAACCAATAAAATTAAGTATTAAAATCGAAATGCTTCATGCACTCAGCTATTAAATATAATTTTATTTGTGAAGTTGACTGTTAATTGGACCTGCATTTAAACTTCAGTTACCAGTGACATGTGGTCTGTGAGACCGTGGATGTTTTAGACAGATTATTTTTGATTCATATAAAATTGACAAATTTTTTTATCTCTAACTGTGCTATAATGAAGAAGGAAAGAAAAAGTGTAATTAATATGTAAAATGAAAATAATATAACTATTTTTTTTATTTGCCGAGTAAATTTCTGTTTATTGTTTGAGTCATACTTTTTTTCACATTTAATTATCTAAGTATGTAAAGAAGGAGTTTGAAACTTTATTCACTACATTAAAAAAAAAAAAAAATATTTACGTACAAAAATGTTTTGTTACATGAAAATTGTCCCTTAATAAAAAAAAATGCATTGCATTCAACAGTTTTATTGAGGATTTGTGTGTTTCTGGGATTTTGTGCATATGCTAAATATAAAACCTTACGGGAGGAATTTGGGAAAAATATGTTGAGTGTGTGCCCAGTCAGCATGATCAGTATGGGCTTTGTGTAAAGTTAAATGAGACATTATTTACTCAGGGATAATTAAGTTCATTTTGTGTAATGTCCTGTTCTTGTGCCATACATATCCCCAGTAATTAAAACTGGACACTTGCTATACAGTCTTCCCATTCAATACTATTTTTGAACTGACAGGATATTTTCCATGAAAAGCCATCACTTTAGTTTTATTAGTAGATATTTTAAGATCATAATCTTTACATGCATTTTGCAATATATGCATCCCTCTTTGTAGCATGTCTCCAGTTTGCTGAATCATTACCGCATCATCTGCATATGCAAGAAGGGTGAGTTTCATTTGGGCAGGGTTTAGTAGAATTCCTGCGTTAAAAACTTCCCTTCATTTGTGAAAAATGTCGTCAAGATGCAAAATAAACAATGTTAGAGAAATCTGTCTAACTTCTTTATTTGTTTTAATTTCTTTTGTGAACTTTTTGCCGGTATCAATAACAACTGTCGTGCCTTGGTACAGACTTTTGATAATCTTAATAAGAAGAAAAGGTAAACTACTTCTACTAAGTATGCTCCATAACTTCACCCAATTTATACTGTTGAAAGCTTTTTCAAAATAATTAAATGCCATCTTGAGTTTTTACATTAAATTCACTTTGTTTTTCCACAATCTGTTTGATAGTAAATATGGTATCTATCATGTTCATTTAATCTTTGCCTATTATGCAATCTGCAATTATTTTCAGCCTTTGATTAAGTATTCTCGCATATATCGTATTCATGCTATCCAACAAGCTGATGTGTGTATAATTCTCACAGTTTTCTCTGTTACCTTTCTTAAATATTGGGATTACTTTCGACTTTAACTAGTTTTGTGGTATTTTATCCTGTTTGCAGCACTAGTTTGTGTCATGTGTATGCCTAAATTTACAATCCATGTTTCAGATTTGTTCTTGGTGCAGTCTCTCCAGCTGTTGTTGTTCCATCATTACTGGCTCTGAAAGATCAGGGATATGGTGAAGATAAAGGAATAGCAACACTTGTGATTGCAGCCTCAAGTATTGATGATATTTTGGCTATCTCAGGATTTGGTGTTATTCTTAGCACCATTTTTTCAGAGGGTAAGTATTTATAACACAATTTCCTGCGCTCTCAAGATGATATAAAGTTTTTGCAACTGAATCAAGATAGAAATTTAGGGTTTTTTGCATGTTTTTTATTACTTATGGTTCAAGGAAATGCCGCTAAATAAACTTTTTTGGATGGGATACATCCATAAAAAATGAAAAGCCTAATGAAAAGTCGCAATAAAATGAAGTGCTTTTGGAATGCCATCTGATAGTAGTTTGGCAAGATTGTTTGGCAAAATTGTTGCCTTGGCAGTTTGAAGTGACCGGAGGGATGGCAATTGCTCTTGCACGTTTGTGCAGGAAGTTGACACCTCACACATGCTTTGGCTATTTGGGGGACTTTATTATAATTATTAAAATTAACTGACATACAATGTATATTTGGAAGAAATCATCATTGTTTAAGAGGCTGCATTCAGTCTACTTGCTGACTCTCAATGCACAAATCATCACTGCCCAGAGTAATATGACTTTGTGATAACCTTGCATGGCTTTGAGCAGTGGTATCTGGCTGAGGGGTTATGTTTTCAGTACTGGGCAGGGAGATGCATGAACAGAAGCCATGTCCGTACACCTTCTCATGCTGAGAGTCAGGAGGGAGGGAATTCCCCTATGGCCTTGGCCTTGAAAGACAACTAATCCCAAGATTGAATTCTTTGCTGAGAGCTCAAGCCCCTCTTCTCCAATGTTCGGCTACTTGGGGGCTACTCTACTTCAATGTTTGGCTAACATAACTAAATCATGTGTCATAGGGATATATAATTTAAAAAGGCTTGTGGATACATTCATTTCATGAAGAATATCTCTCATCTCTCTGCCAATTGCATTAAATTTATAGGAATTCCATTTTATAAAGGTATTTTTTTACCTGTTGGACATGAAAAAATGTTCTGTTTCTGCATTGGACAGGTTCGGTTTCATGCTGTTTAAAAACCCATCTAACTTTCAGTTAAGGCAGGTTTCCGACTTGTACAGGTTCCAGTTTGGACAGATTTGAGTGTATAATGAATTATTAATATGAGAGTTTGATTTTGTTCTGTCATTCATTCTGGGTTACCCCTAGTCTAATATCTTTCTGCTCACAGTTATTTCTGCTTGTAGTACAGACACAGTAGCTATGCTCTCATCTTCTTTCCCAAAATTCCTTGATTGAACTTCTCATTATACAACTGTTTCAGAGCTCTGTTGGCCCACTCTTGATCAGTCACATTTGTGGACATTTGAACAAATGATTTTGCCCTTATTGGAATTTATAATAAAACGTAAGGAAAGTTATCAGTATTTGGCTGAGTATATCTTGCTGTACTATCTGTACCGCAACTGGAACAAATCATTTTGGCATAGTCTGGGTTTTCTCTTCACCAAAGACCAGGAGAGCTGGCTCAGTGTCACTGCAGTGCCTCTAACCGAGAGGTCCTAGGTTCAAGTAATGACTGGCAAGAATTGCTAGCACACTAGCTTTTCAGTTAGGTCAGGTGAATCTCTGTCTGGAGGAGAATTTTAGAACCCGACTGCTCTGATCGGTAGTTTTCCGTGGCTTCCGTTGTTTTCTGGAAGCACTTATTAACAAAAAGGTGACTTCTCAGGAAATTAAAAGGAGAATAAGATTAGGCAAAGTAGCCATATCAAAACCGAAAAAATCATGGAAGACTCGAGACACCTGGAAAACACCAAAATTCAAATTGTCAAAATCGTGGTATTCTCGACAGTAATGTACATCTGCGGAACCTATGCAACCTGGACACTATGCAAAGAAGACAAGAGAAGATTTGATGCCTATGAGTTGTGGATATGGAGATGTCTGTTAAAGATTCCGTGGATGGCAAAGTGTACCAACAAATAAATTCTGGAGGAAATAAGCCAGGTCCCTCTATTGAAACAATAGCAACACAACAAACTGCAATATTTTGGACACCTCATGAGAAGACCAAAATCACTTGAAAAGGACTTAATGTTATGTTGTGTTATGTTATGGATCACAAAAGGCAGAAGAAGTTGTGGCAGGATTTGGATGTTTCATGAAATATTAAAGCATTGAACTGTGAATGGTCTGAAATCATGAGATTAACAGAAGACATGCAAAAATGGAGGAGCACAATAACAGCGGTGTTAGCGAATAGACCCAAGAGCAACATTTAAGAAGGGGGCAGCCTGTAACTGCTGCACATATACGCCAATAACCAGAGGTAATGCTTGACTTATGGACATGCTACTACTAATACCTGAATATCTATTCCTTAAAAAGACATCATAATAAAATACACCATAACCAGACTAAAGATTATTCACGGTTCTTTAGTTTCAAATGTAGTATAGCAAAATATTTTTTTTGTCATCAAATGAAATTCAAAACAAGCTGTTTCAAGTTGTTGAAATTCATCTGCAGTAACTTCAGTGACTGCAGTTTACTGATGTACATTTTACATCTTATATTATATCTGTGTACCAATTCAGTGTTAAATGATTATTGTATTAAAATATTATTAATATGGTGATCAAGAATGTTAAGTATGGACTTGTCGTGAGGTTGCCAGCACTAGCTATTGAGCACTGCCAATTGGGGCAGTGAGAAAGCAGAAGAGAAGGCGCTGTGAGGATGAGGGGACAGTTCAAGTTGAATGAGAGAAGAGTAAGATCGCTTGTAGATAACGCTAACTTAATTTGTGTGATGTAATTTTCTAGTGTTTGCGTTATGGCTGCGCAAGCGACCAGGCAGCGCGCACTCGAGACAGCGCCGCTGGCGTCAGCGGCTCGAGCTGATCTCGCTTCACATGAGCTCAGGTGGAGAGCGAATCTTCCCAAGGCGGCGCCCGGGTATTATTCGGGCCCGCAAGCGCCGCTGTGCAAGTCCACAGTAAGCAGTCAACCGCCGAGGAGACTACGGTCAGGAGTGTGTAGCGAGTCGGCACGGTTGCGTTTTACGAGCGCCCAGCGACCGTTCGGAGGCCGGCCTGCGGAAGGGGCTCGCCTGGAGGCTGCGGGATCGGCCGGAGAGAGGCGTCGCGAGCCCGCGTGAGCGGTAGCGAGGCCCACGCGCGAACCGAGCCGGGAAGTTCTCGTTAGGAGGTGACGTCTACCTAGTGCGGAAAAGTCGCCCGCCCAAACAACGTAGACTGCCCAAAGGGGGCCGTGGCCGGTGCAACAGCGGCCGTCGGGTACGGCCGCGAGAGGGAGTTCTGTAGCGGAAGGCCTCTGCTCGGTGACGAGGGACGAGTCGTGCCACGAAATCAGAGATTTATTCTTTCAGAACGATGTTTGGTGTTCATTTTCTGAATGTAAAGAAGTGATTAAAATAAAGGATTGTTAAAAGAAACAAATTTTAAGTAACAAAACATAACATTTTGTAACGTTATTAAATTAGTATTGGTTTGAAAAGTTGTTTAGTTTAATTCTAATTCACATTAATATATTAATATAATGTGGAGTATTATATGTAACAAAGTATTGAACAATTCTGGAGAAGATAAACATTTTATTTTCTAGGTGATGTGTTACAGCAGTTTTTACAAGGACCTCTAGAAGTTTGTATAGGCCTGTCTTTTGGAATTCTATGGGGAATAGTAGCTATTTACATTCCACACAGAAGTGAGGTTAGCATGCTGAATGTCTGTTGAATTGTTAACTGTTATCACTACATATGAAATATAATACTTTCTTTTGTCTTTCAGAGTTGGGTAGTGACAGGTAGAAGTTTAATGGTTGGCCTTGGAGGCTTGTTTGCAGTCTTTGGCAGTCAATTAGCAGGATATTCTGGTGCTGGTCCTTTAGCAAGCATTGTTATGGCTTTTGTTGCCTGTTATGGCTGGAAGAAGCAAGGATGGTCAGCCACCAACGTAAGGATTGTTTCCTCAGAAATCATTTTTAATAAAATATATGCATTGCCCAAATTCTAGAACTTTAATTCATTTCTTACAGTAAGAAATATTGTGTTAATCTCTTATAGAATCCTGTTGAATCGGTATTTACTTCAATGTGGCAAATTTTTCAACCTGTGCTCTTTGGTCTAATTGGCACAGCAATAAATTTATCAACTTTGGAAGGTCATGCAGTTATTTATGGAATTGCTACTCTGTGTGTTGGGCTTTCTGTAAGTAATCTTTGTGTTATTGTATATTTACAATCTTATTATTTTTTTACCCAAGGCGTGCTAAATGTGTGTCTTTGAAGACATGCAAATATTCCGGAGAGGGAAATGTGCACCTAATGAATAGAGGTACTCGATACAGCTAGGTCTTTCTTTGTTCACCTTTAATTCTATTAGTGTACCATAGCCTTGTCATTCCTTTATGAATTAGTAGTTTTTATTAAAAATTACAGTATCTAATGTGGAAGTTTTTGTAATACATTTAGAATTGTATTAATAAAGTACTGATGTTAACAGCACATCATCAGAATATCCGCTTACATATTTTAAACTTTTTTGAAGTAGGCTATATCTTGTAGGCTCTATACTAACATCTTAATCATTTTACATGCATTCAAAGATAAAAATATAGTTTTCTATTTTGCAAAAATATTAAGTATGTTAGAGGTTACATGTGCTCAGAAAACAAAAAAAGGAAATAATGCAATTATGAAGTTGGATGGAAGAACAGTTGAATCCGAGTTGAGCTGTTTTTCCATTTTGGCTTATGATATTCATTAGACTTTCATGTACATGAATAACTTTCTTGGAGGCGCAAGGGGCCGGGACAATAGAGCTCGAATACAAAGGACGTAGGACATTTCGACGCGCGCAGGAGAGGGCGTCTCCTTGGCCCAGCTTGAGGGGGGGGGGGGAGAGTGAGAACGGATTTATGACTAGAAAGACTGTGGCGACGAAACGCCAACCTATTGCTGTGGGAGTCTGCGTAGCCCTTTCGCACGACGCATCTGGCCCACTAAGCAATCAGGCCAAACAATCACAAACAACAGAACGACTACCGAAAATTGCAGCGATAAGCGTGAAAAAGAGCTCGGAGGCAGGAAAGGCTTCTGCGCTGCGTGCGCGGCAGGTTGTAAATCGCCCACTCTTAAGAAATCGTTCCACGACTCATTTAGACCCACGTACGTGCGACTTTCCACGAAGACGTTAGGGTACAAACAGTCGAATTCGATCTAATTCCACTCCACCTGTTAAAAGAAAGATTGGCGAGCTCACTTGTAGCGGCGCTAATGATTAGTGGAAAAATGGAAGTAGGAGGGATGATTTTCAGAAGACGGAGTGAGGAGAGAAGCGAAGGTGTTGGAACTCTGAGAATCGCGACCTTGGTGTTGGGGTTGAAGCACCGCCCGCTCCCTCTGCCTTGGTTCTGCGCGTCGAGAGGTTTGAGCGCTCGCTCCCTCCGCGCCGCGTAGAGCTGCGCTGCGCAGCTGCGAACTCGAACAGTGTTCACTCGCGTTTTAATCTTAATATTGCACGCCATGTGGTGCTTCCTCCCATAACAGCGCACATCTAAAAGAGCAAATAAACGTAAAGAGCAAAACTGTGCACAGCTGATTGGGTGGAGTTCGAGCGCCGCTGGCCGTAGGCGAAAGTGCGCGAGAAAAAAAAACCGAACCGCCGGTCCACGGACCCGGCCGTTTCTGATGCCGTCGGCCGCCCATCCGGACGACTCACGGAGAAACTGGCGGGACATAGCTCAACACCAGCACGCATCTGTCGCTCTTCTCCTTCCTTGGTCTCGCAGACGAAGAGGACACCTCATGCAGCGCTGAGGGCGCTACAGCAGACGCCGTAAACTCTCCAACTTAACGGTACGCCGACGGATGCGTCCAGATGCGGTGATAAATTGGCCCTCTTTTCCTTCTTCCTCTCTCTATGTCCCAAACACCCCAAAACTATCAGAAAGGCGCAATTGTGGCCAGTAGCTCAGTCCAAACTATGCCTCCTCCGGAGAACCCTCCGTCACCCGGGTCGCACACTCGTGAGCACGTTATGGCTAATGTCACCATCATAACGCGCCTCGACGACGGCTCCGACTCGGATCAGGAACCCGAAAAAGCCCCGTCAAAAGAGAGTTCCGCAGATGAAGGCCAGGTCCCACTCAACGCAGAATCACAGGAGCCCTTTGTACTACCTAAAAATTCTTTCGCGCTCCGAACAAAGCAACGGCAACTAATGCCACACTCCATATCGAATCGCTGCCCTAGACCCCCCGGCCCAAAGCAAGCCAGGGGAAATAGAGGTAGAAGAGAGAGACAAAGTCTCTGAAGCCTCAAATAACACCAATTACAAGGCAAAACCAAACACAAAGATGCCCAGGCAGACAAATCTCCTCAATTGGTAGTTTCTATATAGAAAAAGCCACTCTTCACGACCCAGTCGGCCTCACCAGCCATCTTAGTCTACTGCAAAAAGCTCCGTACGGGCAAATCAACGCACATGCACTAATCTTACGTCCCAGCAGCATCGAAGACCACAAGACCAGAGACGATATATTGAAAAAAAAAAAAAAAACAAAAACAAAAAAAACAACAACAACAAAAACTGACACAGAACTCTACTACTTCCAGAGCTACCGCGGAACGGCGCAAACGGCTCATCATTAGGGGCCCCGACGCCAACCTGAGCTGCGAGGAATTCTAAAACGAAATCCAAAATCACGGCATAACTGTCCACCTAAGCGAAATCAGGAGAAAAGTAGCTCCGAATACATTTAAGGCGTTGGGATTTATGCGCTTGAATCAACCAAACAACAAAACAACGAACTAAAGAGAATAAAGCACCTAATGTATTTAAAGATTAACTTGAAGAACGCGAGACAAGGAAGAATCCCACTCTGTCTAAATTGCTTGCGCTTGGGGCATACAAGAAGGGTGCCAGACGCCAGCAGTTGCATGGGCTGTGGCGGGTTTTCACAACTCTGCCCACTGCCCGATCCAAGACACTCCAGCCAAAATGTGCAATTGCACAGGAGCGCACCCCGCCAACTACCGGGAATGCAGTTTCCCACCTTGAAGCACTAAAGAGTTCGCAATTCAGCTAACTCGAAAGGCTTCGCGCCGCCCGCAGCAGCGGTAACGGCAACACACGACCGCCTGACCCAACGGCACAGCAGCGCACTAGCGCACTAACTTCCCTTCGCTTCGCAACCCCCAGCCGGCCGCGCCCCAGCATGGTGTGGCAAGCCCTCCAATCACGTCAGAGCCCCGCAGAACCTGCAGCAATCGTGATCAGCACGCTTCAGGCGCGTTTCCCTCTGAGCTAAAGGAGCTGAATTTGACCTGCAGTCGAAAGTTCACCCATCTCGAAATAATAACTGCTGCCAAAACAGCAATTAATATTCTGAAAAGCCTTAAGCGAGCTTACTAACCAAAGGGCTCTTATAGCCTTCCAACCAGTAGCCGAAATCTTTTGAATGGCCCACATTAGTCAAACGGGGCTATACAACATTCGCGTCCTGGAACGCTAATGGATCCAAGTTCTTAAAACGCTGATTGAAAAATTCTGCGACGATTATGGCATAGCCATCCTTTTACTTCAGGAGACACACCTCTCAAGCACCCGCACTTTCAATTTAAGAGGCTTCCACGTATACAGGAATGATAGGACTGCCAGGCAAGGTGGCGGAACGGCAATTGCTATTAGATGTACCCTCCCGCATACGAGACTAACCACGCCCCTATTAGCAAACTTAGAAGCGACAGTAATAGAAGTGGGAACGGCCACAGGTCCGATAAAATTTATATCCGTGTACAGAAGTCCAGCACAGCCTCTACTCACCGAAGACTTGGACGCAATCACGTCAAACTGCGCCACAGTTGTTATAGGCGGCGACTTAAATGCAAAAAGAATAGAATGGGGATGCCGAAATAACACAACAGCCGGCAACGTTCTCCACAACTATCTCGACTCCCATCCCTCATTAATCTTACACCCTCCCAAGGGACCCACCCGTCTCGTCAATCACATACCTCACGACATTCTCGACCTATTCATTCACTCCCACTCCATCCAACCAACAGTTCCGCGCCCGCTAAACGAACTTCATTCCGACTACCTCCCAATAATCTCGGCAATCTACAATGGAGCCTTCCCCTTCTCATTTAGTAAACAATTCTCTGCAATCACGGTCTGGAGGACATATCGCGATCATGTGGCCCGCAAGATACATGTCACTAACAGAACGCCCGAAACGCCCCACGAAATTGACGAAGCCATAGCCAAATTCGAATATCAGATCCGAACAGCGTACAACAAACACAAAATTCAACAAAAACACAGATGTGAACTTCTGCCACTTTATATAATAGCTTTAATTCAAGAACGACGCCGGGCGCAAAGACAGTTCTACTCCTCACGAGATGCTGTAGACAAAGCCATTTTCCAAACCACACGACGCGCAGTCGCACGTATTTTAACAGATTATAGAGGAGCACAATGGGACAAATTTATAGCAAAAGCGGAACTAAAGGATCGTAATGACTTATGGAAAATCCAAAAAACACTGAAAAATCCGTCAGCACCCATCAGTCAGACCCGGCCAGTTCAAGCAAAACCTACGACCCAGCGCGCAAAGCAGAAATCTTTGCCATGGTACTGCAAAAACGGTTCACGCCAATCCCTACGAACTCCTACTCCATAAGAAACGGCTTCTACCACCCCGTGACGCACACACTGCCCCAAACGTACGACGACTGCCTACTTACGGACCACGGCGGAAGACAGACAAACAGAAGAAGAACTTCGCGAAAAATTCAAACTTCTGAGTGCTAAAAAAGCGAGCGGGCCAGATCAAATAAGCGGGAAGATGCTCAAGCAATTGCCAAAAGGCGCCGTCCTTGCGCTAGTCCAAATAGTGAATGCTAGTATAAACGTTAGCTTCTTTCCGAACAACTGGAAAAAAGCTCACATAATAATGCTGCATAATCCCAATAAAAACCAAACGGATACTGAAAACTATCGCCCTATCAGCCTAGTATCCCAAATATCGAAGTTATTCGAGGATTTACTCCTCCCCGCTAAAAATCAAAAATTAAATGACGCCCAAGCCATCAGGGCTTCGCAATTTGTGTTTCGCAAAGGCCACTCGTCGACAATGCAAACGTTTCGACTTGCAATGGAAATTGCTTTCACACTCTCCCGTCGCCGTGAAATCGCTGCAATATTCTTCGATTTCTCCTGTGCGTTTGACAGGGTAAACCATCATATTCTTCTTCAGAAATGCCACAAATTCCTACCAACCTATCTATGCCGTCTCCTTTTTAGCTATCTTCAAAGCCGCACCTTCGTAGTTAAGTATCAAGCTCACAAATCCTCTCTTAAAAACATTCTTGCTGTTGGCCAATTGATTAAATAAATTCCAACAAAATGTATTTCGAATAATTTTGATAGTACAATTATGTTTTGAGTAATTTAAGGTCACAAGTCACTGGAAGTTTGTTGGGTGGTTGGAACAATACACACAAAATATAGCTTCCCATAGCAATAATGGTGATAGCACTGATAATCGTACTAATCATGGCAGGGAGTGCAGGATGGAGCAGGTGAGGTGTGGGGCAGGGTGAAGAGAGAGAGGGTAGAGCTGGGTGGATGGGTTGGGGCAAGGTGAAGAGGGCAGGGATGAGCTGAGTTGGGGTAGTATGAACCCTGCATGGGCAACTACCACACACATGGTTAACTTTTACCACGAGGATAAATTCCCGGCATGGGCACCTGGGCTTTTTGCCATTATTCTCAGCTTCTCACAACTGACACATGCTTTGGGCTATTGATATCTGGATCCGCACAGGAATGCAGTTCATCCTTCGAAATTGGAGATCGGATGGGTCTAGCTGCCCTGTCAGCTCAGCACTACTTTCCAGGCCAGTGCCGAATCGAACAAGCGCTAGCTCAAAAATTGGTGGCAGACAGGTCCCTCCTCTATGCTCAGAGTATCGGACCCACTGCAGACCGAAGACAAGTGCTCACTGGGGGCTTCAAGCGAAGCTGAAGGGCCTGCAGGGCCCCCAGTCTGGCCTCCCTACCCTGAAGCTATCTACGTATCACCAGAACGTAGGGTAATCTGACAAATGGGGTTCACCAGTATCCCATCTGGACTTTTATATGTTGGGAATTCGTGGATCATTCCAAAGAGTCCTTTGCCCAATCTGCAGAGGTTGAAACATGCAGGGGGCTCACTGCCTGATTCCAGGCAAAGTAGCAACACTGAGCTTAGCATCACCTATTCATTGCTCCACTTGAAGCTAACAAGGTGAATGCCGCAGTGAAACTTACGGTCTGGGGTGGCTTTACAAGTCTTCAACAGAAAACAATGCTAACAGCCCCAATGGTCATGGTTCCCCCCTTGCGGGATGAGATTATGGGACTGAGTGACGAGGGCAGGGTTAGAGTTGCTTGGGCGCGATTGGGCAGGTAAAGGGAACAGGTCGAGCTGGGCGAGTGGGATGGGGCAAGGTTGAGAATCAGGTTAAGGGATGAGGAAGTTTGAGGCAGAGCAGATCTGAGTGAGCAAAGGTAGACACGGATCATACAAACTACTAGTAGAAAGAATTCATTCCTTGTCCTTAATAAATAAATATTCAGGCAACACTGGGTACTTCATTTAGTAAAAAATATATGAAGATTGCTAAGGTTATACTGTTACATATATTGTGATACCTGCATTATGAATCACTTTCTTTACATTTTTTGAGTGGTTTACATAATTTTCCCTATGAAATTACCAATATAAGTGTACTGCTTTGAACAGTTTTAATCATTCTGCCTATGCTGAAAAATACAGCAATATCATTCATGAAACCTTCAAACTCATTTTTCTTTGGTAAGTATGATTTGAAGTTAAAGTTATTCTTCCTATCCAACTCCTCAATTACAATGAATTCATAAAGATTCTAGTTTAAAAGATTGTTTTTTTTGGATGTTTCCTATATGTTTTAAATAAATAATTTACTTTCATAGTATTAGATTTAAAACATCAAAATTTTATTTTATTGTAATTTGTAAGCAGTTTGTAAAACATTCTGGATTTATCATGAATGAGCTTCGTTTTAATTGCATTTTCTAGTGTTCCAATAATCAATTGAGCAAATAATAAAAATGATGCTGTGTTTTGCTCGGGGAAAATGAATCTATGCTTACATCCTCTGCTCAATAAGCCTTCTGATATCCCTGTCAGGTTGCTTGATGATCGCATCCCACTGCAAGGTTTTGTTGTTGTTTTTTATTTATTTTTTATTGTTCTTGACATAAAGTAAGTTTAAATATAATTTGCCAAATAAAATGTTTTCAGATTCGCTTAGTAACGAGCTTTCTTAATTGTGAGTGAGGAACTTTGAATCTCAAGGAGATGTTTTTTGTTGGCCATTATCGTGGTTTTCCAAAAGCCACTGTGCAGGTATGTTGTACATTCTTCCTGGACTTAATCAGTGGTGTTGGTAGAGTTTGTGTCACTTATTCACCATACACACACACGCACGCGCGCACGCGCCCACGCGCGCCCACGCGCGCACACACGCGCGCACACACGCGCGCACACACGCGCGCACACACGCGCGCACACACGCGCGCACACACACCATGTACCCACATCAACAACAAATTTATATTATGCAGTTGTCAATAATGTTATATTTTAAATTAACTTGTTTCTTGTTGATGTCGAAATGGTTTATATTAATTAAGAATAAAGGGAAATGTCAGTGAAAGGAAATTTAATAGCAATTCAATTTATAATCAGCTCTATTATTTCTGTAATATTGATTCATTTTCAACTCTCACATCCAAACAAACTTAACAAACGAGGTGTCAAAAGAAATATAATTTCATGGATGGGTGCCAAATTGCACCTTGATTTTATAAATGTTGAGAACACCTGTCTAAATGAACTTACAATGTACAGCAAGTGTTTTGCACACAACTTACAATACACAATCTTACAATGCAGAGTGCTTAAGATCTGCTCTTTCACATTGATCGTGTTTAACTTGAAAACAGTATATAGTACCTTGTTCTTAAAATTTGTCTTTCAAGGCCATACACCTTGAGCCATAATCTGCAAATTGAAATAGTTTGGAATCTTCTATTACATTTTTAGGGGTTCAGCTCTTGTAGCAATTCAGACTCCATGGTAAGGGTGGGATGTGCAGTATCTTGAATTGAGAGGTATGCAGTCTCTCAAATTCTGTTAAAAGTTAAAAAGTACAAACTTCCAGGGCTGGACGCCATTCATATTTGGCTGAACTGGAGATACTGAATATTAGGTGCAATTGCCAATGATTCGCCCATTATACTGTGACGTTCCTGAGGCAGGAAGGTTGTAGTATGATGGCCGAAACATTGACAACTGTGCCTGAGATGCAGGGTCTCCTAGATAGCCATGTTATTCTAACATCCCCCCCCCCCTCAAATGGTTGGGTGGGGGTGGGGGAGTTTGACCTGTGTGAGAGTTATTGCGCAGGTACACTAGTAAAAATTTAATTTAGAGGAGTAGTACCGTTTATAGGAATAATAACTCCCTAGCAATTGGTAAAATATTAATCAATTTAAATTATGTAATTATCAGTAATTTTAGGTAAGCAATTTCTCAATTAAAACATCCAAGTTTTATAATTTTATATTTAAGTTTTCAGAGGCTTGTCACTCTTAAAATGGTGAACAGTACCCTCCCCTCCCTCCCCCTTCCTAACTACACCACTGAAATTAATTTATATCTTCTTTATTAAACCTGTTATTAAATAACATCCTTTTGTTTGTTAGGCAGCAATTGGTCCTGTGGCACTTGATTTGGCAGAGAAATGGCATTCTGATGAAATTGTTCTTGGATATGCTTCATTAGTACTGACAATTGCTGTGCTCTCTATTATCATAACAGCACCATTGGGTGCTATAGGCATTTACATTGCTGGTCCTCGACTTCTTGGGAAAGTTGAGTCAGAAGCAACTCCTGAGGCTGAAAATGAGGAAGATTCAGTTTAGAGGTTTAAAAGTTTATCAGATTAGTGAATTTTTACTAAACCTGTACTTATTATTGTATTTTTGTTTCATGTTTGTTGTGTGTACTCACACAAGTTTTGTAATTTAGGGTTTTTTTGTAATTTGGTGCTTATAGAGTGATGACTCAGTCTGATGTAATTTTTTAAATAAGAATCGATTTATCAAAATATTAGAATTTTGGAAAATATCCAAGTTCTAGACAAACATTTAATGTTTTTACTTAATTTTTTGATATTTACTCTGATGATGGTTCAGAAGTGTTCTTTCTCAGGAATCATTAGCTTTTAAAGTTAATTTTTCTTATTTGATCAGTGAATGTTGTTAATTGAATTGATCACTCAATTTTTAATTTGTATGGAAAGAGAACAAAATGGTACTTATTTGTTGTGCCTTGTAATTTTAAAAATTCATATTTATAATAGGTTAAAAGGTTGGTTTTACTGTCTGTTCTTTCTATAAAATCTGGCACAGGTGCCTAAATTGGAACTCTCTATGTTGACTTTAAATTGTTTCTCTCTATGTTGATATGTTTGTAATTTTATGAATATGGTATCACCTAGTTTATATTTTTCTTGGAGCTATTATTTTCATTTGTATCATTCAGTGAACCATATCTTCTTTGTTCACATTTTGTTTCCACTTATCAACCCGAAGTTTACACCAAAGAACTGTTTCTTCTCAAAGCAGTGCATTGTCTTTTTCTTTATTCTATTTTTCTTAGTGCTTCAGCAGTGACAGCCAAATCGTGCTGTCATCCTGTGTCCTGTTTGTTTATACCGAAATTTTGCCAGACACACTCTCTGCCCCCTATGCCTGTAGTGACCCATGGGTACCTGCTCATACATGTGAAATGTTTGCACAGATTGCTGGTTCTTAATAAATTATTATTTCTAATCTAATTTCTTTTCTTCTGGAAATTAAGGAGATTTTTCCCTTTGTACTATTTAAAAAGTTTTATCTCAAGCAGACAACATTTCACATCAAATTTTATGATAAACAGGAAAAGTTTTGGTTAATTATTATTACCTTTGTTGACAATGTTTTCTTAAACAGTTTGAAATATAAATGATAAAGGGGGTGAAATTACCTGAAATCATAAACTGGAAGGAGAGGGGCAAGAGCTTCGTTATGACTTAAATTTTTGGTAGGGAAGCTCCCGATAAAATGAGCATCCACTTCTTCCAATTCAGGACTTTGAAGGGACACTAATTTTAAAATGAAGTATACTTCGGAATATTAAGAGCATCTATCATTGCTCTCTTGGATCTCTTATAAAAATCCTCCCCTTTTCTTTTCCCCCCACTATTGCCATGATGTGAGATTGGCACTGATTTGTTAGTTTGACTCTGTCAGGGAATCTAAAGTTCAACTAGTCTTGCAACAGGTTCTGCACCCTTCTATCAATTTTGCCAAACTCTGCAACATTTGCGTGCTCTCTATTTCGGAATGGAATTTTACAGGGTTAAGATGCATTTACCGTAAGTGTTGTCTGTTGCCGAATGTGGCTAATTTGAAATATTTTGGGGGAAGCAGTCATTTGCCACGGTGGCGTTCTTGCATGCGAGACGAGGCGTAGCTGGGCCGGGCACACATTGACATTACTACAATCCATCCGAACATTAAGTGTCGTTTCCTGTGTTCATGTACACTGTCATGTTCAGGTGTTCCTTGCATACTCATACACCCGCAATGCATGCATGTACTTATTACAGATATATTAATTACTTACGAACCTTTACTCATCGCATGTACTATTTACTACAAATGAATTTATGGATGTCTTTTTTTTCTCTCGCCTACAACTTACTTCTATGTCTTCTGAAACCTTATTCATTTGCAAGATTGAATAATCTTTTTAATTTTCATGAACTTGTTTTGTTGCCCACCTGTGGCTTCTTTCATATGTAATCAGAGATTATAGAGTATTAGAGAAATGTAGTGGAAATAGATGACTGGTTGTGTTTGTACAGTCAAAGTATGACATGTCTACTTAAAAGTGGAAGTCTGATTTATTAAATAATTATTAGAATATTCCTAATTGTTACTATATGTATTTAATAGAAAAAAATCATTTGAGGTGAGCATTATCTAATGTGTTCAATTGCAATGTTTTTTTGCATATAACTGAAGTTGCTTGCTTGTAAAACAAAACTTAAGATCCATTTTCAATTAACAATGTAAAAAGATGTTAGAGATATATTTGTTATGTACATGACAAGTGTTTTTGAAATAAAATAAATATTTTCAGAGCTGGTTTGTCTTATTTACACAGGAGTTGAAATACTGATATGAAAAGGACAGCATGTAAGAAATGGTCACATAGTACATTATACAATTAATTAAATTTATATTTCTTTTACTTCACTTTACAGAGAATATTGTTAATTGACCTTTTCATAAAGAAATGAAACTGTATATTCTCTGTGCCTTCTACAGGTTTTTCATTATATCATTATTGCAATAGGGAACTTTCTAAATATTCAGCATTGCTAAAAATATAAAGGTAATGTTCTTCATTTTATCATCAACCCACTTAAATAACTTCCTGGTAAATTAATAGGTTTCTGACAGAATTTAAGTCTAGATTTATTAAGAATATTATAGTTACCTCCCCCTCACTAAGTAGCTTTTCCATAAATGTTGCAAAGTGAAGAAATGCCATTTTGTACTCGCATTGGAGACATCTTTGTGGAAGCATAAATTTTCATTGTTTTGTAATATTAGGCACAGACCCTATCTGAAAAATATGTCTAATACTGTCATAAACTTACTTGAGAAGTGTTATGAGTTTACACTGGCAATGATGAATTCGTGTTGTGTTTCAGGCTTTCAGAACAATAATGTTATTTATATTTAAATTCTTTGCTTTCTCTGAAGTATAGCACAAAAGGATGCAGAGTATTCAAGACATTAATTCACTGCACTCACTGAATTACATCTTCAAGTACGAAAGAATACTTTTCTAAAAAATCACACTGGACAGAGGCGCGAAGAGGCCTCGATTGTTCACACCCTCCGCTGAACCATTTCTTTGTTCACGACTGCAGCTGGAAGGGACGCTTTGGGGATCCCCTGCCCCTTGTTTATGATCTGTAAGTGATCGCCCGCCGGGAAAACGCCGCCCCCCCCCCTCTGGAACTCGCCGACCCGTCGACCTACTGATCATTAACTTCAAGTTATGGGAAATCCCTGGCCACCGACGAAGTGACACACTACTGTGTACATGCATTTTATAAACAAATTGAGTGACAAAGGAGGAGATACTGTAACTTTCCATTGCGGTAATTTAACAAGCGTCAGGCGATTGGCCGAAATTCCTCTGCAATGTAATAACCTTAAAGCCAATGGGCAGCCGTTTTATCAAAATCTTGGAATCTTCTAGAACTTTGGGAAGTGAAAAGAGGGGATAACCGAGACGGATACTTCTTGCCAACCGCCAGGCACTTCTTGTCAGACAACTGCCCGCACCAGTACTTGATTTATTGTTAAGCCGCCGGACACTTTATTTTAGATCGCTGTGATGCGCGTTTTAAACTTCACGTTTTGTCAAACCGCTCTTTAGATGCAATCTATGCTAAACTTTCACCCACATTGGCTTTCGTAATTTGAAAATTTGAAGATCACATTGCATTTTTGAATTTACGCTACGCGGCTTACGGAATTCCGGTTCCGTAAAGTTTCTACGAGTTTGCGAACAATTTGCGAAAAAAAAACCGATACCAAAATGGACTGAATTATGAACACCCGCTGCATCGCATCTGCAAGTGAGAGCTGTGAAAGGTATTTGTGAACACGACTGCGATAAACTGTGGTGTGAGTCCCGAGACAGCTCGCCGACTTCCCGCTACCTGCTGCGGAGCCTTCGACCCAGAGGCGCCGTGGACGCTGCCGTCTTTTCAGACAATCGGGCCGCTCAGAGAAAGGACGCCAACTGCTTGGATGGGGAAAATGACCTCCACAACAACAACACGGCTGTAACATCGCAGAGCCTGCAACGTTAGCTTTAGATAGTCCCTTCAGCAATATTAAACATGGACTCTTGCAAAAATATTTTGTGTAATTCAGCAACGATTCTCAGCCACGCTTTGGCTAGAATAAAGCTCAAATGGCAGACAAATTTTCTGTAGCGTAAGCCTTAAATTTTCCTGTGTGTTAGATAACTAGGATAAGTTAAGTTTGTTTTGAGCTCAAAGAAGAATTCACTTCTGTCATGCTTCTTTTATTTTGAGTCACTTAACTTTAATTTTACCTCATTCAATAACTTCTTTCATTCTTAACATCAATGTCCACCGATTCACTCAATTCAGTGACCCACTGAATCTGAGCTAGCAGGCAGGTAAGGTAGGACGGCGAAGTCAAATATATGGAGGTGGCGCAGGCAAACGTGAAATTTTGTAGTAAACGTTTATTTTGCGTCGAATAAACTACATAAAACATTCGATCAACGATGGGTCATGTTTATGATTACTATCAAAATGTCATAAGGTCTATACTTTTTAAAGATGACATCGGAAAATGTGCTCCCATTCGGATTCAACTCTAATAGCGTGTTTATGAAACCTGAATGCGTGTCGTACAATCTTGAAGATGGCATGATTCCATTGTCGATCTTTGTTTTAGTTCTTGAATTGTTGACAATCTGCAACTTATTAGGGATGGAAGTGTATTCGTGCAGTATTCTTTTTAAGCTTCGTCGCTTAATCTTAGCGTAAGGATAATGCTGTCGTGAACGAGCGGCCGAGGATTGTGTCGATGCAGCTCGAACTGCTGGCAATTTCTCTGTGGCACATACCGTTGGAACGCATACAGAACTATTAGTATATGTACAATTCAAGTCTTTCTTTAGCGTACGTTACAATAACTTGGTTGCAACTACCCACCACAGTTACATGCTGGAGGTACCACTAGTACCTTCTCAATGTTACTGCATTTAATGTTGCATTCACCCCTAATTTTATCTTCAAAATTTCTTAATGAATTTGTACTCTGGCACACGAAACTTCAAAATTAATGTTAAAGAAAAATGAAAACATGAAAAACTGATCAAAATTACCACACTAAAATTATTCACCAATTTTCTTTCAATCTATAATTTTCCGTTGAAACTATGAACTAAGTTACATAATTTTCATGGTTTTGAAAATTAAGTTTCTAGCTTTACTGGTTGACTGGTATTTAACGTTTTGATCAAAAAAAAAAAAAAAAAAAAAAAAAAAAAAACAAAAAAAAAAAAAAAAAAAAAAAAAAAAAAAAAAAAAAAAACAAAAAAAAAAAAAAAAAAAAAAAAAAAAAAAAAAAAAGGTCCTGTCCAGTGATTTGGTTTTCTGCGGATACTCACGCTACTGGTTATTGGTGGTAAATGAATCTGCCGGACGCCCCCCCCTCGGGCGCCTGGATGACGGGACGCGCGAAGGGAGCACCGACGTCTTCTCGGATGACCTCGCCTTCGTCGGGGCTTGGTGGCGCGGCGCGAAGGCAACGCGGAGCGAGGGCTGCGCGTGACCTCGCCGACCAGGAGCTCTCGGAGCAGCGTGGGCGGGGCCTGTGGTTCGTTCCCAAGTGGCTGGCCTCCCTGGTTGGATGGTTGGACGGCAGCGCTGTCTGCGCCTCCGCCCGTCGTCAGTCCTGGGCCCCAGAGGCGGCTTGCGATGTGGTGATGATGTTTTCGGGCGGCGGCGATGCAGTAACGCGTTCACTGGCGTCCCCCAAGAAGCCAAAGAAACTGGCCCTCATGTCTACGTCGGAAAGGCACTCCTGCTTGCTCCACTATCGGAAAGACCGAGCTTGTGTTTTGCAGCTATCTCCTTAGGTTCGCGGGGTCACGTGGTTCTCCCCCGCTTTGTTTTTCGCGACTGGAGGCATGCGTCACGTAGTTTTTTACACCCAATCGCGGCGTCATTTATGACCGTCTGAGCTTTGCCAAATTCCGTTGAAAAACAAACGTCACCCGAGTTACGATATTCAATATGAAACATTGTTTGAGCAATATTCCCATGTATCGACGTGAAGTCTAATCCTACTGAACTGTTTCTAATGGCCACAAATTATATTTAGAACTCAAAAGTGAAAATCTTAGTTTAATTTTTTGCTGTGAATGGCTTTTCTTGGGGTACGTAAGAACGCAGAAAATTATATAATACTTTTTAGCATACATATACGGTAATTTTTCGATTTTCGCCCCCCAGCAAGATGGTGTCCTGCCATCTCTGTTCCTCCCAACAAAGTTAAACCTTAAATGGAACGTCCATTCAAATGAATTGAACACTAAATTAAGTTCTTTATGCTACGCTTTCAGATTTTTTTTCAAATTCAGTCAACCTACACACTGTTGTGTATATTTCGCGAATGTTCATTCTCGCTTGAAATATGGCATAATATTCTGGGGAAATACATCTTATAGTTCCCAGACTTTTAGATTACAAAAACGAATTGTACGAA
>BOPP01000001.1:25351334-25379656 GCA_017312745.1 Gryllus bimaculatus | reverse complement strand
ATGCTTAAATTTTTGTTCGATTTTATCGTTTTAATGTCATTGGCAAGTTGTTGTAAAATAATGTTCATCTATTATATGATTATTTTTTTGTAGTGACTGTTGATACTGTTCCCCTGATGAATATGATTAATACGGTCGAGTGGTTGTAGTTATAAGACAACAGCGTTTGCTGAAATCTATTCCCGCTTAAGTCATTTTTGACAAAAACCACTTATTTATTTATGAAGAGATTAGGAATCGGTAAAAACGTAGATGATAAGCAGAGGCCTACGTGGGTGGGATTTACTTATTATTCGCTACAATTCTTTTTATCTAAAAGTCTGGGAACTATAAGATGTAATGTCCCCAGAATATTATGCATATTTCAAGCGAGAATGAACATTCGCAAATATACACACAGTGTGGTAGGTTGACGAATTTGAAAAAAATCTGAAGCTAGCATAAAGAACTTAATTTAAGTGCTTAATTCATTTGAATGGACGTTCCATTTAAGTTAACTTTGTGGAGGAACAGAAGAGGCAGGACAGCATCTGCTGGGGCGAAAATCGAAAAATTACCAGTATATGTATGCTAAAAAGTATTATATAATTTCTGCGTTCTTAACTACCCCAAGAAAAGCCATTTCACGCAAAAAATAAACTAAGATTTTCACTTTTGAGTTCTATAATATAATTTGTGGCGCATTAGAACAGTTAGTGGATTAGACTTCACGTGATCATGGATATATGCTCAAACAATGTTCATATGAATATCGTGAACTCGGGTGACGTTTGTTTTTCAAAACGGGAATTTGCAAAGCTCAGACGGTCAATAAATGACGCGCGATGGTGGCTTAAAAAACTACGTTGACGCATGCCTCAGTCGCGAAAACAAAGCGGGGAGAACACGTACCCGCGAACCTAAGGAGATAGCGCAAAACACAAGCTGTCTTTCCATAGTGGAGCAAGAGAGTGCTTTCCCGGTAGACATGAGGCGCAGTTTCTTATGCTTCTTGGGGGACGCAGTGAAACGCGTTACTCGCATCGCGCGCCGAAACATCATCACCACATCGCAAGCCGCTCTGGGGCCAGGACTGACGACGGGCGGAGCGCAGACAACGCTGCGTCCAACATCCAACCAAGCAGGCCAGCCACTTGGAACGAACCACAGGCCGGGCCCACGCTGCTGCCGAGAAGCTCTGGTGTCGGCGAGGTCACGCGCAGTCCTCCTCCGCTTTGCCTTCGCGCCGCGCCACCAAGCCCGACGAAGGCGAGTCATCCGAGAAGACGTGTGCTCCTTCGCGCGTCCGTCATCCAGCGCCGAGGGGGGGGCGTCCGGCAGGTTATTTACCCACCAATAACCAGTAGCGTGAGTATCCGGAAAACAAATCACTGGACAGTTTTTTTTTTTTTTTTTGTTTTTTTTTTTTTTTTTTTTTGTTTTTTTTTTTTTCTAGAATCAAAACCGTTAAATACCAGTCACAGTAAGCTATGAAAAGACTTAATTTTCAAAGAATCCATGAAAATTATGTAAACTTAGTTCATAGTTCAACGAAAATTATAGATTGAAAGAGAAATTTGGTGAATAATTTTAGTGTGGTAATTTTGATAGTTTTTCATGTTTTCATTTTTTCTTTAACATTAATTTTGAAAGTTTCGTGTGCCAAGAGTACAAATCATTAAGAAAATATTTGAAGAAAAATTAGGGGTGAATGCAACATTAATATGCAGTAAATTGAGAAGGTACTAGCTGGTACCTCCAGCATCGGTAACTGGGTGGGTAGTTGCAACCCAGTTATTAGTAACGTACGGCTAAAAGAAAGACTTGAATTGTACATATAACTAATAGTTCTGTTGCGTTCCAACGGTATGTCGCCACAGAGAATATTGCAGCAGTTCGAGCTGCAATCACACAAGTCTCGGCCGCTCCGTTCGACGACGCATTATCCTTACGTAAGGATTAAGCGACGAAGCTTAAAAAGAATACTGCACGAATTACATTCCATCCTATAAGTTGCAGATTGTGCAACATTCAAGAACTAAAACAAAGATCGACAATGAATCACTGCCATCTCAAGATTGTACGACACGCATTCAGGTTTTCATAAACACGCTATTAGAGTGTGAATCGAATGGGAGCACATTTTTCCGATGTCATCTTTAAAAAGTATAGACCTTATGACATTTGATAAGTGAATCATAAATGACCCATCGTGATGAATTGTTTTATGTAGTTTATTCGAGCGCAAAATAACGTTTACTACAAAATTTCACGTTTGCTTGCGCCACTCCATATATTTGACCTTCGCCGTCTACTTACGCCCTGCTAGTCAGATGTTGCAGTGGGTCACTGCAAAATTGAGTGAAGATCGGTGGACCATTGATGTTAAGAATGAAAGAGAGTTATTGAATGGAGGTAAAATTAAAAGTTAACTGACTCAAAAAAAGAAGCATGACAGAAGATGAATTCTATTCTTTGAGCTCAAAAACAGAACTTAACTATCCTAGTTATCAAACACAGGAAAATTTAAGGCTACGCTACCAGAAATTTGTCTGCCATTTGAGCTTTATTCTAGCCAAAGCTGGCTGAGAATCGTTGACTGAATTACACAAATATTTTTGCAAGAGTCCATGTTTAATATTGCCTGAAGGACTATCTAAAGCTAACGTTGCAGCTCTGCGATGTTACTAGCCGTGTTTGTTGTTGGGATGTCTTTTCCCCATCCAGCAGTTGCGTCCTTTCTCTGAGCGCCCGATTGCTGAAAGACGGCAGCGGTCCACGCGCCTTGGGTCGAAGCTCGCAGCAGGTAGCGGAATGTTCGGCGAGCTGTCTCGGACTCACACAACTTTATCGCTGCGTGTTCCAAATACCTTCACAGCTCGCTCACTTGCAGATGCGATGCAGCGGGTGTTAATAATCCAGTCATTTTTGGTATTCGGTTTTTTTTTCGCAAATTGTTCGCAACTCGAGAAACTTATAGACCGGAATTCCGTAAAGCGCTAGCGTAAATTCAAAAAATGCATATGCTGATCTTCAAATTTTCAAATTACGGAAGCCAATGTGGTGAAAGTTTTAGCATAGGATTGCAGCTAAAGAGCGTTTGCAAAACCGTGAAGTTTAAAACGTCGCATCACGCGATCTAAAATAAAGTGTCCGGCGGCTAACAATAAATCAAGTACTGGTGCGGCAGTTGTCTGACAGAAGATGCTGGCGTTGGCAAGAAGTAATCGTCGTTATCCCTTCTTTTCACTCCAAATTCTAGAAGATTCAAGATTTGATAAAAGCTTGCCCATTGGCTTTTAAGTTATTACATGAGAGGAATTTCGGCCAATCGCCTGACGCTGTGTTAAATTACCGCAATGGAAAGTTACAAGTATCTCCTCCTTTTGTCACTCAATGTTAAAATGCATGTACACAGTAGTGTGCACTTCGTCGGTGGCCAGGGATTTCCATAAACTTGAAGTTTATGATAAGTAGGTCGACGGTCGGCGATTTCAGAGGGGGGGGCGCGTTTTTCCCGGCGGCGGGCGATCACTTAGCAGATCATAAAGCAAGGGGCCGGACCCCAAAAGGTCCCTTCAGCTGCAGTGTGAACAAAGAAATGTTCAGCGCGAGGCGTGTGAACAATCAGGCCTTCTTAGCGCTCTTTCCAGTGTGATTTTTATAAAAGTATTCTTTCTACTTGAAGATGTAATTCAGTGAGTGCAGTGAATTAACTGGTCTTGAATACTGCATCCTTTTGTGCGTATACTTCAGAGAAACAAAAGAATTTAAATACAAATAATTATGTTCTATAAGCTGAAACTCAACACGAATTCATTCATTGCCAGTGTAAACTTCATAACACTTCTCAACGTACGTTTATGACAGTATTGACATTTTTTCAGATAGGGTCTTGCCTAATATTACAAAACAATGCAAATTTATCTCTCACACAAGATGTCTCCAATGCAAGTACAAAATGGCATTTCTTCACTCGCAACATTATTGGAAAAGCTACTATGAGGGGGAAGGTAACTATAGAATTCTTAAAAATTAGACTTAAAGTTCTGTCAGAAACCTATTAATTATCCAGAAGTGATTAAGTGGGTGATAATAAATGAAAACCATTACCTTTCTATTTTTAGCATGCTGAATATTTAGAAATTCCCTATGGCAATCAATGAATATAATGAAAAACCTGTAGAAGGCACAGAGAATTATACATAGTTTAATTTCTTTATGAAAAAGGTCAATTAACGATATTCTCTGTAAAGTGAATAAAAGCAATATAAATTTAATTTAATTGTATAAATGGTACTCTGTGACCATTTCTTACATGCTGTCCTTTCATATCAGTATTTCAACTGTGTAAAAGACAAAACCAAGCTTCTGAAATATTTATTTTATTTCAAAAACGACTTGTCATGTACATAACAAAATATATCTATAAATCTTTTTACATTGTTAATTGAAAATGGATCTTAAGTTTTGTTACAAGCAGCAACTCAGTTATATGCAAAAAAACATTGCAATAACACATTAGATAATGTACCTCAAATGATTTTTCTATTTATAATACTATAGTAACATTAGGAATATTCTAATAAATTATTTTAATAATCAAGCTCCACTTTTAAGTAGACATGTCATACTTTGACTAGTACAAAACAACCAGTCATGCTATTTCCACTACTTTCCCTAAATCCTACTATAACTCTCTGTTTACATTATGAAGAACACAGGTGGGCACAAACAGTCTTATGAAGAATAAAAAAGTATTCAATCTTGATAATTGAATAAGGTTTCAGAAGACATAGAAGTAAGTGTAGGCGAGAGAAAAAAAGACATCCATAAATTCATTTGTAGTAAATAGTACATGCGATGAGTAAAGGTTCGTAAGTAATTAATACATCTGGTAATAAGTACATGCATTGCATTGCGGGTTAATGAGTATGCAAGAACACCTGAACATGACAGTGGTACTGAACACAGGAAACGACACTTAATGTCGGTGGATTTAGTAATTGTCAATGTGTGCCCGGACCCAGCTACACCTCGTCTCGCATAGCAAGAACGCCACCTGGCACAAGTGCTCCACCAATATTTCAAATTAGCCACATTAGAACAGACAACACTACGGTAAATGCATCTTAACCCTGTAAAATTCTCATTCCGAAATAGAAAGCGACGCAAATGTTGCAGAGTTTGCGCAAATTGATATAGAGGGTCAGAAACGCGTTGCAAAGACTAGTTGAACTTTAGATTCCTGACAGGTCAAACTACAAATCATGCCAATCTCACATCAATGGCATATGTGGGAAAAGAAAAGGGGAGGTTTTTAAAAAGAGAATCAAGAGAGCAGAAAAGATCTCTTAATATTCCGAAGTATACTTCATTAAATTAGTTCCTTCAAAGTCCGAATTGAAGAAGTGATGCTCATTTATCGGGAGCTTCCCTACCAAAAATGTAGACAATAACGAAGCTCAAGTCCCAAGTAAAATCTTTTCTGCTGCACAACTGTTTCTATACAAGTAGAGACTATACCGAGCATCCAAAAGGAAAGTAATATAAATTTTAACAATGGCATTTAATGTATTTTATACCATTTTAATTGCATAATTGAAAAAGAACCTTTAACAAGTATTGTACTTCAGCTTCTGGGTCAATGATCCCCATCTCGATCAGGTTTTCGTCGTTTCCCTGATCCTCGTGCAATGATGAGATGACCCCTTGTTGTGCTTCTGGGCATAAATGTAACTTCAAATTAACTTCTCCCCATATCTCGTCACACACAGTTTTTAACTGTTGAAGTAAATAAATAAATATTATTGCAAAGAGTAGGATTGTACTTGCCCCATCCTGTATTTTCGCATGGCTTTCTCAAGAGTAAAATTCTTCTCTATTATTTTTGTGACTATCAAGGTAAGCGAAAAGTTGTCAAGGAAGATTGAATAATTAATTCAAATGTTGTTTTTAAGAAGTTGTGAATTGTTTGAAGAACATATTTCTATAATACTGAATAAACCTTTATTGAAAATTCGTTTCCAACATCAGTTGCATTGTTTTTATTTTTGTTTAATATTTTCTGAAAGTACGAAGTTGCATTTATACATTTTTTAACAAATAATCACGTTTCATTAACAACTCTCCTTCTTAATAGAAAGGACAGGCTAATGGATAGGGAAAGGGTGGGGATTAACATGCGAGAGTTCTCGCACGGGTACGCTAGTTATTTTTAAAGATGAAATACTCTTTTCTCCTGGTGCTGTAGGAGCTGGTGGTGTACTTATTAATGTAGGTAAACGTACAATTTATTTAAATATGTAACTGAAATTTTCTTCTGTCCAAGTTTTGCCAAGTTTCATGAGGATTTCTTGTGAAATTCTTGCTATGTTATACAATTGTATTAAAAATAATTGGTCCGTTAAAAAAATCTTATTGATTCAAAAACATTTTTATGCAAGTTAGCTAGTAAAATTGTTTTTTCATGATCAATTTTCATCCAATTAAAAGCTTTCCTTCAAATGTACATTAATCATTTTTTCAACTGAACTAAGATATCTTGAAGTTTCTTCACAGTGCACGGCTACTAGTAAAATCCTAAAAACACTAACCAAGAAGAAGCACTCAAGAATCAGGACGCACAAAAATGCACCGTTTCACTCAAGTCCTTGTCCTAATGGCACGTTTCAACACGCACATGCGGGGACACCGGTGTCGCTGGCCGAATTCCTTACCTACGTTCTGGAAAGTCAAGGACGTTAAGTAAATTAGAGACATCACGGTTTCCTGGTTGGGTGACCGTCTAGAAACCCCTATTGCAGACTATGCCGAACTCCTGGCCGAAAGGATGAGAAACTGACAGCGAAGTAAGAAAACTTGACAAAAAGATCAACGGAGGGTTATTGCATGCCAGGCTGTCATGCCCAAAAGAAGGGTTCAGAGACGCGTTACATCTGACTACACGGTGTGTTAGAGAAAACCGTTTACTACATAAGAACCTTACAATTATCTTCTTTTTTTTCGGTATCAAGGACTAACAAAACAAGCTTTTCATCAACCGTTTTCCGCTGCAGCATTTCAATACTCTCTCTATACTAAAAGAAGGATAATAAAAAAGAAAATGTAATGTATTTTATAATAATTTACAATAAATTGTAATGTTCCCCTCTGCAATGCGGGGGGGGGCGCAAAGCGGGCGGCCGCAGATAAAACAGAACCAATTTTTAGGGGCTACTTTTATTATTTAAGGTACTACGAGTAATACTACTTGTGTTTGCTACACACTTTTCATAATGGGGCCCGAATAAAAAATTTCGGATGGGCCCACACTCATTTCGTTACGCTACTGATTATTATACGTTTTTACAAACCATTAGGGATGTGCAGGATTTAGATGAATTTCGTATCTATTCTGGGTATTTTGTTTCCCTTTTTGTAATGACTTATTACGGGGATCATCCACTAAATTTGTTTCCTCATAGTTTCAAACATTTAAAGGGGGAATACCTGTATTTCATTTTAGAATTTATCGAAGAAATGGTTTACAACTTCTTTGTCTGTTGCAGCTCTCAAAATAGTATATATTTTTGGAAGCACATTGGGACTGATGTTACTATTCTTCCGAAGTCAAAAGTTAGCGTGCGACTGATAACAATCTATTATACTTTGACCAACTTAATACATTGTACATATTCGTTACAAAGGCTTTTAGCATCATCAATAAAACAATATATCAATAGTTACGCGTTTGGTAGAAACGGCTATGCCTCTTCTTTCGTCATGTCTCGCGTACAACCAACAGGAACAACAGTATTTCTGTCTCTTCTCATAAACGCGTCTCCCCAATCCAATCCCGGAAAGTTATTGTGAAAACGTGGTTCTACGATTTTCAATGCATCTTAAATCAAATGTACAGAGAGGAAAGCCATAAGATGGCATAACACAATGTGTAACAATTGTGTTTTCTACATGCACAGTAAAATCTCCCTACTTTTGTCCCGGGTTTGCACTTTAACTTCAACTATAACGTGTTTCTAAGTCTACCAAATCTGAAATTACAATAAATTGAATTTAAAATACAATCTGATACAATAATGAGTAGGTAATGATTTGATTCATGACCATTCAGATGATTCACGAAGGGTCAATTTCGTCTTTCTCGCAGCATTTAAGGCTTCATTTAAATTTTTTTCCGAATAATTGTTATAAGGGTGAGTGTGCAATGGCCTTTTATAATTTCTAGGCAGTTTTCTGTAGCGTCGAATAAAAAAATAAAAAAATATTTATGTTGTTTTATACTTTGTCACAATGTTATCCCGCAAACTTATCCTGTCACAAATTTACCAGTAATACATAATATTGGTTTGGGAAGTGGGAAAACTGGGGAACACAGACGAGCAACGAAGACACACACATACGACAACACATTCGAAGACACAACGAAAACACATGGTTTTAGAAAATCAAAATCTACGGAAACTGCCATTTTTTTCTTTTCTTAAAGATATTGCTTCATCAACGGAGCCAAATGAAGAATCCATTGGAATATTTTTAGATCTTTCGAAAGATTTTGACGTTATTGGCCATAACATTTTGTTATCAAAATTACCTTCTTATGGAATTCGTTGTCTCGCCCTCGTACCTTAAACATTCATCTCGAAGAGTAGAAATACCGTACTGGCACGAAAGGAAATTTACTTATCTTTCTAATTCCTGATCAATTGAATGTGATCCCGCAAGGTTCGATCTTGGGTCCTATCCTCTTTCTGTCACACGTAGACGAGAACCCTCGTCTATTGAAAACTGAAGCACGGTCTGTTTACCGATGACATAGATGTTCCTTGCAAAAGAGAAACAATAAATAGTACGATTTCAGAAGTTTCAAATTGGTTTTTCAATAACAAATTAATAGTTAACGAAGAAAAAACAGTTTCAAAGCACTTTTGCATTTCAAATCAGCAATTGCGTGCTCCATTGAAAATGAACAATATACTCGTGCAATTAGCTGATGTTAAGGTAACAAAACTTCTAGGTCTCTCAATTCAGTAAAACCCCAAATGGAATGTACATATAACAGAATTAAACACTAAATTAAGTTAATTATTTTACACTTTCAGAATTCTTTCAAATTATGTCATCCTTCTGCTCGCAGCTCGTTGCGTGTATTTTTGCAAATATACATTCCCGCCTGAGATATCACATAACATTCTGTGGAAGCTATATATATATATATATATATAATATATATATATATATATATATATATATAGAGAGAGAGAGAGAGAAGTTCAGCTATACGCCCCACCCCATATTAAAATACAACGGAAGAAAGAGAAAACGGCATCTGAAGATGTTTGACTACCAGCGCTACTGGCGCGCCCCTGGCGTGATGACTCGACGACAGGAGGGGGCAGCCGAGCGAACACCGAGCGGGCCAATAAGGAAATTATAAACAGCAGATAAGAAACGTGAGTACACTGTTGCTCGAGACCTCAAAAACGAGGGTATCAGCGAGCGAAACTCGTTCCCTCTGAATAAAGCTTCTTGTTCTAGCTGCCGACGTGACCAGTCATGTCATGAGTATTCGTCATCGTGGACGTTCACGCGAGTCCTTTGCGGCAGAGGTTCAATTCTAACCGTTACGCCACGTACAACGAGGCAACACATATTTTCTCGTAGCAAGTTATGGTGTGCAGGAAACTGCAAACGCAATGGCGTGAAGTATCTAGGAGTAATTTACATAATTTATGCTGCATTTATTTTGCAATCTGAGGAGAACTTTGCCATGAGAGGACGGGAGAAGTGTTCGAGAGAGCGGCGAGTTCCTAAAAAGGTACAGCGTGCGCCACAGCTGCCATTTTGTACGTTTCGAGAGAGGCGACACACACCGCCTCCTTGGAAAGAGGCATCCTAACCACCTCGTCAAATATCAGGCATCAAATAAACCTCGTCAGTCTGCGCAAACCACGATGTACACAGATAGCGTAAATAGTATAAGTTAGAGGAATCTAAGCTCTCTGAACGTGTCGTCACAAAGGGTTGAACATTTCAAATTACCTATATTTAATATACGTGGCATTGATAAGTACTGAACCAGAAACAAATCAATAGAATGTCCAAGAATATCTCATCCTGTAGACTACAGTGTGAGGAAAGTTTCTTTGAGTGTTTCTTTGAACGCGAGGAACGTTTTAAAATTTTGGTTTTTAAGTCCCTAGAACGCTTCGTTTAGAAGTTATTTAACGATAGAGCTGATTGTATGTTGCGGGTTGCATTTGACATGAATTTGATGGCGTTTTTTAAAACAAATCCTCCACATTTTTAAGTCAAAGCAATTAGTTACGACTCCGTGAAATTATCTTTCTTCAGATACCTCATTTACAAATATTGGTCGCGTGTGAGCGCCGCGGGTATAAGGTAAGGTATGTATACTATTGAAACATTATAGGAGATACACAATTATAAAATATAAACAATGAGAAGAGAAAATGTGCAACTTGTCCGTGGTATCATTTGAGAAAAAACTATAGGAATCCATTGAAAAGAAAATGAACTCTCACAAGCATTCAGAAATTCCACTACAAGACGGTCTAGAGACTACATATTTAGTAAGGTATGATGTTTAGGAGTATTTAGACATGTTTATTTTGTATATAGACTTACAAATGCCTGGATATGAGAACAACTAAAAATTAACGACTTCCAAACGTTCGGCATTATTTTGGGAGAAACTATACACATATATTTTTTATGTTGAATAAATCTTTTTCCTATATAGTAAACTAGTGGAACCTGGCAGACCTTGTTGTTCCCTTCATTTCCCTTTCTCTCTCTTCGTCTCCCTCAGCCAAAATGTAATAGAATGTTCAGGCCGTCGGCCTCAAAATTTTAGTTTTTAATGCCTTGGAACCCTTAGTTTAGGAGTTATTTGACGATATAGTTCAAAACATTCTGCCAGTGTGTTGCGGGTTGCATTTGGCATGCATATTTTGTTTTGTTTTAAATTTCTGCATTATATATTGCAAAAATAATTATTTCACATAAGAGTTTAAAAACATCTTTGATGCAGGTTGTATATCGTGTTAAATTTTGTGTTCAATCAGTGCATAACTTTTTGAGATGTTGAAACACACAAACTAACATATTTTTATATAGATAACCTCTTCTAATACTTTGTGTAGTCAAAATCCATGTTTCGGGGGGCATTGATACCGAAATATCTATTAATTAAAGTCTGTCTGTGTCTGTACGTCCGTCCGGGTGCCTGTGCGTTAGCACCTAAATCGTTCAGCCGATTTTCTCCAAAATTGATATTCTCCGACCGATTTAAAGGAACTTGAGGCCCCGCGAGTTTGAAGTCTGGTCATAAGTTGCAACCACTTTCCTGTTTTCCATTCTAGTATAATGGTGATCAGGGAGGTGGCTCTCTAGCCTGAAACCTTTCTGGGTGACCGAGGCAGGTCAGAGTAGAATTAATTGGGACATGAGCGGAAAAACAAAACGTCTGTTTATGCGTTGTGTCCATTATGCTCCAGAAAAAAAACTAATATTGAAGATGATGTACGCGGTTATAAGTAACAAAAATAATTATTTATTATGAGTTGGTGTAAAGAGAAATTAAAACGAAATATTTCTATCCTAATCACTCTAATAAAACTATATTATTATTATTATTATTATTATTATTATTATTATTATTATTATTATTATTAATATTATTATTATCATTATCATCCTATACTTCACGACTAAAGACGTTATCAGTCCTTTAAATATAAATATACTCCTGGTTGTAAAACAGATTCCGCAAAATGTGCTCTGTTCCAAATAAATCAATGTCTTGCACTTCCTGTCTTTTGAGTGACCTGAGATTTTAATGAAGTTCGTACACAAAATTTTGCGGAACAAATCCCAGCGCTTGGATAACTATCGGGACAACCTGTGCTTTTCACTCCAAATTCTGCTGACCTCTAATTCCAAACTCTTGTATTTAGACGTTTCTCTGCCTCCTTGGTTACTCGTATGATGTTTTGATCGCACGACACAGCAACATCTACAAGTAGACACTATTTTCTCCAAATCCAGGATAACAATATTCTGTTTGTTTCTCACTATCGTTCGATCAAATTGAATTTGTTGGTTGTACTGCATACAGACGTTACCGTTTTTGGTGAGTAATCGTGCCACTTGGAGCATGTGTTTCAAGGGCATTACACATCTGGCGGTGGACCTAATATACACTCTGTCAAGTCTTTTCATGTGTTCGGCCTTTGCTAGATTTGTATAGGCCGAGTAGATATGATCAATGGTTTCTACTCGTTCCTGGCAAATGCGGCATTTATCATCTTGGAGAATTTTGAGAACCACTTCATCATAATGTGTAGTCAACACATCACACATTTGGTAGCTATTACAACTGGTTCCAATTCTGGCTTCAATCTCCCCCTTTAAAGCCACATAAATTATTGATCTGCCCATTGCATACTGACCTTTCCCATCCGGACTATTACCAGGAGGCTTCAATTTGTCTGAGGTCTCTTCCTCCTTCCTTGCGTGATACATAAAACCGGTTAACATGAGCTCGAGGATCGGCATTGATGCATTGAAAGCAGTTTTCTGGGTTGGTTTTTTGATCCATGAATTCAATTTCTTGCTCAGTCCAATCCACGAGTCCGAAACTGTATTCGGCTACGGGCACGTCCAAACTACCTATTGCCGATGTTTTATTCCTGGAGTTCAGGGCGGTCTGCAGGGCGAGTCTCACTCTTCTGTAATACACCCTACGAATTCTTTCATTGTGTTGTTCAAGATGTTCTCACATTCTTCAATATATTTGTAACCAAGGCAACCAAGATATTTGTAAGTTTTACCTGGCTCAATATCTTGAATCACAGTGTGCATATCAACTTAAATGCTCTCTGGTGTCATTTTATTATGAGCTGAAGCACGCACAGATGTGCGTTTTCTTTGTATGCAATTTGTTATGTTCCCAGTTTTTCAGTGCTCCGAGGCATACTGATTGAACGTTTTTCTCTCTTCTTGCACCATGTAATGTGGTATCGTGTACAGGTCTGGTCACACAGTTTACAGACATACGTATCGGACGGATTGTGGAATCGCTCTTGTTTGCATATCATGTGATGGAAGTCACGTGTTGCTAATCTTGTGATTACATATCGCAGTTCGTAATTTGCGGTCATCCAATTATTTTGTCTCTTTTGTATATTGCCTCTTTACCTCTTTTGCATACATTTCTGCTCAAATTTCGCTTCTATTCTTATCTAGAATGAATTCTAGCTTTGTGAATGCTGCCGTCTCTGTGAAAAGAAACCGTGTCCTCAAGTCGTCAATTAGAACGCTTTCCCTGGCTGTAACGTAGACTAGTCTAGATCATGTTGTCATGGCTACACCTAGAGCTTTTTTGAGGAAGGTCTTTCTCTATTTTGGACAGGTTACCTATGGCTAGTTTTTCTCAAATGTTCTCAACTCCATATGTTAATACAAGCAGGAATTTGGCTTGATATAGTTTAATGACGGCATTATGACACTCTTTAATTTTATTTTTGCCCTCTTGTTAAGATCAAACCTCATGTATATGTCATTGCTAAAATCATTCACAAAGACAGCATTTGGAAGAGAATCGCTTCATTCTTAGCGAACACTTCAAGATTGTCAATGTAGAACAAAAATGACACTGTTCTTTTATCACCATAGTAACCAAAGTCTATTTAAAATCATATTTTATTTGCATTTTGTTTGTGAACAAACTTTTGGCAAAGGTGCATAAATTAGTACATACTAGTTGTTGGAGACTGACTGAGGAGGCACGTGGACTGGTGTGAGATAGCGCAGACGAGCAGCAGTCACCTTCTTCCATCTTACCTTTAGTCGCCTTGATAATAACTCAGAGGACCACCAGGTTTAATGCGACACACACGCTTTCCCTGTAAATGTCTATATCTACAGTCACTATTACCTTGGGAGAATTCAGTAGTCATGTAGTGATTGGAGAGAAGAAGCACATAATTAGGACTAAGAAACTTATACAATTAATTACCATAATAATTACACCAATGTTAGAAATCTTGAATGAATTTAATAGCCGTAGGTATCTACAGTTGAAACTGTGCGGTTGCAGTTGGCATTGAGGCATTGTAATAACCGTAGGCATTCACAGTTGAAGACTGTTTAATTTTAACATTGTTAGACAATTTAAGACAACATTTTTAGACTGTTTAACATTGGTACATTGCAGTGAATAGGAAATTACCGTTGAAAACTATATTGATAGCACATAGTAAAATATTTGAGTTCGAGTGTGCAATGTGGCTTGTTTGATACAATAGTGCTGAAATAGAAACATGTGGAATATGAACAGTATTACATGCTGTTGCAATATAGACTGGTAGTGTACGCACGCGCGGGGCACGCGACGCGAAGACTTGTAGAGTAGGCACGAACGGGGCACGTGTAGTGAGCTTTCTGATGAGGATGCTGTAACAATCAGCAGCTTGGATCTACCGTAACGTGAAAAGGAAAAAGAGAATTTCTATCAAGAATATATTAACATCCTTGAGATCTGGCATGAGTAAAGCGGGGTAATTATGAAATAAATTATTATTTATCAGTTATTAAAATCTACCAATATGGCACAACATATTAAAGATCAGATATTAATATAAGTTTATTAAGGTGTTTCTCAATATAATTTGAATGTGTGCATACTTGACAAGGATTCTACGCGTATAATTATGTAAGTAATGTTTGAATGTAAACTTTTAATAAATTTAGTTTTTGTTAATTTCCATGAGTTACTTACGTTTAATTATGTGTTAGTGATCTGAATTTTGGAAATACATATGGCAAATAAGTTTTATATCGAAATCAAAGAGTCCATTTCTTACTTACCTCAAACAACTATCTGGCTAAACAATAATTTCACTTGAAATTAGTACACATAAAATTGAACAAAATACCTAATTAATGTATAGAGATAGATAGATAATTTATTTAATTTGCTTTGGGCATTAAGCCAGGTGGCTAATTCTTCACACTTATTATATATCTAATGCAATAATATAATGCAATAAAGAACATTAAAACACATACAATACAATACACAGTACATTATTTTATTTAAGGCATGCCTACTAAATGCAGAGGCCAATTCACAGTCTACTGATATTTTCGCTTATTACAACATTATTACTAGAATATCATCTTAAGCTAAAGTCTTGATGTTTGTGAGATAAGTCTCCATTAGTGCTGCAGGCAAGTTAATCTATGACTCGGTAATCCTCATATATTAGTATATATCATCCTCATACATAGAATATTCATATACCGTAATGATTCTACAAACATACCATCATAAAGCCACTATAATCACACAAATCATTCCATTTGATGTTAAATTACATTTTTTACTGACGCCATCAATTAATAGTATTCAGTTCCGAAATAAGTTGTATTTACCTCATTTTAATCACACAAGATCATAATATTTGACAATGAATCACATTTTCCCCTGACGTCATCAGGGATTAACAGTTCAAAAATAAAGAGCTGAGATCCCCTGTAGAAGGGAGCTGGTCGCGACTCTGAGAAGACGGAATCCGGTGGGTGAGATGGTGCGCGGCACAGGGCGCGGGCGCGGCCGGCGCAGCGTTGGCGGCGGGGGGGAGGGGGGGGCGTGATAGGGTGGGGCGCCGCAGCGCCGCCGCCGGCACGGGCGCGCACTAGCTGCAGTGCGCTGCGGAGCGTGGTGGGCGGCGGACGCGACATCGGGGCCTCTGCTGTGGCGTGCGGCCGCGTGCAGCCTGCAGTGAACCCGCGCGAAGGACGTCTCCCGGCACCGGTGAGTACGAAAGCCCGGCCGCCGCCGCGACGCAGCGAGGTTAAGAACTGCCCATTTCCCCTTGGAGAATGAGACAAACAGTTCGTTCGGTAATGCCGTCACTTTCAACTTCTATGAAGAAAATACAGCCAAGTAATAAGTTTCTTGAAGTTTATCAGCGTAACTGAAGAAATAAGAATTGGATAACGTTCGTAACCGTTCATTTTTTTACCAGAAAACACTCATATTTCTTTGTACTATAAATGAGTTTCTTTGTCTTCTCAATAAATTTCCATTGATGAATTTTATAATACATTTTTTCTTGAATACACATTTTTACTCGGTGAATTGTTGGCGTTTGCAATAACTGTGCGATGAATGTCACTTTCATGAAACATTTACAGAACCCAAATTCAAATAATAGTTTGTGGATATCTCACGTTTCTATGCCAATTCAAAATAGTTTCATTTCTTCTAATTAATTTGAACAATACGGAACAATACACGATTAAAGAATTCTCATTCTGTTTGGGAATTTCTTCATTTGTCTATAACTACATGGTGATTGCGCATTTGATTTTCCTGTTGATAAATCAGTTCTTAGAACTAGTATCCCGAAAGGAAAATTACTCTCAAGCGACTACATTGAAGGATTTGCGGTGGATCTTTTGTGTGAAAATCTCCGATAATAATAGTTGGCCATAATCATAGAACTGACAGATTTACCTGTCACCTCGTGAATTTATCTTGCTTTTAATTTTTAAATTCTCTAAGATTTTTTGCTTAATACAGTGGACCACGGATGTAGTGAACTATCATTGTTCTCAGTCAACTTACATGACAGTTACACTGCAGAAGTTTCGGTCGTGTAAAAAATCAACATCGGTTTTAGTGAACAAAGATATTTTAAAGAACAAGATATTTACTTGTACAACTTTCGGAAAAATATTTTTCGTCTTAGTACCGCAAATTTATATATTACGGCTTTGCAAGTATGAGGTATGGAAAGATATTTGTGTAACATACATAACGCACATTTATGGTGAATCCAGGGGATTAGGCAACCGCGCCGCTGAGGGAACTACTACTGCCCATCAATTCTTCTGCCTTGCTTGAAGACTGTAATAAAAAACAAACAAACAACAACGGCAAATACTTCCACGTATTATTGTTAGTGGGTACGCAATATTATTATACAGCTTTTTCTATCTAACTTGAGCTTCAGACATAACTTGAAAATGTAAACGATGTAAATCAAAATTACACACAAACTACTTATATTTTTAAGAAAGTGTACATGACATGATTTAAATATTTTATATTGAAAAATAGTTTGCATTAAAATACATTTTCATCTTCAATATTAAGTATATAGGGCAACATCGCAAAACATAGAAATTTGTTACCATATAATTCAAAATTACGCGAAGCGACTATTATTTAAAAAAATTACGTTTAATAATATATCTAAGATTATGTTGCAAAATATATAGCTTCAATATTGAATCTAAAGGACAGATTTGAAAAAAAAAACTTTTGCAATTTTCGACATTTCAGAATTTTTATTGGAAGTTGTACGTACCCCGCATTATTAAGCTGTCATTGCTGTATTTGAGAAAATACAATTAAAATAATTGAAGCAGTTTTTCAGAATACCATGTTTGCAATTCTTCAAAATTTGTCACCATTTCATTAAAAAATATGCTAAATGAACTCCTATTTTGAAAAAACCTACACATTAATTCAAACACTAATTTTGAAGAGCAAATTTAATAAGTCTATAAACAAATTTCTATGTAATCCATAAAGGAATTGTAGGAAGAGGTCGAACAATGTTCAACTTTGGCAATTTTAAAAAATTCAGAGCTTTCAGGGAAAATGAAATATGCCTCACCTTTATTAACGAGTATTCTTTTATTCGAGGAAAAAAGTAAATGCAAAAGATGGAGCAAATATTGGGAGGATTTTAAAAATATTTTGAATATGTAAAGAAGTATTCCTAAAATTTAATATATCAGTTTCAAATTCAAGGGGACGTGACGTCAAAAGATCGGTCGGGGAATATGCAGGGGGTCCCACTAACTATAGACGACAACTCATAACTTCTAAACTGTTCAAGATATCGAAATGAAGTTTTCGCTTCACAATGCGGAATCACGGGACATGTAATATGGTGTAGAGGTATTGTGTGAATAATTTTTAGTTTTCGAGTGATGTAAAATCATATTTGATTTTTTAAATGGAAATACATCTTTGTCACGAGCAGTAGAAGATGAAAACAAAAAAAAGAGGAATACAATGATGTAATATATATATATATTAATATTTTGAAGGTATTTTGAGTATATTATACTTACTGAGATGTAATTTTAAATTAAACGTACAGATTTCCTGTAGTAGCCCTTGAAACTGCCGTCGTTATGGAAAGTGGTCTTCGCGGCGCCGGTACTTTCGCGCGGAGAGGCCGCGAAGGCCACCTTCCCCAAAAGCGACAGTTGCAAAGGCTCCTACACGAAATGTAGCACATTTAATTAAAAAGCATATACACATGGAGCATGGCGCTTCCCACGACGTGTTCTCCCACTTCAGAAATCATTGAAAACCTTCTAGGAGCCGATAATTTACAGAGGGCCCTTGGACGTGGAGAAGCAAATGCCGAAAGCCTGTCCAGAATGGAGTTCTAACCTCCTAAAATCGTAAGCAGGTGGTTACTGCAATACATTGTACAACGGTATTAAAATTAAATTTAAAATAACACTTCGAATTTGTAATTCTATATTCAAAATACTATCAAAACATTAACATACATTACAACTTTGAATTCCTCTTTTTATGCTCTATCTATTGCAAGTACGAAAAATACATAGTTCCATTAAAAAATCGAAGATAATTAAATTTCTGGAACACGGAATATATTTCAAACAGTATCTCTACACCATATTACTTGCCCCATGATTCCACATTTTTGAATGAAAACTGCATTTCGATATCGTGAGCAGTTTAGAAGTTATGGATTGGCCCATAGTCGGTGGGGTGCACCAGATTATTTCGTGAAAATACTGCGAACATTTTAGGCGCGAAAGTTGCTTCCAGGCAAACGATCCGACTGATGGAACGATCGATGGAACGATCGATGGAACGATCGATGGAACGATCGATGGAACGATCGATGGAACGATCGATGGAACGAAGTTTGCATCGTTTATTTCTTTATTTCATGTTTATTTTATTTTTAAATTCTTTCTTGTATAAGAATGTTCGCGATGGAGCAGAAATATTATTGAATAGCTATTCTTAGCCTGTTTCCCTTTCGTGTTATCTTTTATTATACTAGCGTACCCGTTCGTGAATTCTGGCATGTTAAATTCCACCTTCCTGCCAAAATTACCTTGTTGACATTAAGTGGGAAAGTTGTTAACGAAACGTGTTTATTTGTTTCAAAAATTAAAAAGCTAACTTCCAATGTATTTATAGAATTTAAAATAAAAATAAAGAATATTGAAATTGACGTTTGAAACAAATTTTGAATAAAGGTTTATTGAGTAAGACGTGTTCTTGAAACAGTTCACAACACATCCTTGAACGTAATTATACAATGTTTCTTGACAGCTAAGCTGTTTTCTTTCTTTGATAGTCATAAAAATATTACAAACTATTTTTTACTATTAAGAAAGCTACTTAAAGTTGTCCAAACGAAAATACAGGTTTGGGCAACAATGACCCTACTCTTCGGAATATTATTTAATTTTATTACCGATCTGAGAGGTACATTCGTGCAACTTAATCGCCAAGAATATCAAGTAATTACTTTCGTTTCATATACGTACAGTTGCATTTTCCATAGGTTACGGTTTCTGCAGATTGTGTAGATACTGTAGGTTATTTCACTAACTTTTCACAGAAACAAGAATTTCAATACTTACATTCGATAAATGAACAGTTGCAATTACTATTAATACTTCTTGTTGCTGTGATTTAGGTTTATTTGCGTAATTTAAAATTAATGATTATGCAAATAAACCTCATCAGTCGGCGCAAACAACGGTGTACACAGAAAGTATACACACAATTTGGAGATATAGACGTCTTCTAAGTGTTACGTCATAACAAAGATCGCCTCCAGCGCCGAGTTATATAGTTGGTATTGGATAATATCGATAAGGGCCGGACCAGATAAAATGTAATATAATATCCTATCCTATCCTATCCTATCCTATCCTATCCTGTAGATTACGGTAGGAGAAACGTTTCTTTTTTGACTCAAAATTTCAATTTTTAAGATCCTAGAACGCTTTGTTTAGAAGTTATTTAACTATATAGATTTTGACCATGCTGTCCAGAGTTGTGAGTTGCATTTGACTTAAACATTTAGATGTGTTTTTTCAACAAATCCTTCACTTTTTTAAAGTAAAGATGTAATTTGACACGTCTCCGTGAAATTCTCTTTCTTTAGAGACCTCACTTTAAAGATTGGTTGCGTGTGAAAGCCGCAAATGGTTTGTATACTACCGAAATACTCTAGGAGACAACGAAGATTCTATTATTTGTTATATGTAGCAATACTGTGAAATACATTAAACAAATTTCTGTTCTATGTCCTCTAATACACCGTCTCTTATATTATTAGTACTCGTATCTTCCTCAAAGGATGACATGCTCTTAAAAACGAATTTTTTTTGTTCCTAACTTGCATGTAGGAAATAAACGGAATTTCTGCACTCCTTACTAAACGCGATTATGAAATCACTATTCTTTGAATTCAAAATGCCTAAATTTACTCTCAATTGACGTGTACAAAAAATACTGATGTGATTCATTTAATGGAGTTTTTGTTTAACACAAGAAATGTGAATTAATATCGCTTTGGGGACATCTGAAAACATCTCCAGAAAACTCTCATAGGTCAAGTCGCTATCGTTGTACCCCTATCTCGGAATGTATGCATTCATTTTTAACTTCACGGCAGTTGCTCTGGACGCGGCTACCCCAAACTTAAGTAACGTAGTTATCTTACTCGTCCTTAACATGCCTGACCTAGAGTTTCGTTATAGCGGGAGTCAACTGTGTATGTAAACAATAGTTTTTAATACCGAAAAATTAGATTCAAACAATTTACATTTATGGAAACATTGTAATTCTATGTTTGTGAAGTACTAACATTTTGTATTTGTATGTATTAAATGACAAATAATTAATTTAACAAGAATAACGATAAATGAGTTTTATTTTCATACAAATTTCTTGCCGCCATTGAGATACTACGGATACACTGATAATGTGGATGTCTGACGAGAAAGGAAAATGGTTACCTGTTCATTCGGAAGCTGAATGTTTTTGAGTTAAGTGGCTACAGAATATTTCGTAGTCTCGATGACATAGTAAAGGAAAGAAGTTCTGTAAATGAATCAATAACGGTTTAAAAACACTTTTTTGACCGAGAGATAATTTTTGTTTGCCGGAAATTACGAAAAACGTATTTTTAAATGTATTAATCCAGCATTAGTAAATGCTGAATTAATATTATAGATGTTTACATCTAATGATAAGTGTTTTTCTTCGCTTTTGATCCTCGAGGAGACACATATCTAATGCAATTTGTAGAATAGTATAGATTCCAATTCCACATATTAATAAAATTTTACCTAAATTTCCTCAGATCGCTCTCAGTTCTAATATAGGGAAAACTAGACTTAAAATACCTGCAATCGATGTAATTTGTTGGCAATTCGTAATGTAAAACGCAGTTTAATGTTTTCATTTTATTAAATTCTAGCTTTAAAACTGGTTACAATAATAATTTGGTGTTCTTTTTTTAAATTCAAGTTGTATGGATGAAGGCAAACGACAGTGAGATTTCAAATACCGTTCAAAAAGCATTCGTCGTACATCTTCAGCAAAGGTAGCGACTTTTCATTTGATAAACACATAACAGTTGAAAAAAAAAAACTATTTCTAGAACAGCAAATCACGACGCTTTATCTCTCAACAGATATGTTACACGACAAAGGTTGCCCCTTCAATGCTTGAGGCTGCAATTCCTGCAGCATTCAGAGCATTTGCAAGGACAGGACTCGCGCAAAATTAACGGGCTTGTGTCGTAAATTAATTCTAATTATCCGCGCGTCAACGGCGGGGCGCATTTGCATTTGGCCGGCGGCGGCGGCGCGGACACATCTGGAAGCGGCGCGGAAACGAATCGGTTTCATTGCAGGCGACGCGCGACGCGGAGGTCGACGTCCGACGCACCTGCACGCGGGAACACCACGACACATTGAGACCAAGGCGTCACTTGGGGGAAGGCCAATTGCCCCTCTCCCTTGCTTATTGGGATTTCTTGAATTTTCACGATTAGTATGTGGGATAGAATCACCAGTAGTGCTACAATTAAAAACAATTTGTTGTTTTCTTAAAATTCTTCGTCTACAAAAAATATGTATTTGAGACCGTTTCTATTAGTAATTAGCATATCTTGATCTAAATCGACCCCTGCCTTGAAAATGGGCAATGTTAAATTTAGTGCAGTTTTTATTAATTTTTATCAAAACTTGATTTTATTCAAGACGTGACCACTAGAAGGATGCAAAATTGCGAGAATGGTTACAAACTTGACGCTGTAATTCCGACTAGATATTCCATTCCTGAACGTACTTCAAGTCTATGAAACTCAATGCTCATGTTATACTAATGCAATGCCAATATTAATAAGACATTTTTAATTACATCTTTAAATACAAAAAAATGTAAAATCAACTTCGTTTCAATCCTCACCACAATTCTTACATGCGAAGCCTCCAAACCTTTTTTTAAAAGGTCGTTTCTTAATGTACCTAGGTATCTTCACCCAGCGGAACAGCGCCCCAGCCGGGACAGTCACTATGCTCCGACTGTCTCTCGACATGTGTGGTAGTGTAGTGCATGTTAGTGTGAGACTGTAAGTAGGGGAAAAGATTAGACCAGGAATCGGAAGGAAATATTGTGCGCGGTCCGAAGCAGATTGTTAGGCTACTACTCCGGCCTTCTCCTTGATCGGAAACAACCACCCCAGAAAACCGATCACAGGAGTCGGCCGATACAGTAATTTTCCTTCAGACAGCGAAGTCCTAGGGTTCGAGTTACTGCACGTTTATGAATGAGTTGCTTTTTTTTCGCTTGACAATGCGACACGCATTTACTGCTGAGCATTTTTGTCATCTTCGCCGCCGCGAGGTAGTGGAAGCTGCCACCAGGTCGCGCACATGGCGCTGTTTGCACGACAACCTGCGTGCATGCTTTTTGACTTCTAATGAACATAGGAGACATAAAAATTTGCAACTTAATGTTAATGAGCTATTGATCGAAAAACGAAAATTATTGCCTATGATACATCATAGTAGGTGCAAAAAGGAGTTTATATTAAATCTCAAAATATTTTTGTACATTTATTTTTTAAATTACATTTATTACACTTAGTTTAATAATGTACTCATATTCAGTAGTATTTATTATTTACACTTTCTAGTTATATAAGTTTCCGTGAAAAGTATACCTTTATCGAGATGTCTAAGTCGCATCTTATTGGGTCTCAAAAGTGCACTGTGATACTTCCAATTTTTTATTTCAAAAATATACTTTAGAGTACGCTTAATCATTACAACAAGTTACATTATTCTAGCTTCAAAATAAATCAAAAGTAATTATTTGAAATAAATGACAGCATCAGCAAGAACATTCCCCTAAGACAGATCTACCTTGCAACAGTAATGTGTTTTGGTATAGGCAACTTCCCCTCAAGCTACTAGGCTTTCGATGTGCTTTTCCTGAAGATATCAATGAAACACCTGCCGAATTAATATATAAGCAGTGCTTCTTTCTGACAAAGAAGAATGTGAACGAGCCAATAATATTTTGCAGTCAATACATCTAAGAAACCCAAGAGAAGCAACGCAGCAATGTTTACAGATTTACAACCACGTTTTCATGTAAATGAAAAATACTTTGTTTTCAGAGTTACGTAACTGCAACCAATCATTTCTTTGCAACGAAGAAATAAAACGATATCTAGCTTCAACATAGCCGGACTATTTAAAACACGTTCTCGCACAGAAAAAAAATTATCTGGTTCTCCTACGGTATAGACATACCGTTGGAATACAACTTTCCTCTTCCTAAGAGCACCAGTTATCCTGACTATCTAGATGGCTGATATGATGACCTTAATCTCATAGGTCGTCTTGAATTGATTAAGGAGAGACCTTGCCAGTCTGTCTTTGTTTTCTTGCCTTTATTTACAGCACAGACGATAGTAATGCGCGATGGCCATGGGCCTACATCTGTCAACACTGATTTGTTCTGTATTGTTTGAAATGCTTACTAGCAGATGAGAGTTCTACTACAGCCTCAAAACTGAAGTGAAATTGTGCCGGAATTTTAATATAAAGTAATGTATTTATGAATGAATTTTGTGACCCAGCAGGTAACCAAATAAATTGTTATTTTGTCATACATTTTGAAATAATAATTGATTTAAAAGAAGCATCTTTAAAAGGACTTGGAGGAAATTCAAGAACATATAGATGTAGCTAAATAAGTATTAAGTATTAGTAGATGAATAATTTTACCTAATGGAAGTAAATAAACAGTTTTAAATTGTAAAATGGTTAATTGAAGTGTTGCAAGTTCATTAGGCTGGAATAGCGGCCCACGCCTCCCTGTTTAGACGAAATTATTCGCCTCCCACTGCAGGGACCGGGGTAATAGTGTGGGTGGATCTATGTGACGGACAAGCCGGTACGCGGGATGTTTTCTCGGGGTTCTCCAGTTTCCTGTTTCTAATTCTGTCATTGCTGTTTCGCCCTTAATTACACTTCTTCATAATATCCTTTTCATCAAAATTAGTCATTCATTTGGAGGAATAACCAAGAGCTTAAGGCTCTAATGCCATACTAAAGAAACATTCACTACGGTCACCAACTCCCCCCGCCAAAAGTGCATCCTCTCACTAAACCCCCTCCAGCATCGCTGGCATCTCCGTCCCCGCGCGGCCACAAATCTGCCGGGGCCGCCGCTTTACTTCCCGATAATTGCTATCCGAGCGGCGCTTGCCGGCGGGGGCGGCGGGTGACGCGCGCATTATTAGAAAGGCCGCGCGCGTGAAGAATAGCGCAATAAAGGCGAGCGCCTGTTCCGGCTTCCTGCCCCATCCCACCCGACCCCGCCTTGCGACGAGACGCGACGCAACGCAACGCCGAGACGCTCGGCAGGTACAGAACGCAGACGACGCAGAGAGCTGCTTTCCGGGCACTCGCCCACGCGGTCTTCCTCCTTTTGCCTTACGCCGCCCTATTCGCACTGCCCGGCGTTCTCCGTCCCACACCCCATCCTGTCTACCTCCCCACGGTTGCTGCCTACCTTTCTGGCATCCGATCTCTGTCCGCCCTCTCTCCCTCCGTTCTTCAATGTGCCTCTTTGTTCTCCATACTCTCCCTCCAGACTCTACCCTTCAACTCCTTCCTTTTCTCCCTTCTTCTGTCTTTCCCCTCTCTCTGCCCTCTTTCTTCCTCTGCTCTTTTCTCTCTGCCCTCTTCCCTGTTCCATTTGTACTCTCCTCTCCACACACACTCCTCTACGTTCTCTGCGTTCGTTCCTGTTTCCTATTCCTCGTATCCTTGTTCCTCTCTCCTCGTCTCTTTTCTGTTTTGCCTCGTCTCTCCTTGCCTCCTCCCTCCCCCCTCTCTCTCTCCTCCCCGCTGCTCTCTGACCTTAACTCTCCGCCATCTCCTTCCTCAACCGTCCCTCTTTCCTTCTCCCTCGCCCCCTCCCTCAGCCTGCCGCCCGCCCGTTCCCCTCGCCCCCCGCGCGCACAGCCCACCGCCTCTACCTTCGCCCTTGGCCCTTCGCCCCTCGCCCTCTGCCCTCGGCTGCTGCGATTGTTCTTCCGGCGCGGCGACGACCTGCTTCTTCGCTGTAAGCCTCCGGCGCCGTAAAATTTCCATTTGAAGGCGCGCGGTGCCGAGTGATTTGGGGGCCCCGGGGGCGCGGAAGCGCTTGCGTTTGGGCGCTGTCGGCCCTCGATCTGCTCGCGGCGAAGGACGCGGTTCCGAGCGCCGGCGAACGCGCGTGTTCTCGCCCGGGTCAGTCACATTCATTAGGCGCGTCGGATTTAATTATGATATGTGGTGAGAAAAACAGTCGACATACAGCACGGGGTGCTTGAGCTGAATATTCGCAGGTACACCAGGAGAAATATTCAATTGGCTCTCGGAGAAAAATATTTTTCGTTTAAGAAATTGCCTTTTATCTATATAAATAAATTTCGAGTGTCTGTCCCTAACTTCAAAATAACTTTTATAATATCACATGCTTACTATTTAGATGATATAAAAATGAATTCAATTATTTTCATGATTTTTATCCGAGGTAATCTTTGAAACTGCTGATCTGATTTCGAAGAGATTTTCTCATACAGCTAGTGTGTTCTGACGGGCATAATAAATACTCGTATTTAACTTGTTACTTTCTGGTCTATGAAGATAGTTGGTTTTTGGTTTGTGTGTTGCTTGCAAACAATTTTATTCCAGTCTTAATTACATTTTTTACTCTTGCCCTTCAAAACGAAACAAAAAAATGTTACTGTGTGCATGAGATTTTGTACAAAATACCTGCCCCTTTTATTACCTTTGAAGCGTGAACTCTTTCAGTGTTTTGTGAAAAAAAACATGAAAAACGTTTAATATAGTCCATACAATTTCCTGATAAATCTTTTTTAATTCACTCCAACAGTGCCATTACGTTTTGAGTAATTGTACATAAGAATTGTTCCTAGAAGATTGCCTGATTACTGGAAGGTTGCAACCATGCATCTTTTCACAGCTGACGTAGCAACGTGGGTGGTGACAACTATGTTCGTAGGATACATGATTTAATTAGGGGTGTGGGAGGGTCGGTAGTGGTGGGGTCACACTGGATGGAGTAGGGCGAGGAAGGGGCGGATGGACGGAGCGGTGAAGAGCAAGGGAGGCCAGAACGGAGATAAAGTATGGACATTATTTTTACTGTCTCGTAGATATAACTTAGACTACTACTATTGTGATAAATACCCGAGCAATGCGGAGGTCTTAAGCTAGTTACGAAATGTGAATAAAGATGCTCCTTGAAATTTAATTGTTGGCCTGCGGTAGATATATTTGCAGGTCCGTGATATTCAGCTATGGAATATGCAAGCGGTGGATATATAATAATTTGCGAGAAAAGTGATGAAATTATGTACTGAATCTTTTTGAAGTTTCACTTAACACTTGCATTAATGAAAGGAGAGGTCACGATTTCTTTTTCATTAATGTCCTAAATTAAAATTGCTCTGTGAAAATTATAATCGCGGAATTCAGAGGTGTTCACCAAAAGAATCATGCTCAAACTTTTTGAAAGCAGACATACTTTAAACTTTGTTGGCGAGTGAACACATTTCTCTCACATACTGTTTTTCTTGGTGCTCACGGCGATTTCCATGTCAAGAACCGCCTTTGCCTGACTCAAGTCCGTAAGGAAGTTTAAATGCATATGGCTGATTGGTCAGAAACACAATACGTTTATTTTGTAACATTTACGTGCAAGGAGGTAGGTGAAAATATTAAAAGAACAGTGAATTGTGTACAATATTTTTAGAATACGAGGAAAATAATAGTTTCTTATCGGCGATCACGTTGAGAAGATGTATACAATGCAGAAGGAAGTCATAAATTCAGTGTAATGAAACGTGTTCGCTTTGCAACATGTAGAAACAATAAGAAAAGGTCACACAAATGTATATGCAAAACATATATAAGGCTTACCAAATAGGCAACCGTAGATTGTATTCACCGGCCATATGAGCGGATTGTCTGTAGTGCAACAATTTGCGGAAGATACTTTTCTCTTAAAGCAATATCTATAGTGCCATAGGCGACTTCGAATGTAAGGATCATACATCTGATTTGTGAGAGTAATTTGAATGTATATTTTATTATCACGATACATTATGATATTATTATCACGATATAATGATAAAATACGTTCCATTGTCGCTGTTGAAGACGGAATTCGTTCTAGTCTACGTGGATAATATTGTGTCCATCCACTTCTACCTTCATTGCACCCGCTTTCGGACTATGTCACTTATACGCCATACTGCCGGAGCCTTTCCAGGTCATGGAGGATGCATAGTCCTCCCGACCTTTAGGATAGGAGCGGGAACATGTTTGGGAAGGAAATATCGCGCAAAGTCAGTGGCTCGTTTCAGTTTCTGCTCTAGCATCATTCACGAATTGATCGAAGGGAACTTCGAAACAAAGATCAGATCAGAATTCTCAAGAGACATTGGTTGAACCACTTGGTTAGATTTCGAAATGAGCCACAGTCCGGGAGTAGTAACTCATAACCTGCCGAACTACGAAGATTCATTTGAGAAGTCATAATTTCATTGCATCCTGTCAGTCATAATAATTATGAAATCGTTGTTGTATGTTTCTAGTTTCCTTCAGTTATACTATTTTGTTAAAGTCCAGCGAGT
>BOPP01000001.1:25321884-25335378 GCA_017312745.1 Gryllus bimaculatus | reverse complement strand
CACCGCATAACTCGCATCTGCCCGCGCCAAGAGTCCTATTGGCTGTGCGCCCCCCCATCACCGCAGTGCAATTCCCCGCTCCCGGGCTCTCGCACCCTTGGCCCCGTACCCGGCCCCCGCCTCTGTCCCCCCCCCCCCCAACGCCCTCCATCACCCGAGCCACGCCCGTCTCCCGCGCCCAGCCTTTCTCTCCGTCCCCTCCTCGCCTGCTAAGCCCCACCCCGCAGCCCCGCCCCACGACGCCCCGCTCCACCGCAACTCGCCCCATGCTCCTAGCCCGCGCGCCCGCGACTCTTCCCAGCGCCTCCTGCCCCCCTGCCGCCCCGCGCCCAGTCCCCCCCCACGCCCCGCCCCCACGCCCCGCCCCAGCCCCGCTCCCGCCCCCCAACGACCCCCCCGCCGTCAACCTGATGCGGCTCGGGCCGCCGTTGCATAGCGTGTGGCCGTTCGCGAGAGTCGCGCGAGACTTGAAACCTAGCGGTGGCGCTTGACGTGCTAAGGAAGAGCATTAGTCGCGGTCCTTTCCTGTCACTGAACTGATTTACATCCTCCGCGTGCTTTTTGCGGTTTTTTTGGAGGGTGATGGAAAAAGGACGGGGCAGCCAGTTTGGGTTTGGGATAAACAAACAATAGAATTCCGTTCCCATCTGTTGAATGGTTAGGATTAATAAATATGGAACCCGGGAAACTCGGGGTACTTTGGCTAGTCTTCTATACGTTCACAGCTTCTCTTTTACGCGCAATGTACTTCAATTATTACATTCCCCTTTTTCCCGAAAAATACAAAATTTGAATGCGAAATGTCCCAGTGTACTTCAGCTAATGAGCGCTTATCTGAGACTATGCGAGAGGCTTCCGTTTTGCCGCATCGCCCGGCCTGGCCTCGAGGCAGGTGGTGCAAGTGGGCCAGGACTCGCCTAAAGTGCCCCACGGCAGGTGGTGCGCTGGGCGACTAGTGCTGGTTGCTCTCCGCAGCGCTGCAGACCCTCGTAGCCCAGCGCTTGGCGAGAGAACGGCGCCCGGGTCGTAGTGTCTCCTTCGGGCTGGAGATGGTGAAAATGGCAGATACAATACTTGGACGCAGGTGGTTTTGGTAAAATAAGGATAGTATAGGGTGGATAACATGAAAGAGAAAAACGGGTGCTAATCAAAGAAGTTTTTGTATTCTCCTCTGCCCTAAAATAATTATTCTTTCACAGCGCAAGTTGAACCAAAGTGTGAGAAATCATGCTGTGGAAAGGTATATAATTTCAAAACAAGAGTTTATATTTATTTTTATCTAGTGTATTATAGGCAGGAAAATTACTGGAAAGTCTTCAACAATACGATCGGAAACTTTCGCTTGTAAAATCAGTATTTCAATTTTTTTGAACTCTAACTATGCTCACACGTCAGAATTAAGATAAGAGTTACGTATATTAGTATTTTCCGGTGGTTGTTATTAGTTCACAAGGCGAGGAGACTGAGGCAATGTTGTAAAATTGGGATGGATGGATGTGTCATGATCTGACAGGTCAGAATGATTTGAACGAGCATTTGATAAACTGCCAGGAGAAAGATCTAATTGGACCGTTTCGAAAACGATTGAATGTTGCTATATTGTTACTATGTTATATGTTAATTTTAATGATATTCTGAATATGAAAACCCTATGACATTTTAGAAGCGTTCTGAAGAAATGACAGCAAATTGTCTTTAAATTATTTGCACAAATATAAGAAAGTTAATTTAGAAATTTAGTGAACGTTCGAGAAGTGTTGACACAGAGGCAACGTTGTCATTGTCATGACTTCGTTGGTGCACGTTGAAAGAATAAGCTTAAAAGGAAATATAAACCTACTTTAATTTTGCTTCATAATATGAGAAGCAGAATATAACAAGATGTTGAAAAGTTTTAACAACAGTTTCAAAATACCCTGACGCTATATAATAGCCACTCTAAAGACCATTGACGTCAAAAACTTTGATGTAAATAATCTTTAAAAATGCTATCATAAAGGGTCAGTTAGTGCGATGAAACGTTGTTGTTTTCCTTAAATAATTAATTTAATATCGATTAAACTGATCGCTTAATGATTAGTGCATCGATAAGAGAATATATTCAGAAGACATACTGTCAACGACTGCTAATCGTCTATAAGTTGCACGTCTCTCCGTATATGTCATCAACCAGGGATTTGGCCTGGGAGGGCGATCTAGAAATACACTCCGCGCAACTGTTAATGCGTCATAGAGCCTCATAGAAAACGTTAGGATATATCAAAAAATTTATAGTAGTAAAGTGGTGAAAATTAATTTTGAAAATCGCTAAATAAGTAATTATGTCCCAGTAAGAAAGCAAGAAACAGAAGGAGATGCTTGAAAGGGTCGTCCCAAGAAGTCATTGAAAGAATGCGTCAAGTGCCTTCGCGGGAGCACATTGCTGGGGCAGTGGGCGCCATGGTTTGACCGCCGACCAGCAGTACAGCGATTCCCCCCCCCAAAGGAGTAACTAGTAACGAAATACATTTTAATACAAAAATCGGTATCAGTAGTGTAAAGATATAACCCATCAAAATTGTTTGATCATAGAAGAGTTAAGTTGGCTTTTCCATTCGGAAAGCCATTGTTAATGATATCTGTGGATTTGTATGAAGAAAAGAACACTGTAAGTGATTAGAATAACCAAGAGTATTCTAGTGTACCAACGAGAGAGGTGTGGAAAAAATCAGCATCCCTTCTTTACGCATACATAAGATCACATCATATTATTACGAACCATTGGTTTACATCTAGAACACCAACTGGACGATTTCGAAGTTAATTGTAAAATAACATACTTTCTTGTTTAAGTGTTTTTAAGGAATGGATTCTTCGGCGAAATTGCGTAACTGGCACTACTCATACAACGTCGTGCTGGTTGCATATTAAATTTTATTTTCCATTTTGCTGAATAAAATATTACGTTACGTCATAGCAATTTAACAGGTTTACAGCACAATAAGAATTAAGAAATACAATAAATATTCTTTATTATTATTACTAGGTAGAGGATTTTTATGCCCTAAAATATATTGAAATATGCTTTTACAAATATGCATTTATGACCTAAAAATTCTTAAATAGGCACTTGAATATGCAAATAAAATTAACAATAATTCAATTCCAAGATAAACCTTTCTTGATAAAATTCAGGAGATGCATACATGGAATAAAAAGATACAGTTTTGTGCATTATATAATAAGCTTAAGTCGTGGGAGAATAATTGAAGTAAATAAGAATCTTAGTGAAGTACCATTGTATATCTAGTTTCATATTTCGTAGCTTAAAAATTATGATATCAAGAAATATACTACACATGCACAAGTACTTCATCTTTAGAAAAAATGCTCAAACTGTGACAAGTTCTTTACATTCAATGAACGCTCACAAACGCTCGTTAAGTTACAGGAATATGCACCAACAAGACAAATTGGCCAAATATGCATGAATATTCACTAACATATTAATCAACATAGCATCCAATTCTAACCAAATATGAAGAAATTTCACTTAGTTACGCCCTGAAGCAACTGGAAAAAAATTGTAAAATCAGAGAAATCCACTCCCTCTATCAATCAAATAAACGACAATTCTTAATTCAAATCAATTGGAATATTGTACTTATACAACTTCTTTAGATTCCAATAAACATAATTTCTTCCATAATTTTGTTTGTTAATTTTTTCAGTTTTTAAACGAAAGAAAGGTTTTAATAGGAATTATGTGTGATGTTTGTGTGTGTGAGGTGACATTAGTAATAATGGTGCAAGCGGCGTCTGTGCGTATCGCCAACAAACCAAAGACCGTACTATTTATTCCCAATTGAAACAGACGCCAACGAACATATCGTTGCCACATTGTGTTAAATAAATTTCCTCCATCTACGTGGCCTTTGTGTTCAATTTACAAATTCTTTAATTTCCCGAAATGTTTTAATGAAAGCCCCTCGCAACGGCTGCGCAGCGCAGACGACTGGCGACGGGCGCAGCGGCGGTGTGGGTGTTGCCAGCTCGTTTGGCGACGCGGAAGAGCGCAATCTCCTAAGTGCGGGCCCGCCCTCCACCCGCGTGCCTCCTAAGTGCGATACTCACGATGAAGGTAACTGGCCTCTTGCAACTCCTTGTGCCCTCTGCGTTCGCCAGCGCGACTTTGAGGACAAACACCTCCCCCAGCTGTTCCCGCTCGGCCCTCTTGTTCTCTTCTCTTTCTCTTCGCTGCTGCTTTTCAGACGTTTAAAAAATGTGGGTAAATTCAACGGATAGCTTTGTGCTCCAGTTGTAGCGTGGTCCTTTGTATTCGAATTTTTGGGACCCGTGACATTACCAGGCATTTAACAGTACTAGAAGTAACTGAACCGTTTACGACTCGTCAGTTCACGATCCCTGGTGTTAAAAGCTTGAATTTGAATCTCGTTATTTGCTTGTTGCCATATTTCTTATTTTACCTAACTCACCATCTCACAATTGACTCGATAATATGTATATTTAAAACACTAAGGGTTTTAGTTTAGAACTGAATTTGAGTTTCTACCTACCTAATATTCTGATCTGATTTTTTTCTTCAAATGAAAGTTAGTGGACCCTAGATATTTTTACTTGCTCTTATTTTCTTGTTTTATAGCTAAAACATTAAATTTCAACAATATATAAAAAATTATAAAAATAACGCTTATCTGCCGTCAATTTTAAGACCACTACAACAAAATTGCAATACAAGTATAGCCTTGTGGAATAGCCTCACCGTGTAGTGATCACGAGATCATATTTGACGAAGCGAGATAGTGTTTTAAGTTCGAAGTTTGTTTTGAAATGCGAATGTTAGTGAGTGGTAATAAAGGTGGGTGTAGGGGTGAATGTTAGTTAGTGGTAATAATGTAAATGAACACAATGTGCAGCTATAGTTTGTCACGTGTCTCTTAAAAAATTTTCAGTGTTTATAATTTTAAGTTATTTATTGTAATGCTACATTAAAGTGGATAGCAGAATATCCCACAACAGCCCACTACAACATGCTTATACAAATTTAGGTAAAAATAGAGTACATTTTAATTAAATTTTCAGAAACCTGTCTATCTCTCTGTTCCCAAAATATAGGGATTGTATTGCTCAAGAGTATGTAAACTCCCTCATGCAACCGGTTTTGGAGAATACGAAGTATGTGAATCAGTATTTTGGAGGTTTTTGATTTTACGGTTAATGCATATCTACTACTTATCGGTTGTAACTTCTCTACACTTCTTTCTTTTATGTGATGTTTCCGCAGTGGTTTAGATTATTTCATAATTTATCGCAGACTATGTACTCACTTACCATTACTCTGTGATTTCGTGACGAGTGTTGCTTTAAATAAATATGTGATGTGAAGGTACCAATTGCAAAGAAGACATTCTTTTTTTTCATCTTCGATCTATATCAATTACTTCATCGCATTCTAACACTATAATTTCTTAAAATGAAATGTGGACTCGCTGAAATAAGTGGCAGATTAAAAATTTAATATACAATACTTTGAAAAGCAATTGTATTATCATTCCTGATTTCCGATTACTTGGCGCCATTATCATTACAGTCCAAAAACTTTGGAATTTTTGTTTTCACCTACATGACCGTAACATATGTCTTATTATTAAAAATAAGTTTTTCTTGACGTTTTTTAGTGCTGTTTTTAGAATAATATTATCTCTTATTTTCCAGACAACGCGATCTCTTTACATACTGTTCTCATAAACATTCTGTAGGTCTGAATAATCTTTGTATGTTCGAAGACTTGTGCGGGGATTTTGTTTACATCTACCATGCAGTTTCAGAAACCGCTTTCTGCCTAGTGCACCTCTGTGAGCGGCAGAGGTGAAGAGCACCGATGTTCCATCAACGGAAAAATATATTTCGAGCCTCTCGCCGGATCGCCACGCTGGCCGGTGGCGCACCGGCCGGCCACTCACGAGGAACCGAGTATGCGGCGGCCGTATATCAGCACCGGCCGTCCCCGCCCCCACCCCCGCCTCATTCCCGATTATTTCCACGCCCGCGCCCCAGCCCCCCGCCTCAAGCCGACCAACGTAACTAGCTTTCTTGTTTATCGGAGGTTCGGCCGGCAGCGAGCGCTGAGAACGCGTCGGCGAGCGGCGCGTTTCGTGGGCGTGCGCACGGGCGTGCGTGTGCCGCGTGTGTGTTTTCCCTGATATTTCCTTTATCCGCGGTTCTCGGCTCAGGCGCTCGAACCGGGGAGACGTGCCTGGGCGTTCGGCGGGGTTGGGGAGAGGTGCGGAGAAGGGCAGGAGGAGGAGGCGGCGGCGGCGGGCGGCCGACTGGTGGTCGACCGGTAATCCGGGACGGCAAGCCGCCTTCGTGAGCGTCAGCCGTACGCCCCACCGGTCACGCCGCCTCGGCCCCTTGCCCTCCCCCTGCCGCCTGTATGCCATAGAGTTTCGGTTCTATCACCTCTCAGCGCCTCAACACACCCATATGTCACCTTCCTACCGCGGTCGTTGCCAAATCGGTCACCATTTAGTACACCGCCTGCCACCGCGCCCCCGGCCACTCCGCGCCCCAGAATGACCAGCATCCTTTCACTCCGCTTCACCCCCGGGTTTTTACCCTCTCCGCTGCTGCCCCGCTCCCGGCTGCCGTTTATTTTTTTTTTCTACGCTCCCGCTGTTTTCTTCGCTCCGCTGTTCCTCGCTCCCGCTGTTCCTCGCTCCCGCTGTTCTTCGCTCCGCTGTTCCCTCGCTCGCCGCTGTTTTCCGTCGCTCAGCCGCTGTTCCGTCGCTCGCCGCTGTTTTCGCCTCGCTCCCGCTGTTCCCTCGCTCCGCTGTTCCCGGATCGCTCCCGCTGTCCTCGCTCCCCGCTTGTTCGCCTGGCTCCCCGCTGTTCGCCATGCTTTCCGCTGTTCCGCTCGCGTTCGCTGTTCCCTCGCTTCCGCTGTTCCCTTTATCGCTTGCCGCTGTTCCCGTCGCTTCCATGGCTTCCCTCGCGTTCCGGCTGTTCCGTCCGTCCCCGCTGTTCTCGGCTCCCGCCTGTTCCCTCGCTCCCGCTGTTCCCTCGCTCCCGCTGTTCCCTCGCTCCCGCTGTTCCCTCGCTCGCTTTATTGTCCGCTCCTCTGTTTCTCGCCCCCCTCCATTTCTCACCCCCCCCTGTTTTTCGCTTTCCGCTTTTGACTGTCTACGCGATTGCGCTCCCCTTTCCCTCCAATTCCCTCCTCCCTGTCGCTTACGTTGCCAGGCCGCCTAGTAGCCTGCTCGTCCTCGGACGTCCCCATCGCCCCCGTATACCTCCCCTACTTCCGATTCGTATTCCGATCAGTGCGGCCCCCAGAGCGTTCCCGCGGCCCCCGCGCGGCCGCTCAAAGGGAGAAGTTCTTTGCAAATTGATCACGCCCGTTGCGCCGGCGCGGCGCGGTGGTGAGGCGGGGCCGCGTCCGCGGGTGGGGCCGAAGGGAAGCCTCGCCGCGTGCGCCCGTAATTTTATTATTTGCCGGGAGGAGGCCGCAGCGCTGCCCGCAGGAACCTGTCGTACAGCAAGGCAAGGTGAGGAGGAACGATGGAGAATCTGATAGGTGCGGGGCAGGAAAGCAAGAAGCATGTGAAGAGTTTAAGAAAGAATCAGAAACGAAAGTTAGGTTGTGAAGACATCACCATGGTGAAAGAAATGTGATTCGAAATTCAAAAGGTTGTGTACCGAGTGGGAAAAGGACGGATTGATCATGGAAGTACTCGCAATGATTGACGAGCAATCATGACGACCATTGTTTATAACACACCTAGACATGATCTGTGTACGATTTTGGCGAAGATCCTGAGATGAAAGGGTTAAAGTGAATTGAATATAGGAAACAGCATGAATAATAAAAAACGTTGGAGAACTGTTGAGTTTGTGTAAAAAAATAAACATTTTTTGAAGCTTATTTACTAACATAGTGATAAGTTATTTTCCTAGTATTGGTCTCTTGCCATTTTTTAGTGTCCGTAAGGAAATGACGTATTCCCTCACGGCACCACGGTCCTAATTGAAATAAGAAATAGAATGATGATACTGATGATGGGTGGGTTTGGAGGAGAGGAAAAACCATTCATGATACGTGACTCGTGGTGTAGAGTGCTTCTATGGGATTCGCGTGTAAGTGATTATGGAAACCACTGAGAGAATTCATTCTAAGAATTCGATTCCGGCGGGCGGCACAAACTGATAAACACATCAAGAAAATAGTTTACATCTAGCCAGAATTATTTCCAAAATATTTAGGGAGAATGCATTTTATTGCCTTTTTTTTAACTAGAAATCCAAAAATACTCAATAAAAATATCCGTAAAAATATCTGCCTCTACTTCATGCTAATTTTGCAGCGTGAGATTGAATAAAATGTAAGAATGGAATCAGAAATAGTAAAGCAGAGCTCATGTTGCTAAGAATTTAATTGTAAGGACTCCTTATTTATTCGTGAAAGATCCAAATTTTATGAACTTCAAATGTTGGATCAAATAAGTTTCTAATAAGGATTGTACAGACGGCTGCAACGTCTGTGCTCAGAGTGTAAAGGTTGTGACTTCAATGCCGAATTGATCAAATTGTCGACAATACACAACCAAACCGAACCGTACTCAATTATCCGAAAGTAAAGTAAAGTCCTAAGTTAAGAGAATTTGTGACATTTCAAACTGGAGAGATAATACCGAGTTCGGAAGCCAGAGTAAACCTGTACGGCTTATTCAGTATCGGAGCCCAAACAGCATCCTAACGTGCATGGCTCTTGTATCCCCTCGTTCACGATGCTGTCTGATTCTCCACTGGCTACTACGTCACAATCCGTGCCATCGTTCTGCCTCTCAAACTCCTCTCCCGTCATTGTGTTTGGGGGCGATAGCCTGGGCAGCGAGCTCCTTCACTATATGTGTGGGCGTTTTAAAACAGAGATTGTCTAGTAAATGGAAAGGCAAATACCATTTATCTATTAATATCCATTCCTCCTCATCATGTATCAATAAATAATAGTTGACGAGCGCCGTAAAGACGTAAATCAGCCGAAAGACTGAAATTATATTATGACAACTTAAACGTTGGCAATCAATGACATAGGACTCGGCATCTTGTGAAGAGAAAAAAGTCCATTAACCATTAAGATATGTCGGGAAGTGCGCGTCTTCACACACACACACACACACACACACACACACACACACAACACACACGTTTTATGCAAGAATTATTTCACAGTTACCATAAACATTATTTCATTTACGATTTGAAAAACAGTGTTCAACGTTAAGCTAAACGTTCTGAACAAATGTGACATTATATTTTATTGAAATGAATACTTGCACTACATTTGAAACTGAGACCTTCACGTTTGCCACCTTCCTGTTCTACGCCACGGGCAAACGGGGATAGTTCAGGGGGCCTCTTGTCCAGGTAATGACATTGTGTATTATTAGCCGCACCCAAAAATAGATAATAAACGACCCACAGCCTCCCTCTAGCAACTTTCGGGGTCGTCGTTCGCGCGAGCACGTGACCACTTCTCACGCGATGCGACCCTGCGTCAGCGCCCGTCGCATTGGGCGTCTCGTCGCTCTCTTTCTCGTTTGCATCCCCTCGGAGGTTTATTCTCACGACGCGGAAGTTTCGACGCGCCAGATAGTGTTTGCCGGCGTCGGTGGCGTAAGCGCTTGGAGAAGCAATGAAGTTCGTAGACTCCAAGACTGCGGGTTTGAGGCCCACGGGTGTTTTAAGCATGTAGCTGGTTTTTTGATGTGTCTGACCGGGAGGTACTAGATTTCGAGTCCAGACGGTGGCAGGATTTTCGAAACTCCCGTGATAGCTAGGTCGTATACAGCTTCTCTCTGAGAAAATTCTAAAGGCCGGCTGATCGGTAGTTTACCGTGGTGTCTCCCATTAATATGAAGTGAATGAAGTATCCTAACAAACGGGCAAGGGACTGCACGCGACCTTTCCTTCCTCTTCTTTGTCCTACCTTCACCTCCTTTCTTACACACACATCCACACACACTTTCGTGGACTACACTACCCCATATATCTAGAGACCAGTGGGGAACTTAGAGCTTGTCCCTGCTAGGAGAGTGAGGGTTGAGGAACGCGAGCGCCACAGGCGTGACCGTTGGGCGGTTTGAAGGAACTGGGGGTCTGGGTCGGGGCGCGGGAGTGTGGACGGGGCGTGGAACTGGGGACGTTGACGTGGAGCTGGGGGAGTGGGCGTGAGAGCTGTGGGGGAGAGGACTCGGTAGGTCGGGCAGAAATAGGCGCGTGGGAGGGTGAAGCGCGAAAGCCGGCGGCGGAGAGGATTCGCCTCCGGGGCATTAGCGAATCGTATAATCGCGGGAGCGAGTGTCGCTCTCTCCCTCACCTTTCTCTCCCTTCCGCTTCCCGACCCAAACTATGCCCCGCTGATGCAATTAGGATTAGAACGAGGCACTTGGACGTGAAATGGACACGCGTCGAGCGAAAAACAACAACATAAAAGCAGCTGGTGTTGCCCATGGCTCAAGCGGAGAACGCGAGCGAATGCGCGAGACTACGCCAGTCGGACGAAGTGTAATAGAAAGTGGGTCAGAGAAATCATGGGGGGGTGTTGAATGTGGAAATAGAGAAGTACTGCAAATTGGGGGGGAGGGGTAAAAATGACAGAGGGAGAACGTTACAGACTGCAATACTAATGTACTCAAATGAATGAAGAAAGAATGCCAATGAACTACTAATGATTGATTGTCATTAAATAAGCTCTGACAATTGTACCAATGTTTGAGACAATTTGTGATAGATTCGCTCCTGGTTATTTGCTCTTTATGAATGAACCCATACGTCCCTATATTTTTTCTTTAATATTCGTTTCTTCCAAAGCGATAAGCCTTTGGAATCTCATGCACTTCATTATATCATTTATTAACTTATTAGCGATGCCATTCATAGGTGCACTCTATCTCTTATTCTTTAGTACCATTTCATTCATTATAACCCCTGATAAGAAATTCATCGATAATATCCAGTGACTTTCAGATGTTTTTCTGAACAAGCTCATTTTGAAGTAAAAGGTCCAGTCATTTTCATCAGCGTAACTTATTCTCTTTTATAAAAGTTTAAAAATTCGAGCCATTTTCTGAGAAAGAATTTAAATGTTACTGAATCATCATGTCAAATACCTCCGAAAATCAAAATATCCGTATTGAATACAAGGGATCACTACGTCAGTCAGATCAATTGGCCCTATCAATTTCCGCGAAAATCCTTCGTACAGTTTAACACTTATCATTGCTCATACACGGACGGACGTTTTGTCTAAAACCAATACATGCATGTGTTATTTGTTGGTATCATTGATCAACAAAACGTGGATCCTGCATATACAAAGTATTAAGAGATTTAATGGACTTTGTAATTTTTCACTGCGGCTGTATTACAAAGTAGTGTGAGAGCAAGTAAAAGTGTTGCTTGTGCTTCGAAATTCTTTGATATACGTTCTTTGTACGTCAGGTGTAGTTTTGCCAACTCGGGCACTGCTCGCTGCCAGCTGTGCCGACCGCCTCCTGGCGGAAGGAGAGCGGAGGGTGCGATGCCGGGAGCTACAAGTTCTTTATGACCTTGGTTTCCAACGATTCGTGCATTGCGTCCCCATTCTGAAGTTCTTTTACCTAGTTCACGACTCTTCGTACACAGTTCTAGCTCTTTATCGGTATTCCCTTAAAGATAAGGAAGAGGAGGGATGAGGGCGAGATGAAGAGGATTTGGAAGAAAATATAGGAATAACTAAGATGCGGATAAAAGTGAGGGACATGGGGGAGGACTGGGTACGCAAAGGGTCGGGTCGCCCTACGAGAGAGGTTCGGAGGGACGGAGCGAGGCCCGGCGGAGCGGTGCCTCGCGGCGGTGGGAGGTCTAATGAACGCGCTGCCAGCTAATTGGCGCGAGTCCTTGGGGGCTTTTTGCGGCGCAGGGGGCCACGCAAAGGGCACGCAGCGCCCCGGGGCACCCGACAATTAGCCCGCGGTGGGGAGAGGACACCTTTTCCACCCCTTACCCCGCCCCGGCCCACCTCGCTACCGCTTCGTCGGGGGAAACTGTTTGGTCCAGAAACATACACATCCGTCTGGCTCCGTTATCCACATTAAACACCAATGATACTCGTGAGATATATTCGAGTTATTCCACTGTCAGTATCTGAAGATTTATGTATTGAGCACGATAATATTCTCGTAGATATTTACACTAGATAGGAAACACGACCAATTTATGAGTAATATTCTGGCTGAAAATATGAAAAAGGATTTAATACACCCCACAATAAAATAAATAAAAAATATAGTGATGAACATTTTGTGTTAATTTAAGAAAGTAATTTTCGTGCTTAGTGCGTAAACTGAGGAAGTTAATTTTGAAATGATAGTATTATCATTGCTTTGTTTAGTGTTTATAATTTTAAGTCTCGACAGTTGGCTAATTTTCTGGTTTACGAACTGTTTAGTAAATTACGTCAGCCTTGCATTAAAAATACTTTTTTTAAACAGAAAAAATCTTTCTGAAAAACGTTTTTGTAATTGAAAGGTAATGTTTAATAATAACGATTACCATTTGTGCCCCGGAAACAGAAAATTGGAAAATAAATTATTAGTACACTAATTAAGGCAAAAAATATTACAAAATTATATATTTCCATTGTATCATTGTTTCAATACATTAATATATATTTTTGCATACGTAATATGGTATTTATAATTTCTAATACCCCACATGTCATTTCTAGTTCAACTGAATCATACGCAGGTATTGGAGCCCTTATCAAGCAGGTCGTAAAAGTTGAGAGAATTCGTTGTTTTTCTACTAAAGAGAAAACATGTTGTGCATGTTCCAAAAGTCACATAGTGTTAAGTGTTTTACATAAATAAAACAGTGAAGAGTCGTGAGAATATATACAAGTGACCCAATCCCGCAAAAACAAGAATGTGAACATGCTTACAATAATGAGCTTTACTTTTAAGTGCTTCCTCTCCCCCTCGAAAAAGCAGTTCCACCGAAAATTCAGAGAAGTAGGTTTGATTAGCAAGAACGGGCATTCTCTCAGAGTGTAAAGTTTTCTTTTTAGAATCCTGGAACTTGCCCCAGGAAGGGGGAAGAGGCGCATCGACGCAATACAGCTCGAAGCATTCTCAGATTCGGAATGCCGAAACAATCCCGCAGGCAGCGAATCGAGAGGCGCAGGCGGCCGTGGCCAGCGCGGCCGAGCGCACGCGTCGGCTGTGCACCCCACGGGGCGGTCGCGCCCCTGGGTAATGAAATACGGGCGAAAGATCACCGACGGGGCGAGGGGTGGGGGAAGGGTTGCAGGCGCGTGAGAGATTGCTCCCCGGGCCGGGACACTCGAGCGCCCTCTGTTTACCTGCGGCAACAAGCGAGCAATCACACGAGTGGTGGCTCTTGGCCGCAGCGGCCGCGCCGCTCGCTTCGCTTCACTCAGCCCTCGCATGCTTC
>BOPP01000001.1:25294923-25313134 GCA_017312745.1 Gryllus bimaculatus | reverse complement strand
AGGTGTTTAATGGAACGAACCGCGCGGTCGCCAGACGGCGCGCAGCGGCCGAGCGGTGAGGGTGGGACGGGACTTTGCGGGGCGGGGTGGAGGAATCCGGGTGGGGTGGTGGCCTGCGGACGCAGTGGGCGGTGACGGGCGCTCGGACGCGTCGGGGACGGGTGGAGGAGGGCGCAGGGTTAAGGCGGGGTGGGCCAGGGATGGGTCGGAACAGTTGGAACGAAGCGCTTCGGACAAGGCGGGGAAAGCTGGTGGGGGCGCTCGGACAAGGTGAAGGGTGGAAGAGGGATGGTGATGTAAAGTCAAGGTGGGAGGCGAATAATGAGAAAGGAAAGGAACAATGGCGGAGAACGAGGAGTTGACGAGGGGAAAATGGAATGGATGGTGGAGGAGGAGGGGTTTGAGATGTGAAAGAGGAAAAGGAGAAGATAGAAAGAGATAATGGGGTTTCGGCGAGGAGGTTTGACGGAGACGAAAGAGAGGAGTGGGCATATTGGGCGACGTGAAGGGAATGGAAAGGCGGGGGGGGAGAGGGAGTTGGCGAGGGAGAGGGGGAGAAAGGAAGATATGGGTTGCACGAGGGGGGAATGGGAAATGCGGAGAAAGTTACGGGGCAGGAGGGGTGGGGGAAGGGAGAGGGTGTGGAAGGGAGGGGGAATAGCGAGGAAGCGTCGGGGGCCGGCTGACCAGCGGCAATAATTCGCCGCGCGAGAAGGGCATCGGGGACAAGAACAATGTACACGGGCGCAGAAGAGCCCAATTTTCGCGGGAATAACACGGAATGATAAAGTATGGAATGGGAAGGCGAAGATAAACATTTGGCGAAGCGACGGGCCGAAGCGGCTGACGAGGCGAGAGCGGAGTTGGACCGAGCTGGCTACGCTAGTGGGGGGGGGGGGGGCGAGCGGGAAGGATGGCCGAGAGAAGGGGAACGATGAAAGATCGGTGAGTGAGGAAGGGTTTGCCAAGAGAGACGCGCCAGTGTAGAGAGACACGCGCAGATGAGATCGCGGGTTTGCATAGGAGATTCGACGTGGATTCCAATCGAATACAGGTGGGTTGTAAACTGGGGCAGACTCCAGTCTTGTTGACAGCAATCTTGATGTGCTACCGGTTTATTTAGCGCTTTGACGAAGTAATAAAATAAGTCTGGTGGAACATCTATCAACACTCTATTTGAGGAACAAGTACACATAACAGACCAAGCTACTAGAAAATTCAAACTTTCGCTTACGCTCAAGTAAGGCTTGTTGTATTATCATTTAATAGTGTAAGGCAGACTCCTTGTTTTGGTTCAGAGGAAGGCACCAAATATTTGAATTGTCGTAGCACATAATAAGCGAAACATTACTACATCGGGAGCAGAGAGTACATCTGGCTTGAAAGAGTGGAATAAAAAAGGCTAAATAAAGGGAAAGGTGAGATTGGACAAGGGGCGCCAATGAAAACAGACGTCTTGGGAAGCAGACGCACGGAGGCACTTTAAAAAAGCAGAATTTCCCAATATTTATTATTATTCATAATGCTTTGAAGTTTTATTATACTTCTACTAATTTAATATAGGTACATAAAAATTATTTTGTAACTCAAATATAAATGGTTTGCGAAATAAATTTTTTATATGTTTATTAGTTATATTACAATTTATTATAATTATGAAAATTATTTTAGACAACATCTGTCTTGTTGCTAAGAATTTCTGTTACTAAATTTGAATTTAGAAATAAATTGTACATCTTTGTTAGAGGTATTGAATTTTAAAAAAAATCAGACCCAATTATTCGCGACTGAGGAAGTTGTCCCAGTTTTTCCCTCTTTTAAATACTCCGGATATAACATCATGAAATGAAACAGACGTTGTAGGATCCTGGGGCGGGAAAATTGATGAATGCGGAAGGGAGAAAAGCAGAGGCTGGGGAAAGGGAAGGGGAAGGGCAGTGGGTTGGGAGGATCCGGCGCGCGCGGCGAGCCGCGGAGAGCAGAAGCCGCACGCCCCGTATACGGTGAAGCAGCGCTGGGGGCAGGGGGGGGGCGGGGCGGGGGGCGGGGCGGGGAGAGCGGGTGTCGCCGGCGGAGCGCGTAAGTGGAAACGAGAGCCTCGCGTGGCGCGGCTTAGCGGTGACCTAATCGCGCGCGCTCTCTCCGGGACGTATTCAGCGGACCGCGGGTCGACACCCGCGCGCCGGCGCTGTGCCCTGCTCTGGCCATCCATTGCATTCGGCACCATCTCCCACTTGCATCGTCCACCGACCATTGTTCATGCCACCACCTTAGTGACCATCACTGGCCCACTGGCTATTGCCACTGCCTTATTGCCACTGCTTATTTCCCACTGCTTATTTCCGCATTACCATGAGCCAACCCATGCTCCATCACTTCGTCCACCTTTACTATCGTCTACCTCCGACGGCCCTCATCCATGCTCACCATCGACGAATCCCGCCGTCGAAAGCGCGAGGTGATGCCCATGGAAAGCACGACGCTTACCTGCGATACGTCTGCGTGCACGTTCATTGAATATTTGACGAACAATCACTACTTTCTTTATTGAGACTTCAAACATCTGTTATATAAAACTGAACATCTAGTCTTTTTCATTATTAATTATATATTGATTTTATTGTCTCGTTAAAATTGCAATAATCCACAAAGAATGTTTTCTAGTAGAACTGGATAATTAAGAAAGTTGTGCAACATTGTAACCATCGCTTACGTAAGGCACACAAAAGTCTAAAAGGAACGAACAGCAACTAATATAACGAGAAATACATTGTAACCTAACATAAAATTCCAATCCTTTTTAATCTTCTGTCTGATTTTTTTCAAATATGTACTTTAATATGGAAACAGAAACAGCAAGAGGTAGGAACACTTATAATAATTTTCCGGGCAAGCGCCGTCGCTTTGTGCCCAGCGCTCGTCTCCGGCCGGCGGCCGAATGCGCCGCCCTGCGAATTGCTTCTGCTTCCTGGGAGCGGCGGCGGCTGCGCGAATGAATGCCGATGTGGATTGCATTTCGGTTTCGTGTTAAACGCACGAGTCGCGCGAGTGACGTGTCCGGACCATTCTGCGCCGTGAAAGGGCTTCGAGTGTGGAAGTTTTATGCATACTCTTGGAGTTATTTGTGCCCCAGTTTATGACGAACTGCGATAAAAGGATCTGGACTGCGTTTGAAGTTATTCCTTTCAAAATAAAGTCATATCTATTTATTGCCTATTTTCGTAGAGAAGAATATCTTATATGCAAGAAGAAATTTGAATTAAGGATTAAATGACACAATTGAAGAAACAATATTTTGAGAATTTTTGTACTTTCAATTTATAGGAGCTGATCTAAAAGATGGGAGCAAAAAAGGGAGGACATCCTCAACTTTATGCGTTACTAAAAAGTTTTTGAATTGAAGGATTCAATCTCATGGATTGAGTTAGAAGTAGAACATGCTCTATTTAACGCCATGTTAGATTTGTAAGACTAATTTCTTAGGATGATCATACTTGTTTTTTATTTACTGTCATTACTAATTGCATGGATGAAAACTGTGCGTGGTTCACTAACAGAGAACAAAGTAATTTTGAGTTATTCAGGAAAGAAGACTCAAGTGCTGAAATGATACTCAGTTTGAAAAATCATAAACTTTAATTTCGATGAAGAATATTACGTAACGCGGCTTAATATGCTTAAGAAGAGAAATCCTTTCTGGAGTAAGTCTTTGCAGTCAGAGAATAAACACAATCAACATAACTCAAGAGAGCTGTAAGTGAGCCAGTTGTTTGCTTTCCTTAAGTGCAGAAATGCGTGTATCTGGGAGACGAGTGGAGCTGGGATTTGGGTAAGACTCGCGCAGGGTGCTGACGTTGCTGACGCTTGTCGACGCTCGCTCAGAGCGTCTGATGAAGGCGCTGGGTATTCGCGCTGCTTTCCTTCGCGCGCTCTTTAACAAGCACCCGCAGCTGTTTGTTTCCCCTCTCCCTCCCCTCTCCTCCCCACCCCTTCCAAACCAACTACCAGCGCGCTGCGCACGTGTGGAGCGAGCGGCTGTTTGTCATACCATTTGAGTTAGCGTCCGGGAAAAGGGGTGGTGGTGAGAATGTGCGGTGTTCTGGTGGGGCGGTTTTGGGGAATGGGGGGGGCTATGGAATGTATGAGGGAATGAATAGAGTTGAGTTGGATGGGAATGAGTGGGATTAGGATCGGTGGAATTAGGATGGGTGGGGATGGAAGGGTCAGAGATGGGAGATCAAAAGATCGGGACCGGCTAAGGTGGCTCACGGCATCAACTGATGCCACTGCAGCGTCTCGCACCAGGAGGTTGTAGGATTTCAGTTCCCATGATGGCAGGGATATCGATTCTAGCTGTCTCAAGGAGAATTCTTTCAGCTTCTTCGATCAGTTGGCATGGTTTCTCCGATGAACACTAAACTAATTGCGGAACAGTACCCTAACAAAAGAGCTCGGGAACGCACGCGATATTTTCTTCCTCTTCCTTGCCCAATTCATTCCTCTTACTTTCACAATCACACACGCATTATACTACCCCAAATGTCGTGAGACCAGACGAAAGATTGAAGTTTATCATGGCGGAGGCTGATGGGAGATATCTGAATTAGTGGATACCCTCCGAGCCGAAGTGTAGATCCGCGTCGGATCTGACCATCCAGTGGGAGAACTGTCTTTTCCCGTGATAAAAACATGCACTTCCCTTCGGGACTAATGACGTTAGCAGTTGATGCGCTCGGTAACACAATGTATTCAATCAAGAAATTGTAGAGGGGCGGGGAGTAAGGATAGAAGACAGGAAATTGTGGCGGGCAGGGATTCAGGAATAGGAGACAGAGGTGGGAACTGTGTGTAAGTGTAATGCTTGTCTTGTAACGCATTTTTTGTCGATTGCTGCGGTCCGTTACATTAGAATTCTTTAAGGGGCTTAGTTCCTTCCGGGACTTCATGGAATTTTTGGGGGGTGTTGGGCCTGTTTGCTTGTTTCATCTTTATCTCTACACGTATTCATTTCATCCTTTGTTTGGATTTATATATTTGGATATTACACGTTCCATAAGATTAACCTCTTAATTTTGTTTTGTCATTAGTCTTGTGTTTTGTGTTAATCTTTATGAATAATTTTTATTACATTCATATATCCAATTTATATCTCTGGAATAACTTTCATCTTTCCATTTAATATCGCGGTCACTTCAACTTTAGGCCTAGTTGGCATATCGTTACATTATTTATTGATATTATGTGTTATTTTAGGCCCAAGAGCCCATTCACATGGAACCTCTGGGCAGCCTTGCCGACTGCGGCGTCTGATGACAGAGCATTTGTTTAAATGGAGGTATTTGCACGAGCAGAGCTGTGGCGCTCGTGTAGCGGTTAGTGGTGTACTTGCCAGCAGAGTGCAGACAAGCTTCCGCACCACTACTAGAAGAACACAATTTTAAATAACAGCTTTCACATTAGGCCACTCGGATACGCCACTGAGCTTAGCCGTTTCCACGTTGTCTGTCTTATGTGATATGTCACTTTTTAGAAAAACATCGATACTTCGATACATCAGCAAAAGGTTTTTGAAGTTGATGAAAACATAGATAAAAACGTGAAAATCTAAAATATTGATGTTTTAATTATGATGAAACATTTTGAAGTAATATGTCCTAGTTCCAATGTGAATCATAACACGTCAAAATTAGTTTAAAGTATACTCTGCTTAAATTTGAAGTTTTCAGTTTTCTAATTAATATTCTATGTAGAGGATCAAATTGCAGTGCAATAATATTACGATTCGCAAATCCCAGAAGGTAACAATGAAGAAAGGTTGCGAATAGCAAACGGTTTCGTGTCGCTTGGGGATCCACAACAGTGACAGTTGTCATTGGCTGCTGAGGGCGAGCAACCCACAAATGAAATAGTTGCTGGAAATATTATTTATAACATGAGATGTTTTTAAAACATTGATATTTTTGGACAAATATATCAATCTGATGAAAACATGAAAAATCTGAGATTTTTTATGTCGATTATAACCTCACAGTAAATTAGGTGTGGTGTCGATGTTTCTGCTCAGAGATAATGATGGTTTAAAACTATCGATATTTTTTTGCCACTAGTCACTGTTACTCACGAATCCGACCTTTCCCTAGCTCAGTGGAGCGGGTTGGTGGCAGTGTGTGTGTATGTGTATGTGCGCGTGCGTGCGTGCGCGTGCGTGCGTGCGCGTGCGTGCGTGCGCGCGCGCGCGCGTCATCTTCCGAAGAGTGTCTTCATATATTTACATAGTTTACTTCATTCCTTCCTTCCTTCCTTCCTTCCTACGTTGCCGTTTTCTCCTTCAACCTTTCCGTGCTCTCACACGTCGTTTGTTCCAATCTGCCCTTCCCTGAGCCCTTCTGTGTGCGGTGAAGCGGAGGGCTAATATTAGTATGTTTGCAGATTTCAAAAGCTCCGAATCAGACTAAGGTCGACTCTATCTCTGTATCTAAAAGCATCATCCCTCCTTATCTTCCTAGAGCATTTCGTTCTCGTTAGCTAGTTCTCATCTCTTTAAACAGCCTTTTATTCACATTTCTACTCTTAATTATGCTCTTATCTTCTATTTGTTCTAGAAAATAATTGCGTTTCCAGGATAAGTACTCGTTATATCTTCCTTCTCTCTTCATTGCTATCAAATATTATGCACGGCCTAATTTCTTCTGTATTTGAATATTTGTTACTCTTTTCATCCAGCTCATTGCTGTCTTGCATTCGTTCGGTCCATTTCCCCAGATTTGTTAGTGTCCATCATATAACATAGTTATCTCTTGACTCACCGTAATTTTTCGTTGATATTCCTCATAGCTTTTTCTTTCGTAACCATCCATAACTCTGATTGGTTCACGTGTTTGGGTAACTATTCCATCATAGCTTTTCTTCATTTTCTTATTGCATACATATAATATTGGGTATATCAAAATATGACAAAAACAGTCCAGCATGACTTGGGTATACCGCCGTCTCTTTCTCTCAATTTTCTTTTTCTTGGAAATCAATCATCTGGCCTCCCTTTAATGGCTACAATCCTGGTTTATCACGCAATATAAAGAAAATAGGTACACGGAAACACAGAGTCGTGACAGAAGTGGGGAATGTGAGAGATGTGGGAACACGAGGATTGTAAGAAAAGGCGGGGAATGCAATGGAAAAATGGTGGAAGTGGGTAGTGCAGGGAAGAACGAAGGGTGCGAGGACTGGCGGTGAGCGCGGAGATTAGAGAAGATAATAGGAGCATTCGGAAGAGGAGGTATCATGGGGAAATTGGAGAGTACCAAGTAGAGCGAAAGCTATTGGGGAAGAGAGAGAAATGATTGAACAATGCGAGGCAATGGAGCAGTGCAATGGAGCGCGATGGAACTGTTAAGAACAGGGAGGAGCTGAAAACGTTCAGAAGGAGCGTAAGAAAAGTTGAGGTGAGAGACAACAGGGCGTACGGAAAAGAGTAAGCGTATGTGGAGCACTGAAAAAGAGAGACAAGGAAAAAAACAGAAGGGGCATGGAGAAGAGGGTAAGAAGATGAGCACGAAGGAGTGGAGTGCAACGGCAGGGAGCACTGGGATGAAAGAGGAATGAGTACAGAAGAAAAGAGCAGAAGCGAATATAAAAAAGAGAAGATTCAGAGTGAACGGGAAACGCAGAAGTAGAAACCAGTGAGATAGATTGGAAGATAGGGACAACTGGAATGTCGGGGGGCGAGAGAAACAACAGGGGCAGAGGAGCGGGGAAAAGACCGGGCAGTGCGGACAAGGGCTTGAAAAAGGGTCGGAGCTCGAGCAACAGAGAGGAAAACTACAACGCCAGGCAGGGAGAGAGGGGGGAAGGGGGAGGGGTGAGAGAAAACCTGCGTACAAGGAAGGCTGGCGGAAGGCGAGTGGCGCGTTGGAGGCTGCGGCGCAGCGGCGTGGGCGGCTGGCAGAGCGTGGTAGTAGGGCAGTGGCGCAAAGCGCGCCTCCGGTGGAGGGGATAGAAAGGGGCGGGCGGGAAGGGGGAAAGGGGGAAGCGGATTAATCATCCGCCAGTTTGGTGTGCTGGCAGCCGCGCGCTGGAAGCGGAATAATCCAGTTAGTGGCGCCACCCGCAAACAGAGCGTCTGGGTGAGGGGGGCGGGTGGAGATGGGGAGGAGGCAGGGGAAGAGAGGAAGGGGGGAATGAGAAGGCGGCGGGTGCGAAGGTCCCTGTAGAAGCGTCTGGAGGAATGTGCGCAGAAGCTGCGCGGGGGCGGAGATATCTGCAGTCAGTCATGCAGAAAGAGCGTTTCGACGGTAAAGGCAGGGAAAGGATATTCGAGGATAAGCATATTCCGTACGGTTGGCTGGGAATTCAAACACAAGGAAACATAAACTACGTTGAACACGATTAGAGAATTAACTAGTGGTACTACTACCACTTATCCCTGATTTAATTCGTTGTGGCACTTCAAAATCAGGAGCTGGAAGAAGAAGGGGACATTGTCTTGGCAATCGGGAGCTTCAATTTCAAACTTTTTAAGTTGTAACAGAATGATTGGATAACAGCGACCCCCTCTCGTCGTTTAGCTCGTGTCTTTGGAGGGCAACTGTATTTAAGTGCAGTGTAAAGTAGAACCGTTTCTCGTAAAAGTTGGTTTCCAAATTTCTGTGTGGGGGCTAGATTTTTTGGTTTTCATTACCCTTCCTCCCAGCTGCCATCAATCGGCATCTAAAAGAAATACAGGCCTCGTAGGGTGCCAGTAGGGCTCTTGGGGGATAATGCCAATGAAGTGTAGATACCTCGCGCTCTGCAAAACATGACGCGGATGTATTCTCACCATTGCATATTAATGCTTATGGCAGCCAGTCGTCTCATTTTGGCGCTTCTATCATTGTTCTGGGCACAGAATGCCAGTTTTTCAATTACACATAAAGTTGCCTCACCACACAGTTACGGGTCAGAACAAAAGAATTATGAAAGGTACGGTATAGGACGGTCTGTGAATCCATTCACGCCACAAACATAACTGAATACATTGGTTTCGACCGACTGTATTGTCCATATTTTTGGTTTCACTTTCTCAAGTTCCTGCTCCATGTGGCCCACCACTACAGCATTCTATTTAAACGTGTCCCGGTTATGCAACATTAATCATTTATAAACAATATTATTGTAGCTGAAACATTTTTATACATAAGTTACTACAAGGTGTTTTGCAGTATTGCATTTATGTAACTGAATTATATTTGGTTCTCTATCAAACAAGACTAAAAACAAGACAAAAAAGCTCGACGTAAACGAAACAAGGCTAAAACGACAAGGCTAAAACGAAAACAAGGCTAAAACGAAACAAGGCTAAACGAAACAAGGCTAACACGAAACAAGGCTAAAACGAAACAAAAGGGCTAAAACGAAACAGGCTAAAACGAAACAAGGCTAAACGAACAAGCTAAAACGAAACAAGGCTAAAACGAACAGGCTAAAACGAAACAAGGCTAAAACGAAACAGGCTAAAACGAAACAAGGCTAAAACGAAACAAGGCTAAACGAAACAAAGGCTAAAACGAAACAAGGCTAAAACGAAACAAGGCTAAAACGAAACAAGGCTAAACAACAAGCAAACGAAACAAGGCTAAAACGAAACAAGGCTAAAACGAAACAAGGCTAAAACGAAACAAGGCTAAAACGAAACAAGGCTAAAACGAACAAGCTAAACGAAACAAGGCTAAAACGAAACAAGGCTAAAACGAATACAAGGCTAAACGAAACAAGCTAACCTTTTAAATCTTTCCACAAGTTTGAGCCGTCTCACTAGGGGCAGGACTTCCCTCCCAAGTTTTGCCTTTGAGTCAGAACTGCCTTGACGCTACGGGTACAGAGCCTGGAATTCGTGGGTTTGAATTCCGACGGTGGCGAATTTTCAACACACAGGCTAAATATGTTGGTCGAATCAGCTAAGGGTTGATGAAATTTCTAGCGGACGGCTGCTCGAATAGGTTTCTTTTCTGTTGTTTTTCTAATCAATACCGGGAGAATGCCCATTGCAGTTACTAACAATTGAACTATGAACCACTCGCAAACTTTTTTCTCTTCCATTACATACACTCTCACGTTCATGCACTGCACTATATACGTTCGAGAGACTAGTCGGGAGGCTCACAACTTGTCCGGCTGGGGCCGGTGTCCCGTAGGGGGAAAGTCGTAACTGGAAGAGGAAATTCCCCGCATGCCGACGTAATGGTTGGCGTCAGTTCTCACCATCCATCATTGACGAAATCCCGCCACCTCTGGGATACACATAACAGCTACACTAACGGGGGTAATGACCATAGTTCATCGACTGTGCGCGGATATACAATTAATAATATATCTCGCGAGATAAGAGATTATCCTTACCAATTGACGGTTTCTGTTAGTGTCGAATTTCAATGGTGGCTTAGGGTCGATCGTATTAGATATCGTTATATTATTTTACGTGACTGAAATGCAATTATATGATGCCAGTAATTATAACTTATGCTACCACGCATTACAAAAAATAGCCAATTTTTGCTATATATTTTACACATTCGTAAGGTAAACATTATTGAAATATTATTATGACAAATCTTTTCTTGATGTCTGCAGATGTCAGACAAGATCATCATGCATCATCAGCATGAAGACATTTTAACAACCATTTTCTGTCTATTATTAACTAACTTTAGACCCATGTTAACACTCGACTATGATGCGTAATTTAATTCTTAATATAAAACAAACTAGTATTTGAGAAATATATTCCAATAAACGAAATACTCCCAAATGCTTTTATAACGAAACGCTTATCGAAAGAATTAATATTGCCATAATTACACCATTTATAAGGTAAACCATAAATTGATAAGTCAATTAGGTGTGATTTTTAAGCAACCAAGCGCAGATTAGCTGAACGTGGCGAAGTGCAACTTTAAAACAAACAATATCTTTTTATCAGAGAAGATCTCGCTGAACGAGGAGGAGCGCATGTATTTTTCCACATCCCGCACGCTCCGGTGCTCAGAGGGGCGCACCCAGCACCTGCCGGGCGCACTGAAAATTTCATTAGTCTGGCGCGCGAGCACGCGCGCGGGCGCACGAGGGCGTGGCGGGCGTGGCGGGGCGGGGCGGGGAGGGGCGGGGCGGTTCGGTGAGGAGCGCGTTCGGTGAGGAGCGGTTCGGTGAGGAGCGGTTCGGTGAGGAAGCGGTTCGGTGAGGAGCGGTTCGGTGAGGACGTCGTGGACGTTCGGTGAGGAGCCGGTTCGGTGAGGAGCGTTCGGTGAGGAGCGGTTCGGTGAGGAGCGGTTCGGTGAGGAGCGTTCGGTGAGGAGCGGTTTCGGTGAGGAGCAGGGGCGGTGAGGAGCGGGGCGGTGAGGAGCGGGTGCTCCCGTGGCAGCCATGCGCTTAATTTGGCGGTGCTTTTATTCGCCCCACGCAGCGCTCCACATCCCCGCTTGCCCGAATAGAACGAAATTAGCGGGAGCGGCTCCGCGGAGTGGGGGAGGGACAGATAAATGAGGTTAGACGCGGGGAATCTGAAGAAAGGAGGAGGTGATGATATTACGGTTCAGGAATGGATGGCGAAGGTGGGTGCGGGGTAATGTATAAAGAACTTTAAAAGGACTTTTTTGTCCACTTAGATTATCTAAAGTGAATTCTTACGAAATCTATATTACTAATTTTCAAAGCACTCAGCAAAAACATCTAAGCATCATTCAGTCATGTGAGAGGGTTTTATGGTATAGTTAGATGCCTAAGATCTCTGGACAAATACAAAAACCATGAAACAATTATGACTAAAAATTGAAAATATGTGTTTGTACTATTTTGCCTATTCTCGTATTCCGCGTACTCAGTGCCTTACAGCTGACGACCTGCGTCAGCAAGTCTTCAAGGAAGAGGCGGCAGAAGCCTTATAATTTCTACACATGTGCTGCATTATGAAAAAGACAACGAATTTTTGATATTCTTGGTTAAATAAAAAAAATGTATACTGTATTTTTCATTATTCACACGAGAGCAGTCACATTGATATAAAAATTTCAAAATATTTTCATTTTACTCAATGCTTAGGATGGTTTAAGTGAAATGATCAATAAGAGTAGGATAAGCGAATTAATTCGAGATGAAGGATAAGCGAATTAATTCGAGATGTAGGATAAGCGAATTAATTCGAGATGTAGGATAAGCGAAAAGTACTGTATTAAAATACCTTGGTGAAAGAATGAAAATGGGTTAGTAAATTTAAAGCATTTCCCTAAAATAATCAACTTTAAATTTAATTTGTGAAGTAGTGATAATAAATAAGCGGTTGAAACATTGTATTCAGAACTACATTATGTTGATACATTGTATGCTGAATTTCCTCTCTCTAACAGTTTAAATAGTATATATAAGAGCTATTTTTCTGAACTTTTCACTGTGTATTGATAAATGAAAAGTTTATATTAGTTTAATGGACGGATGAATAGTTGTAAGCTCAGCTTAATTGTTTAGCAATATCGAAAAAAAATATTGTTTCCCAAATTTGCGGAAATCTAATAGTCTAAAGTATAATGACGCTTCACGATGTCAAACATTGTATCTACAAACCAACCTATTCACCTATTCATCTATAAACCAACAATTACACAAAAGTTTCTTTGACACTTGTGGAATTTGACGTACAAAATTTCATCAAGATCCATGATGGTTGTGCACGATCCATGATTTCATTCCAGCGCAAAATTGTCTTGGAATGACTCCTGTTATGTATCACAACATTAACTTGACATGTTCAAACTAATGGTGCCACGAAAACACATATTTTATCTCTATATTGGCAACGGTTACGTAATATTGCAATAATGCAATTTCTACATTCCTAACACATCAAAAATTCAACATTCGAGCATTCACTCACTGTGTGCAGTGTGTGAAATATATTGAAACTACGTGACCACGAAGTCATGGTGGGTGGCTTAGGGACCGACGACGATGATGGGTTTTAAGAAGGGCAAATCTTCGGCGGAGATAGATGTGGGAGTTTAGGAGGCGGTTACGGAGGTGGTCTGAGGGCGGTGGCCATTGTGGAGGCGACAGAGGAAGCGTTGGCAATCGTGACTACGGAGAGGGTGGCAGAGTTCGCAGCGGCAGAGGTGGGGCAGTCTGGGGTAGCAATGGCAGCGGAGGCAGCCGGGTATAGACCACGTCGGTGGCGGTTGATTAGGAAACGGTGGTCGAGACGTTGGGACGCGGGGCGAGGCAGGAAATGGAGGCGGTGGTGCGGTGGCGGTGAGGTCGTTTCCGGCTGACAAAAACGGTGCAAAGCGGGGTGAAGGGCGCGAGGAGGGTGCGCCGCGCTGGGCTGGCGTTAAATTGGGTGCCTTGAGATTCGCGGCCGCGCCACCCACACTTCTGTTTCCCGAGTGCTCCTCTGCGCGTCTGCTTCTCTTTTTGTCCCGTCTCTCCTGTGTCGTAGGTTGAGATGCGTAGGGGGATAGACAGGGAATTTTGTACAAAAGAGCCCGTGGGTGATGCGTGATGGCAGTTTCCTATGTTTCGAGGTACTATGTCCATTTACGAGGGTTGTACTAACATATTCTATTTGAACGTATTCATTGTAATCAAAAGTGCACAGAACTCTACGTATCGCGTGCTTTCGATTTTGCTCCAAGAATACATCATTAAATTCATAAATCTCCTGTATTTCTACAAGAGTGTGATTTGTAATAAAACTGAAGGCCATTGAAGAAACGACATTTGGTCCTTCATTGCCCTCACACTTACAATGCACATAAAATAAACCTCGTTTTTTAAATTATGAATATATTCAAAACGTAGAACCAGAGTTGTCTTAGGTAAAAAGTTCCTTGTACAGGCGAGGTTAATCCACATCCATTGTTGAAATCTTAATGTATTCTTAATTATGTTTTAGCTGATTGAAAGTTTGATATTGTTAATGTATTTCTAGGGAATTGAATCTTTGTTGTAAAGAGGATGCACTTGCATGAATGTCAAGTTTTTTTGGTTCCGGAATTCAACACAGTACGCTTTGGACAGATTTATATGAATGTCAAGATTGTATATTTAAGGAAGAGAAGGCGATGTCAATCTGAGTGTGTGTGCTATGTACTGTTGCGCTAAAAGGTCAAGACGTTATCTACCTTATATCGAATGTTACTGGCTTTAATTCTTTTGAAATTTCCAATTTCATCATTAAGTCGAAATTTCAGATTCGACTTTTTTGAGTAGTCTGATTCTACATCTCCTCGGAGATGAGCTCTACAGTTGCACAGAATGAAGCAACATTCGAAGAAATATTAGAGGCAAAATTTCAGTATTTACTGATATTGCAACTGAACAATCTAGAGATAGGATAAAGTGACTGGTGTGAGTAACACGAAGAAAAACACATAACATTCAATATTTTTTATCCAAGTGCAAGTACTTTGCTCAAATTTCTTTTCCATGAGAAAATATATGTTCTCTGTTAGGGGCGGCCGAACAAAGGCAAATATGTGTTCATAACAAGTGGGTGATCTGGGCTGTCCGAGTGACGCCGCGTCGAAGGCTGAGTTGCCGACGTTTCGACCATCCTGTCGTGGTCTTCCTCAGGGCTGGTATGCGGTACAGCCCAGATCACCCACATGACTCTGGTCGCGGAAGCCTACGACTTCATTTGTGTTCATAACAACTTTTATTTTAAAATTTATTTGTTGATGTTTTATTAAACATTAAGAAATTCGCCCCTCCTCACCTCACTTCACCAAATGGTCACCCCTCCAAACCTCTTCCGTCCCCACCTCATCCCTCACGGTGGCACCTCACCACTCCCTGCTTCACACTTCCTTGCCACTCCCCTTCCTCAGCCCCATACTCACACCACCCTGCCTCATCCCCAGCCTCAGCCCACTCTGTCTCACCCACATATCCTCCCTTGCTCCTGCCCACCATGCCTAACTCCCCATCACCGCTCGATACAGCTCTTACCGCTTGGTCCTATTCCTCTCCTAGCCAAGCCCTGACTTGCCCCTCTCTAAACCTCGCCCTGCCCCGCACCCCGCCTCGCAACACGCCTCGCAACACGCCCCGCACCCTGCCCCCGGCACCCCGCCCCGCACCGCGCCCCCGCACCCGGCCCCGCACCCCGCCCCGCACCCCGCCCCGCACCCCGACCCCGCACCCCCGCGCCCCGCACCCCGCCCCGCAGCCGCCACCGCACCCCGCTACCCGCACCCCGCCCCGCCACCCCGCCCCGCCAACCCCGCCCCGCACCCTGCCCGCACCCCGCCCGCACCCCGTCCCCGCACCCGCCCCCGCCACCCGGCCCCCGCACCCCGCCCGCACCCCGCCCCCCGCACCCCGCCCCCGCACCCCGCCCCGCAACCCCGCCCGCCCACCCGCCCCGCCACCCCGCCCGCACCCGCCCGCCAAACCCCGCCCCGCACCCTCCCCGCACCCTCCCCGCACCCTCCCCGCACCTTCCGCACCCTTCCCCCGCCACCCTTCCCCGCACCCTCCCCGCACCCTTCCCGCACCCTCTCCTCACCCCTCCGCCACCCCTCCCCCCACCCCTCCCCGCAACCCCCCCGCACCCCACCCGCCCTCTCCCGCCGCCCCCCCCGGCCCATCGCCCATCTCGTCAGCCGCCCCGCCTCGCTCTCCACCCCCGCCGCTCCCGCCGCGCCGAGCCTCGCTCGTCGCCGGAGGACACTTCTCGGCGGGAGTCAATCCTTCTCGCCCCCGGCGCAGAACATGGCGTCGGCAGTTGCTCGTGACTGTTCTCGCAAAACGTACGGCGGGGAGGATTAATGGCGCTCTGTTTTGCGGGACTGAGGATCGTCCGTCGCCCTTGTTTATTCTGAGGGAGAGGAGGAAAAACTGCGAGTGGAAATGTTGAGATAACTGCACTTGGGCCTTGAAAAAGCGAACCGGGGAGAAGGCTTACAGAGAGAAAGGAGAAAAGTTTAAGAATACGACAAACTAGAGTTAAGATAATGACTTCCAAGTCGGAGAATATGTTGAAACCTTGTAATGCAAAATATACATTTGTAAACGGAATAATAAAAAAGAAGAGTGGGATTTAGAAAGTCGGAAAGAGCGAATGGAATAAAATTCAGTTTATGAAATTGTTGACATTTGATTGAAATTGTTGCATTATTGATCCGTTGATCTGATAGAAATAAAGAAAAGTAATAAATATATCTATACTCAAATTTAAAGCAAGGTAACTTTATCGAATTCATTCTAGTACTACTATGTGTACGCATGTCGAGCAATCAAACCAATCATATTTTCTATAAAGCATTGATATGTTAGTCAATTTAATAGTAGAAATGCTTTTTAAATTAATTATTGAAATAAAAACAACTTGAATACAGGACAACAACGGATGTATTCCAGTTGCATACTTTGATGAATAAATAATACGAATAATATTACATTATTCGCCAAAACTTTTATATTACTTATATTAATTTACTAACCTTGTAAAACTCATGTAATGGAATTGAACAATATATGTTAAGAGAAGCACAAGTAAACTATTTCAAAGTTGGTGAACATTGTAGATTGCAAAAAAAAGCCAAAATATTTTACAAATCTTCCGTTATTTAATAACAGATTTTATAATAACAAAGGCGTAAAAATACGTATTAATTTAAACACAATTTTCCTCAGTGGTGAGAGTAATATCACATGTTGGTGCAGTTCAATCATTTTAGATCTGACGACGTGTTTCAAAACGAACAATCTACGAGCAACATTCCTAACACACTTCCTCGAAGCCTCATCATTGGTCCTTCGTTGTTCCAGCATCGCTCCCTTTCTCGATCCCTCATCCCCTCACCCTCTCTCTCGTCCCTCTCTTGTAGCGCAGTATCGCCCGAGATTAAGTGGGTCGACACGACCCGTTAATTAAGTATTAATTCCTCCAAGTTTCCCCAATACATAAATTAAGTGGAAACAAGTTCTAAAGCCCTTAAGTTCCCGCGACGGGGAAAAATAGAGCGGGCTCTGCCTTGATCCTCCGCTCCTTTAAGGGTAACGAAGCGGCGCGGAGCGATGTTTTGTTTCTTCCGTGACCCGCGAGGAGGATTCTCTTTGATGCATTGCGCAGTGCGTGCGGCAGCTGCGGGACGGGGAAGAACAGCGGGGAACGGCTGGGGATGGGGATGTGGAGGGGAGCGGACGGGAAAGAGCGAGACTGGGCTGTCATCAAGCCCACCTGTAGCTCAGGAGAATGAGGGAAGGATTTGAAGTTGTGACAGTTTGCGAAATCATTACCATCTCTCTTGATCTGTCTTCGCCTGCAAATTATTTCCCCGGAGTTGCTCTGTTACGAGTCAACAATTTGTTTCTAGCGGCAGAAGAAAGCGGCAGCTCATCTATTGTCGATTCCGCTACAGCCCAGTTTGGAGCTTGGCCAACATCCGCTTATTCGCAATACTAATGAAGATTTTCTTCTTCGTGGGGAATGGAATATATGTGAATGCAAAATCGGCTCGACGCCAGGACCTAAGGTAGTAAGTGAGAACAGTTTCGAGAACTAAAGAACGGGTGAGATCGTTAGCTCTGTTTTTCAGATTTCGAAACAAGATTATAGGTTTTGAGAGAATTTTGGCAACATAAAGTGATGTGAAGAGTTTAACATTTGGACGCATTGTTTTATCTTACTCGATCACAACACAACCTTTAGGCAGAGAACATCTTATTGCAATAAGAAATATTATTAGCACAAAAAGGCATTAAAATATTGTCTGAGGCACAAAAAGTTTAGAATCAAATATCACTGTCCGTAGTTCATTTATTATTTGAGTTTATGACTCCGTGCAAGACAGCCACGTCCAGGCCATTCTCGTCTTCTTCGCGCAGTAATCATAAATATTTCAGAGAACAAACACCATTGTGTTTGGCGAACATTGAACGCACTCACGCGAATTTGTAAGTAGTGAGGATGTGAAATATTGCTCGCCACTGGGAAAATTAAGTTCCTAAGCAACAGCGCTTCTCTTCAGAGTTGCAACAAACTCTTGAGAAACGGATACAATCAAAGTGTTGGAATCCATGACGTGTCCAAGAGTACATGAAATTGGACTTTGCAGTCGGGTTTCCTTGTTGCGTTCTGAAAGGCCAAGTAACAAAAAGTGGGTTTTCTGCATATTCTGAGAACTTCTTGTCATTCGTGTCCAAACGTCCTTTTAGAAATATTCAGCACTGTTTTTGAAGATTTAAT
>BOPP01000001.1:25280597-25293023 GCA_017312745.1 Gryllus bimaculatus | reverse complement strand
GGGCGGATTAAAAGGCGATGAGAATTAAAAGTGCATCGGCCGCCGGGCGATGGGCGCCTGGCGATGAGAGTCGGGCGACGCCGCGGGCGATCCCCTGTCCCGCTCCGCTTCGCTCCACTCCACTTCGCTACACGCGGCGCGGCTGCCGCCGCAACAGGCCATCGTCGTGTGCATGCCGCCGGGCGGCTACGAAATTAATTCGACCATCATCCGCAAGAAAATGGCGGCCTGAATTACGCACGGCCATCGACGAGGCGATGCGATTTGATGGCGCACTCGCGGGCCGGAAGGGAAGAGAGGCGCGGCGTGAGGCGGGCAGCGAAGCTCAATTCCCCGAGTAGATTTGTACTCCAGGATTTTGACTGTAATCCGAAATTAGTTACAAACGTTGTATTGATGATTCACTGGATCTAATTGTGATTGACGAAAACAGTCAATGTGCGTAACAACGTAATTGAAGTAAAAAAAAATAATTGGTGGTTTCATGAAAATAAGTATAGAAAATGTCACCACTTATAATATAATTGAGAAATCTTCCTCCTAACAGCCAGGTAGAGGTGAATGCCAATAAATACTTGAAAATATTTGAGCTTTAAAAAGTTACTAAATCTACTCCCTGAATATTGGTTTCGAAATACCTATAGCCCGAAATTGTAGAGTGAGAAGAAATTATCTGCTCCCGGTCATTGTTCATTCTAATATAGACCTACATTTCGGTAAAACAACGTCACTGCAGTTATTCGCTAGTACACTGCTTTAATTGGAACATCCTTTGTGTTGACAAATACTAGTTGAAATACTGAAGAAACACAAAAATGAACATTTTTCGCTTTACAACGCTTTTAATAATTTTGGTAGCAATGAGCACAATACAACACAATACATAAGATATTTATGTTCTCTAAAACACGGCATGGAAACACAACGCAACTAACGCAGAACGTTCTGTATTCTGACACGCGCTCGTACACACACACACACACACACACACACACACAGTGAACAAGATACTTTCGGCACAAAGATGACACGGAAAAGATAGCAGCTTTCCCGACGATTCACTCTGTGGTTCGTTGAGGGCGTAAAATAAAAATGGATGCCGTCTCTTTTCTCGCGCCTTCCCATTCAGCTCTGCGGCCTCCTCTCCGCCGAAAGGCGGGTTTTGCTTCTGTGTTATTTGATCTCGTCGGGATCACTGGAAGAAACGACAGGTTCCGCCGAAATGCCTTTAGTTATCAATACATCAGCCCCTCAAAGAACGCGTAACGGGGCCTTTGAAGTGGCAGTACGCAATATGATTTCGGTCCGAAAATTCTGGCGAAGCTCCCGCTGGGCTGAGGCTGCGAAAGATTCCAGTCGCTTTTTTCTTCTTCCCCGCGAGTCATCCATGCTTTTCTTTTTGCCATTTTCCGAGGTCTCTTTCCGCGTTTTTCAATTTTCAGGGTGCGTTTCGTGCCCGCCGGCTTCGGTGCGGGCTGTCGGTTGTCGATTTCTCCCGCCGAGCGTCTGGAAATGGGGGGTAATATTGCGAGTTGTTTTGCTTTCAAAAAAGAGTAATGAGGTAGAAACAATTATTGTTATTAAGCTCTCCGATATTTTAACCAGGTTATCCTTCATAATTAAGACTTCATTTTTGCACATGTTGATCGTGAAAGATTATTAAAAGCAAATAATTGTAGCGTAACTACTTATTTCTTATTTTATTTCATTTTATTCAAATGGCGGATTAATGCACAATAACATGCAGTCATAGTACTTCTTTATCACCACGGATAATAAAAATGTTTCTGGTTTTTACGGATATGTTATTACTTAATATTGCTTTCCATACGGAGCTCGATATACGCTACAAAACCGATAGGTTCGATGGGATTGTTATGAAGGAAATATGAAAACTTAAATGACGCTACATGATCTCTCACGAAATAAATGTATGGAAGGAAAGGATGAAAAGATCAACGAGCTAGAATATACTATAGTATATTCCAGAAATAGTAAATGGAAAATATATATTATAGTTTATAGACATAGAATATTCTAGCTCGTTGATTAGATCAAGATATTGGTATTGTCGTGAGTTTTCGTTTGCATTTCTAATGAAATAGTTATTTGAGTCGTCACTGCCAACAATATTGTTGGCAACGAAGACTCATATAATAATTTCAAAGATGAAGATGTTACAGAGTCAAAATCTAGTTATTAGGTCAAAACGCCTCGGGCTTTACTTTCCGCCCGATCATTAAAACTGTTGTAACGCTGTTGATGCATATATAACGAACATCTAATCTTATGCGTTTAATAGTTTCTGTGGCTCAAAGTATGCATGGTCGTGGAGGACTTGAATCGGTAACAGATGTACGTAAATGCTTTTAGTGTTGTGTCTAAATGCTATCTGTTGTTTACTTGCCTCTCTTCAACTGTCTGTTGCAATTTATTTGTAAAAGGGAAGTGTAATTTTTCGTTGTTTCCAATATTTCTAATGTAAATATTTATATTTAATATACTAATAGTTTTTGTTTAGGAATAATTTTAAGCTTTCTACTAAATGAAATTTCGTATTTTTGGCATTTTTGACATTTTTTCGTATCTAATGTGTCAGCCCCAATTATTTATTTACAAAGAAGCTCAGGTATTCTATATCTTACAGTTCTGTGACTTTGTTAGGTTGAAACATTTATTTATATTGCTACTCTATGAAACGTTTCTCTGAATACTTAATATTACCAACCTTTGCCCATTATACTAGTAGGAGCGTAATATATTTTGTGATTCTTAAAGTGTATTTATTAAAACCAATTGAATGAAAACAAAACAAATATTACACACAACGATGAACTTATTTGGCCTTCTCTCAATTGTAGATATATCTCCTCACCATCCAGTTCACTATATTACTATTATCATATGTTAAACTAAGTTGTGAAATTATAATTTATCTACGAAGAAACGAGTAAAAAGCAGTCTCAAACTATTTTTTATTACATTTCATTTTTTATTTCAATAAATGCAAGAGAAAAGTAATTAGATTTACCACCTTCTATGCTAATAGATATTTTTTTACATTTCAACCTTGACAATTTTGCATTTAATCTTTTGTATACTAAGCTACGCATAACTGAAAGCATTAACGTTGTTGTGTGAACTTTGAACTTATAATTACTTAGAGATTTGTTTGGAGGAAAGTTAAACTATGTGTAAGGTGTATACTAGATATTGTTAATATTTTCAGTTACGAAGAAAAGTATCCTCAAAATGATACGTGAAATAACTCGCTTGCTAATACAAATTGGACAATCGTGGAGCAATCTTCAGCCGGTGGCGTGATTGAGGGAAGAGGTGTGGGGAATGACAGAACTACATAGCGAAACAGGTGAGGGGGAGTGCGCCGCAACGTCGACATGCAGAGCCCGAAGCGGCGGCGGCGACTCTCGCAGCGGTCAGCCGCCGATTTCACGGTGCACAGGACCCGCCGACCAAGGCAGCCTCTACCCGCCGTTTCTGCACCAACGCCCCCTTGCCCGCCGTTTCTGGGCTACCACGCCCGCTTTCCCGCGTTGCTTCCGTCCCACCCCACCTCCGCCGCCCTCTCCACGCCTCGTCCCGACCGCCCTCTAGTCACCGTCCCACCCGCGCCACGCCCCCCGTACGCCACGCCCCGCCTCGCCCCCGCCCCGCAGCTTTCAAACCACCCGTCCCTTCTCGGTTGCTTAAGGGTCTCGCCTCTGGCTCATTCTGGTCAAAGCCATGCGCCCGCGCCGCCCCGCGCCGACCCGCGCCGCCCCGCGCCGCCCCGCGCGCCCCGGCCGCCTCCGCGCCGCCCCGCGCCGCCCGCGCGCCGCCCCGCGCCGCCCGCGCGCCGCCGCCGCGCCGCGTCCGCGCCCGCCGCCGCGCCCGCCCCGCGCCGCCGCCGGCCCGCCCGCGCGCCTCCGCGCCGCCCCGCGCCGCCGCGCGCCGCTCCGCGCCGCCCCCGCGCCGCCGCCGCCGCCGCCGCGCCCGCCCCGCGCCGGCCCCGCGGGCCGGCCCCGCGCCGCCCCGCGCCGCCCCGCGCCGCCCGCGCCGCCCCGCGCCGCCCCGCGCCGCCCCGCGCCGCCGCGCCGCCCGCCGCCCCGCGCCGCCCCCGCCGCCCCGCCCGCCCCGCGCCGGCCCCGCGCCGCCCCCGCCGCCGCCCGCCGCCGCCGCGCCCCCCGCGCCGCCCCGCGCCGCAACGGCGCCGCCCCGCGCCGCCCCCTTGGTTCTTCTGAGCGCCGAGAAACCGAACGCAGAGGAGTGCCTCCATTTTGGGGCATCGAGAGTGAAATTCGGTGCGGACAAGTTTGCTTTTGACATGCCCCCGCCGGGGCAGGGCGGTGTGGGGGGGAAGAGCGGGGCGAGGCTGCCCGCGGTCGGCGTGAGGGGCGCAGGGCGGGACGGGTCATCGACTTCGATGTCTGCCTTCCCACTGCCTCTGGAACAGGCAGCTCGTTTGAGAGTATTCATCGCAGAAGTGCTTCGTGATTGCGGGTAATTCTGAAGCCCGTGAATGACAGCTTTGCTGAGAGATGTGACTTGTGCGGTAATGCCTCGCGAGTGTTTCCTGGCTTTCTACATTGACTGCGGTCGACTCTATAGGGGAGCGCTTTAAAAAAACTACTTGGCCACTTAACTTCATGTTCTTCTTATTTTCCTCGTCAGAAGTACATTTTCAGATTACAATTGATACATTTCATCTTCACTTGCATTCTTGTGGCTATGTTAAACCGTTTCAGGAGGCACAACATCGCTTTCTTTATAACATTGAAAATTGACTTGTCATTTTTTATCTAATCATGTTCACTTTATTTTTCAACTCAATTCCAATCTATATACAGAGATATTCGGATATTAAAAATACAAATATAATACGTTGGATTCATTTCGTTTTCATACATTTTAAAGATTAATTTAAGTCTTTCTCCAATTACACGACACTTTTGAAAGAACACAATTTGAAGTCTCTTCTTCGTCCCACCCCTTTTCCACGAACCGGTAATATTTATTTTCCTGCACAAGTCAAGTCGACGAGATTGCGAATCGATTCGTCGTTAAGCCCTCTTAGCAAAGAAACGCAAAGCTTGCATTGGATATGGGAGGAAAATTCTTTTTTAAATTTCTCGCAAATCCTCCTTCGTCTCCAGATTAATAAGAGTCCCCACGAATTCCGCTAGCGGGCATCTTCCCCTTCGCTCCCTCCTCCGTCTCGTCCCCCTCCCCCACCCCCGTCTGCCTTGTCGTCTGCGGGAGTCAGCCCGTTTCTGGAGCCCTCCCACCCTCGACGACATCGTCTGTCGCCGCGTTTTTTCGCGTTCCTTGATAATGCGTTACGTCTCATCCTTTTTCATTTCCATCTTTCTCCCATCTGACATTTATTGCTCCGCGTACTTTTGTCGGGGGTGTTATGACTTTGCCGTTTTTACGACTGTTTGCTTTCAGCGTGGGCGGCGATGCGACTGCCGGCGGACCGGTGAGCGAGGGGGTGAGATGGGGAAGGGTGGGGGAGGGGGTGAAAGGGGCAGGCGCAAGGGGACGTTTTTCGCCGGCGTGTTGCGCGAAGTGGCCGGGTGGTCGGACCGCGATGCTGGGTTCCGGGCGGTGGGACGGGGAAAGAGGAGTGGGGGCGGCGGAAAAGATGGTCGTAAAACGCAAGGGTGCGAGTGGCGATGCGGTTTTGTGGAATGTGGAGATTCCCAGAGGTCGAGTAGACATTCGCGACTGTTTAAGTGATTCGGTGCTTCGGTTAATGCGAATCACTTCGGATTTCGTTCTAGGAGATCTAAAGGATTATCGGGGTATATCAGAAGTGAAATATTGTGTTCTTTCGAAATTTGCACGAATTACCACAAGCGTTTTTTTCAAATTTTAGAATGTACCTTTCTTAATGGTGAGATACTAAAACATATATATTGATAAAATAGGTATAAGGTTTAAAGGAATGATTATTTTTTCTAATATGAATCAGTGCGTTCCATCAGCTAATAATGTTTTTATTTTCTTTATTACATTCAAATATTCGAACTGAAAATATAATTTCATTAATGTTCATCTTAACCATCGCAGTTAAAAAATTAAAGATATAACCAACTCCCCTACAGAGATTCTGGAATAATTCAATTGGAATTGGACCGTTATTAAATCTGACGAGAAATCGAGAAGTTTTATAGTATGAGAAAAGGTTGTGCTTTCGTAAATTCATAGTATTATTTAAATTGATTTATTTCCGATTTTCTCTTAATCCAACAACTTTCAAAGATAGGTTTTCTCTCAGTTTGTCTTCGCGATAAGAACGAAGGATCATTTTTAATTAATCGTCATAACATGCTATTTAATAGAAACTTGGTTCACATTACCAAGCCCGCTTCTTAAGAATTAATTTACTTCTATGATTCTTAATTATTCATGATCGCATAAATGCATTTTGCAATTACTGTTTTATTAGTAGTATATTTTCAGAGAGCTTCTCGACTCGAATGTGCAATATATTTTTGAAAAGTGCTTCCAACTTTAGAGATTTTCTTGAACATAACTTGAAATATTCCGAGTAATACATGGATGACAAATTTGCAAATATAGGTAGACTTTTTTAAAAAATTAAATAAAATACGCCAAAAATACTACACCTGTTGAATTATATGCGCTGAATGCTGAACCTGAAAAAATATTGGTTCAGTAGAACATTGAATAATATTTGTTACTAGTTATTATTAATGTGTATTTTAAACTACTTACACTAGCTAAAAAAATCACGATTTCATCAATCCATTATTATGTAAGAGGAATCGAGGGGCATTGAAGTGCCATTAAATGATAGCATTTCATTGTAATAAATTTGTCATAGGGATAATATTAGTGAGGAAATTTGACTGATACAGAATACACTTAAATAATACACACGAAAATAGGATTTATCTCTTTTCAAATATGTTAAACATGGATTGTGAAATAAAAAGTCCTGTTTTACCGAATTCTTGACATCTCAGCTTAAAACCTGGATTCTTATCCACAAAAACATTTCTGAAAAATTTAACCTATTCAATTCTCAACAACAACAACAAAAACAACTGAAATTCGTAGTAATCCGTAGTAAATTGACAATCGTAATTACTATGTTTTCAAACAATGTTACCATCTTTATAATGAATTTCAATGAGAGCACACCACCAACATGGATTTTACTAGGAAACACCGCCTTTGTAGAAAACTCCCTTTATCTGTTCCCCTTCCTTCGAAGTCTCCATTTCGTAATCCTCTTGGCCCTCCACGTGCCATCGCGACTGCGGCAGGACTCTTTGAGGCACCCGTGGGCAACAGCGTGTGAGCGGACGCCAGAAGGGCTTTTATTAAAATTAGCCCTTTCCCCCTCCCCCCAGTCCTTCGCGCTCCAGCACCTCCGAGTACGTCGCCGCCGCCGCCGCTGCCCTCGCGGTAGTGAAAAGCCGCGGGCCACCCGTGTGTTTAAGGCGGACGTGACGTCACTTCCGAATAGCTCCGAGGGGCGGGGCACGTAAGCCCGCCGTCCATCACGCGGACGGCCACGGGTGAGAGCGCGGCTGGCCGGAATGGGCGCTGCGCGGGTGAGTAGGGTTTCGCTGGTTGGCTGGCTGGCTGACCGGCCGGAGGTTGACTGGCCGGGTGAAGGGGTGTGGTCCACAAGAACGAACTGGATCTGAGTATGTCGACTGGCCAATCAGTTGAGCTAGTGGCCATCGGTTGAAAAGTAGGAAGTGCTTACAGATTGCCTTACTGTAACTGTACTGAGAACTGACAGTCGGGCCTTCGGGTGCGTCAATAGCTAAGGTCATTAGTCCAGTAACTATAGTGCATGTTTTTAAACTCGTGAGAGGTAGCGGTGCTCTTCCCCCGCTGACTGACATACGTCGGCTAATGGGGTTTACCCCAAACAGGTATCTGCTGCTGCCAGCGTGGCATGTGAATATGTGTACGTAAGGGGTGAAGATAGGACAAGGAATAGGCAGGAAAGATCATGCGCGGTCCTTGGCCCGCTTCTTAGGGTACTGCACTGGCATTCGCTTGGTGTTGATCGAAAAAAGCACGGAAAACTACCAATCAGAGTAGCCGGCCGCTAGAATTCTCCTCCCGACACAGTTGATTTCGACCTACCTGTCAAGTCAAGCAAATCCTGTCTAAGTCGGGACTCGAACCCAGGACTTCCCGGTCAGAGGCACTGTAGTGACATCAGTTGATGCCCTGAGCCACCTTTGCTGGACCAACGAGATGGGGGAGAGCACGAGGGCGAAACGGTGGTTGGTTAGCGCGTGTGCGCGTGGATGAGTGGCACAGATAACACGCGTGCGTGACGTACTGTTGTTCCACGGCGGTAGAGGATTTCGCAGGGGTGACAGTAACTCAGGGAGGTGTCGCTGGGCTCTAATAAAACAGAGTACGTGACAGTCAGGTCTCTCTTGTGTAGTTTTATGCTTAGAGATTCCCGTAGGTAGAGCATGCGTTTAATTCATAAAGATGTCTTAGGCTTTTGAGCAAACACGGAATGAAAACACTTAACTTAAAATTCATGAAAGAAACATTCGCGAATCTGAAGTATTAAATAATTCATTAATATTAGTGAACTGGTTCGGTGGATAGTGCATACTTCATTATTCCGTTGTATATTTCTAAATTATAAGGAAATATTCTATTACAAAAATATTTCAAAGGGCAAATATTTAAAGTATGTTTGATTTATAGTATGATAGAGAGAGGGAGATAATTAACCTGGTTTTCTTTGTATCTTTAAAGGTGAACGGGTAGTAACTGCTGAAAAATTGTTAGTAAATTCCACTTAAGCGTTTTTTAAAATGTATTTTATCGTTCATATGAACGCTGTACTTTTAATTAACTTCCATCAAACGATAAAATCCTTTTTAGATTTCATACATTTAATTTGATTCTTTCTGTAATACTTATCCTACTTTACATACACAATACTTTATTATTTTATGCTCGTTTTACTTTCTGGCATACTGGCAGGTAATGTAGACATATTTATATTGGAAAATTTGTTCAGTATCTGATGACACTACTGCAGGCTCAATGTTATAATAATTTTAAAACAGTATTTATGACTAACAAATGCATCTAAAAGTGTCTAAAGCATCTATTTAAATTTTTCGCGCTTCATTTAGTTGGCTGTTTTTCAAGTGATAACTGAAGAGTACGTAGGACAGAAGTAGCAACATAATAATATTATGTAACAGTTACCAATATTACGAAAAGTATTTGATGTTGAAGGATCACTCGTTTGTATTGTAGGCAACTCCTTCACATTCCATATCCAAAATGTGTTTCCTTTCTTTCCACTTCTTCACAACTACAAAGAGGAACTTAAGTTTCTGACTTCGACTTCCCTACGAATATGTAAATTTTTTTATTTTAAATCGGAACTAGTATACAGTTTCGCAATACCAGTTCCCAGAAATAGTGGCCAAGTTCTCCTGAGACCCTCGTCGCCACACTGCTGGCGGGGTGCGTTTTCTCCCACGATAAAAAGTTTGCAAGGAAGAACAAGACATGCCGGCGGCCCCAGCTCCCTCGCCCTTTCGCCACTTCTCCGCGCACTTCTCCTCGAAGCCGCCCTTTCTCCCTTATCCCCCTCCCTCTCCCCCTCCCTCTTCCTCTCCCCCTCTCGCGCAGCTTATTCCACTCTTCTTTCGCCCCGCTCTGTCGCGCGCTCCCGTCTTTGGCCTGCAAAGTTCCTGTTCGATTCGAGTATCTACAAGGCTTCGAAGACAGCATGTGGACTGCAGTATTTCATCTTTAAATTAATAACTTCCAGTCACAAACCTCATATCCCACCATTTTCAAATAGTAGCTTTAAATGAAAGTGATGGTAATGAGTATGGCAATGGGCGGATGTTGATGAAATGCCGTTCTTGACTTTGCACTCTTAACACAATGCTGACCGCTATACATGATGACATTTCATAATTTCATATATTTATATTCCATTTTTTGTCAATTTGGATTGATATGCCATTATCTTATTTATTCAGTCATTTTTGGTCACTTTTTACTATTTTCATGTTTTTTCAAGTAATCATGTCCATTTTAAAGAATATTGGAGAATTAACAGGTAAAGAGCTCAACTAAGTTGTAAGGTTGACTGTAAAACGTACCTACTCCCACATAAAATACTGGTTGCTGACAAAATTAAGGAAAGTTAAAACAATGGAGGACCACTGAATGTAATCCTTCAGAACACTAAAATAAATTTGGTTAATTTTAGTAATACATGTATATATGAATTGGAAGATTTTACAATAAATAATACTACGTACTAAGAGACAGCAATTTTTAATACAACACATTAAATTAAAGAATTGTGTTCGGGCTACTGCGGCTAAGTCTGGTTGTTTTGCGTGGACAGTATTGATAAGACAGGCTTAGCACAGCAGTGTAGAAACCCTTTGATAGCTCAGGGAGGATTTATATAGGAGTTCCGGATTGACAGAAAATGAGTTCTTGCACAACTGCATTTAATAATCACTGCACTTAAGCTCTCGATTACATGGCAATTACAATATCACAGTACATAGTAGCTGGAGCACAGTACTAGTAAATTTCGTGGTGCGAGTGGTCTAGTGCTACCCTCTTGCATTGCATAGACCGCACAGATGGAATTGGTTGCAGCTCACGAATTGGGTGGAGCCCACTTCGCACGAATAGATGCTACTTTACGCGTGCTAATCGGGAGCAGCCCGAGATTGCACGAAAACTAAATGTTCAAGTGGTCTGATGCAGAAAACCTACACTACATAGACCGTAAACTTGAAAGTTCCAACTGGGAACAGCCCGAGGTTGGACAGTCACACTTTAACGTGAGTTAATTACACATGGAGCCCGCACACACGGACCACACATGTGGCTTGTTCACACACCACACATGTGGTTCGGAACTGAATTGGCGGTTTAACGACGTGAGCTCGTTAGACCGCGAGCGCTCGTTCACTCAGGGGAGGGGATGGCAGTGGCCTGTCACAATTAGCCATTCGAATTTGGCGATCAGATGTTCTGGGAGGTTCAAGTAAAGTTCCAGAAATTATTTGTTTGTTTGTTTATTTATTTATTTATTTATTTATTTATTTATTTATTTATTTATTTATTTATTATTATTTATTTATTTATTTATTTATTTATTTATTTATTTTATGTATTTATTTATTTATTATTTATTTATTTATTTATTTATTATTTAGTTTATTTATTATTTATTATTTACTTTATTTATTTATTTATTTCATTTATTTATTAATTTAATATTATTTATTTATTTATTTATTGATTGATTGATTGATTCGACTTGATTGATTGATTATGATTGAATTGAATTGATTTGTGATTGATGATGGATGATTGATTGATTGATGACTTGATTTGATTTAGATTGCATTGATTGATTGATTGACGTGATATTGATTTGATGATTGATTTGATGATTGAGTTGATTGAATTGAACTTGATTGATTGATTGATTGTTATTGATTGATTGATGAATTGATTGACATTGGATGATTGATTGATTTATATTGATTGATTTATTGATAATTTATGATTTATTGATTTACTTGATTTATTGATTTATTGATTTTATTGATTATTGATTTAGTGAATTTATTTGATTATTGATTATTGATTTTATTGATTTATTGATTTAATTGATTTATTGAAGTTATTGATTTATGATTTATTGATTTAATTGATTTATTGATTTATTGATTTATTGATTTATTTGATTTATTTATTATTTATTTATTGATTTATTGATTATTGATTAATTGATTTATTGGATTATTGATTTATTGATTTATTTGATTTATTGATTATGATTTATTGATTTATTGATTTATTGATTTATTGATTTATGATTTATTGATTTACTTGAATTATTGAATTTAATTTGATTTATTGATTTCATCTGATTTATTGAATTTATTGCATCTTATATTTATTGATTCTATTGATTTAATTGACTTTATTGGATTTATGATTTATTTGAATCTTTATGATTTAAATTGCAATCGGAATATATTTAAATCCACATGAATGAAGGGCCTTTCCAAACATTAGTAATATTAAACTATTATTTTCGCACATATTTAGTGCAGTGGACGTTTATAATAATTTTATAAAATAAATAGATATGAGGGCCGTTGTTCAAGTCGCAGGTGTTCATTTTGCCAGTAGAATTTCGGCGCATTCGCGGACCTATCTTCAGTGGGATTTCTAGAGCTGATTGAGGCCTCAGAATCAGACAACCGGTCTGACAAAATAAACACGACCAAAAACCACCTCATATTAATTATTTGTAATGATTTGCCAATGGTCGTAAACACACACCAATTTCCTCACAATACAGTAATTATTTAATTCACAATTTCTGTTATCTTGGATCCTGAA
>BOPP01000001.1:25218424-25256111 GCA_017312745.1 Gryllus bimaculatus | reverse complement strand
CGGCGGGGGCGCCGATGAGGATGGGGAAGGAGGGGGCGGGGCGGGACGGCAGAGGTCGCTGCGGCGTCTTGATGAGGGCCACGAGAGCTTCACCCTGCCCTCCCCGCCCCTGCACTCCACTCCCCTGCCCGCTGCGGCCCCTTTTCCTCTCAGGCGTCTCTTCGTACTGCTTACGGCCCAGGTCGCATCTTCAACGTTACTTTAGATTCTGTCGCCTGAACTTGAATCAGCCACGCGTATCGCTTCATAAGTCAGTTTTCATTTTCTCAGTTGTTCTCGTTGGATTATTTGCATGATGTGCGTATTTTGCGTTTCAAATTTGTCTCCCTCATGCCTTACAGTTCATTTTGTCTAATGACGTTCTTTGTATTCCTTTTATTTATTTGACCACTTCTTAATTCCGTCGTAGTTAATTTATTTTCAAAGATTGGGATTCGGCGCCAATAATTAAAAAAACATCCTTTATCAGCCTAAGATGTTCTGGCAATTTATTACGTCTTTTCCATTTTTGCATCAAGCCTTTGTTATAGACAAGGCATTATTAAGAATATTTGTACTGTATATAGTCATTATTAAGCATATTTGTTCTTTTCTGTGTGATGTGACATACGTTGCAACGTGTACTTCATTGATATACACGTGTTTTAAAGTTAAAAAAAATACAGTGCTTTTGTATCGTGATCGAATTACACGATGTTGATTGTAGTACAACAGCGTTTAAAATTAGCAGATATCTATAGTTTTGTTTAATGCCCGTTGCATTTTTTGTACACATCCACCATGTTACATTTTCCTACCCTCTCTTACCTCGGTTTTTGTCACTATCTCGTGTTTATATTCGTGTTCGCTTTTCGAGTTCTCAGTTTTTCCCCCTGCGTTCTCCACCTCTCCCGTCGTAATCACGGCGTCGCGTCGCCTCGCGCCACCTGGGACGGCTCCGCCTACGCGACGTGCGGCGCGGCGAGCGACAGAAGACGAGCGCAGCGGCGCGTGCTCGCAATGCGAACGCTCTGAGGTCGCATCTCGTCGCAGATGCCAAGGCGGCTGCCGCACCAAGAGCGATTACACACCTTAGTAATGAAGTCCCAGGGTGGCCAATATGTAGCGGCCATCTTGATATTTAATCAAATTGCCCCCACAGAGGCGACGCAAAATTACTCATTGAAGACTTTTGTATTCCTCCGCGGGTTGAAACCAGGTACTCCAAGGCATCACTCGATCAAAGCGACGTCGTGGCAATTGTCTTCGAGTTTTCTAGTTTTCCCTGACTGATTTCACCATTCTTCCTAACGTCTGCGATAGCTCATTGGCAATGCTATTGCTTCTGCTGCATTGTCTTACGGGAGGTCATAGAGTTCGAATCCCGTCGGTGGAGGATTTTGGATTCTAGCTACATAGTTGGATCCAATTGAACCACATTTTGGAGAATAATTCTAGCGGTGGCCTCCTTAATGGATAGTTTACCGTGGTTTGTTTGAACGACAAGGGGCAAATGCCGGAGCAGAACCTTAACAAATGGACGCACACGGCCTTTCATTGTTCACTCTTGTCCTCTTGTCTACTCTTATTACCACTTTCATGAATTACAATACAACAGATATCGGGACCAGTCATGACCTTTGCTCTTGTCCCGGCTGCGGCAGAGCTCCGCTAGGGGAGATACCTTTAGTTTTAAATTGCAAGCAATCGTGTATGTTGGAACCGAATCACGCGTATCGGCGGGGGGGAGCAAATCGTCATACCAAATTATACCACATGAATTATATTTTCGAGGCTAATGTAGAAGCTGAGGGGCAAGAGTCATTCGCCATTGTTCCATCATTTTTCATAACATTGATTTACGTCACCAAGTTGAGAATAATACATTTTGAAAATATATAGATTGTGATAAAGTTATTTATCATTTCTGTGGTTACTGAAGAAAATATATTAACTGATTGTTGTTCATTATTAGACTTCGATTTCCTCAATTGTGGTAATGGCAGCCATTATTGTAAGGTATTGTTATTTATTACAGAATGAATCATTATGAACTGTGATGAACTTGAATACTCATTACTATTTAGGGTTATTGTTAATTAGCTTAGTTGATTTGTGGCATGGAATTTGACCTTTTGTGAATTTTTGAAATGAACTATTTTGTGTCAAAAGTTAGAAATTTGTCATATTGTTTTCGTGAATTAATTTCTTCAGGTTGTTGAATGTTTGCATTGGTTTACCACAAGAAATATAATAATAATAATAATAATAATAATAATAATAATTATTATTATTATTTTATTCACGATATAATTTCATTAAAGTGTGTCGCAATTTTTGTGTTATTTATGATGAAACATTCTTCTAATCGTCGTCAATAGAAAGCTCCGATTTGTTACACACTTCGTAGAACAATAAAATGTAATAACGTCATAAATACAACATTTCACTGTGGAAGGTATGACCAGAGATTCATAAATTGGAATGAAAGTAAAAGAATTACATATTATGATTTTATTATAAACAACATGTTCGGGTGACGTGTATCTATAAAACGTCCCCACTTACATGCCATTGCAATGATCTGGTGTTTGAATAATGGAAAAAAAACTTTGGATTTTTTTCTATAAATTGTAGAAGTAAATATTGCGTAGAATTTTACTCCTTGATACAGGTTATACAGGGTTTAACACACACAGCTAGTGCAACTGTTGCTTACCTTTCTTGACCGGTGGAGTTAATTTTGACTGTGGAGCACACTTGCAGACAACTGTAGTTTAAAAGAACTGATTCTTAATATAGTTGTTCGACTCCAGGGCGTTTTCGAAGTATTAGTGACGAGACTATCTCCGTTGCGATCTGTTTGAAAATTCCGTAATTTTTTCTGTTTGTAAAGACAGTTTATAGAAGAAATATCCCTTATGATAAAGCAAGTGGCAAGGAAAATGCACAGACACAAACTTCGCATATTGTATAATTAAATAAAAAATTAAACATGTTAAATCCTAATGAATTATTGTGTGTCAAAATGTTATGTAATAACAATGTAATAACTATTATAAAACTTTGTAAAAACTTTGCAAAAACTTTTAAATATATATATATATATATATATATATATATATATATATATATATATATTTAAAAAACAAGAGAGAAAAATTCCTTTCATTCATTATTACCACAGAAGTGCTTCTCCTGTTGAAGTATGTATTTCATATATTTCACAAAAAGTATACCCGATTTCATTTCAAAACTATTCCACTTCAAACCAAATTCGATTTAACACTAAAAAAGTGAAAATTCCGTTACACCCTGCTCACTGAGCAGCAAGGTAACTTTCTTTCTTGTGGAGCAGCAATATACGATTTCATTTCCAAGCGCTGCTCTTTTAAAACTCGTGCAGAGCTATGAGATTTAATTCGAGGGCCGAGTGGCTCTTTGCGGTCTGGCGCAGCTGTGGTGCTCTCCAATTAGAACGCGCGCCGCGGCGCTCTCGGCGTCGGGTGCTGCTCCTTCCGCTTCCGGCCGGAAGTAGCCCTTCACTGACGTCGGCTGCCAACGCCCTACGAGAGCGCCAACGCGGTGGCTCTTCTTGAAGGGAAGGGCCTCATGGCAGCATTAATGCATAAGCAGTCTAAGTACATGCTGAGAGGCCCCCCTCAAACAAACAAACCAACCGGCAAAGTTAGCTGAAAGGCAGTATTGCCAGGATTCGAATCCCGGTTTGTCTGATTTTAAACTCTTGCTATATCGAATTCATCCGCTGTCTGGAGGAGTATTCTAGCGACGCTCTGCAGGAGTATTCAAATGATGCTCTCATTCGTAAATTTTTGTGATTTCTCCGATTAACTCCAGGCGAATGTCGAAGCAGTACTCTAACAAACGATCCGTCCGCAGACAATCTCTCTTTTCTCACCTTTTTCCTCCTGTTCCTTTGCAACCACACATGTTGTACACTGCCATACGTGCCGGAAGACCTGTCGGGAACAAGGACCGTTTCACGTCTGAGGCGAGAGTTGCCAGGCCGAGAGGGGGGGGGACCCCGGAAGCCAATGAGTAGGTGGGCACCGGATCTCGCCATCCAGAGGGGGAGTAATCACCGCCACTTCTTGTGATAAACATTCAAAACAGTAGCAGGACTAATGACCTAGTAGTTGTCGCGCTTGGATAGATCACACAACCCGCCACGATATTGAAACAAAATTTCATATTTCATTTAAGCAACGTGTAAATTATTTATTTCAAATGTTAATATTAAATATATAAAATTATGAAATGTATGTTTTCAGCTTTATTTTGAATATAATTTATATATGTATGCTGAAAGTTTCAATATTAATAGAAACAAACATCATCAGGTGTGACTTAGGGCCGCGACGCGCATGCAATCCGTACTCTTCGTCGCGTGTCTCCTTTTGTGCCTTCTGCATCCTCATAGTTCGTACCGTCACTAGCAATGTACCAGTGGCGTAACCAGTAAATAAGATACTGCATGATTCCCCCTTCCGGACATTAGTTCCGAACATATGTACGCAAAGGTGCATAACACTTGTTTTGGGAATTAATGTATCTTTCTTGCTCACTTTGTCTTTTCAACTCATTCTCTTGACTCATTGAACTTGCCAGCATGCTACACAATTACTTTTAGATTATCCTCGTATGGTTCTGGCAGAGAATTTTCATTATCTCGCAATCATATTTTTTCTTCTCTCCCGAACTTCTGTGTGGACTTAATCCGGAATGCACATGCAAACACATTCACTCAAGCATACATAAATACTTACGTACAAACACATACATACACGTGCACACAAACATGAAGGCAAACACACAAACTATACAAAACTCATGGAAGCGCATGCGTGCATACACACACACACTCGTAAGAAAAATGTCTGTTTGCAAGAAAATACGATCATATGTCTTGAAGTAACGTAAACACGCATACGATATTTTCTCGCCCTCACATTGACGCTCATGTCTTCACGAATACACAAATACCCACGCATCTACACAATCGCGACAATTCTGAACATACAGATAAGAAGAGACACTTACACATGTGTACAAAGGATTCTGGAACTCAAGAAAACGTGCGTAGATTATCTTTTCCCCCGTACGTATCCTACAGTTTTTACTTACTTTTGACTAAATAAATTTACGCCATTTAAATGTTTACGCTTGCTTACTTTCAAACACATCTGTCTTATCTCAGTTCTCCCTCCGTACAACCTTTCATATTTACCCGTGTCCTTCTTATCCGAATAAACCGGAAAAGATCTTTTCTCTCGCATTCTTTTCTCGTTTCTTCGTTCTCCCAACTGCTTCGCTCCTTTCACACGCGAACGTGGAACTCCCCTACTCATTACCTCACATAAACTAACATACACATTCACGGGCATACACAACCGAACACACACTTACAAGGACACGAACAAACGAACATAAACTCTCGCGGGCACACACAAACGAACATACAATTACGCGGGCACACATAAACGATCATATACTTACGCAGACACATAGAAACGAACATAAACTTTCGCGGGTACACACAAACGAACGTATACTTAAAGGGGCACACACATATGAAGACAAATATATACACTCTACATGTGCATAAACGGACACACACGAAAAAAACTTGCTCTTGTACGGACACATGAGAACCAACGTCACGCACACAAGCCTTGTGCGCCTTGCGAACATGTACACATTTGCGCAATTAACATGAGTCCTCATGCATAAACTACAACTGCATGCATTTACAGACAGTGACATATTCATGTGAACCTAGTCTCTTCGTTCAACGTAAACTTTCATATTTCTATCTGGCTTTGCCTTCTGCTTAATTCGGATCATCCTCTTCTCCTGCGTTCTCCCCCTCGTTTCCCCTTCGTTCTGGCAGTTTCCCTTGCGCGCCCTCTCGCCGGCGACACGTGTGTCTCCCCTGCCCATGAATGCGGAAGCGGCGCGCGCGACAGCCGGTGCCGCGGACTTTTTCGCGAGTTTGTCGACAGCTTGCGGCGGCAGCGGAGGGGAGACACGCGCGGGCGCTAACGAGTGTATGTCACTGACACGCGGCGGGAGTTCTCGCCGTCAATCTCCGCGACACGACAGCATGCGAGGGCGGATGAAATGTTTCGCGCCTTAACTCCATCCGTCTTTCTTTATTTCTGTGATGATATGTTAAGCTGAACTAAATGTAATGCATGGTGTGATTGTATTGACTGCAGACTTCAATTATTTCCGATTTGTGATGTAATCTGAAACTTTAAATGAAACACGTTGATTCAAGAAAACACATTCAGTTCATTCAATAACAAATATTTGTTTCAGAAACATTATCTAAAGATTGTTTCGGAAACATTAAGATTCATTTCATGAAACACGAGATGAATCGTTTCAGACTCAATGTTATGAAAATGAAAAGTGTATATGAAAACTACGTTTAAGCTAATTTTGTTCAAATTTATGGCATTTCAATCTACATGTTATATGGAATATTTTCCGATGCAATGCGAAGAAATCTATAATTAGTATTCTAAAATAAGAACAACTTGTTCCACAATCGTCTTAGAGGAAATCTTTAATTTTCTAATGTGTGTATTGTGTATATTTAACTGCCTCGGAAAGTATTTCATACTGTGTTTCTTAGAATAAATTAATTTTGTTAGTGGTATTCTTTTTCTTTTTGAAATGTAAGAATTTGCGGCTTTGTGATGATGAAAGTGCTTACTTAACATCTTTAACTTTACCTTATTATGAAAATAATTTCCAATCAAACCATCAAATCTGTCATGATAAAAAGAAATCTACAGTATATTGATATCTTTACTGTGAAACACATAAAGTCGAAATTCTTTTACTTAGATGCACATCAGCAAAAGACAGATGCCCCTTATGATTGGTTTGCTTCTCCAACATATCTGTGTAGTTAGAATGGCTCTCATCCTTGAATACATACGCATTCATGTTCACATGGCATAGCTATTCACGCACAAGAATAAAACTAAAAATAACAGCAGGGTATTGTATAAAAATATGTCATATTAATGGAGTAAAGTCAAGGAAGCTAATTAGTAAAGTGCTTTTTACTTTCTCGCCTCCCTTCGTAAAAGGAGAAAGGAAATGAGGAAATAGGAAATGAGGGATTTTTTAACATTAAAAATCTTATTACCGGACACTAATAACAAAAATTTAGTTTTCTTCCCTTATGTAAAAAAATATATACCTTAACACGTGTACTTGAAATACATGTTTTGTGGGTAGTAGATACCGAAAAATTGATTGAAAAACAACAGGTCTGTGTGTCTGTGGCAAACGCTAGTGCTCAACTGTGGCTCACTTTTCCCTAAGATTTATATACCTTGATCGATCTGAGCGAACTAGTCTCTGTGAGTTTGCAACAGATATTGTGATTTTTGGGGGTACTCCACATAAAGTCGCAACATTTTCAATATTTTCTCAAAAAATGGCTCTAAATTGTATTCCTTGGATAGAGCAGATCGTCTGATACGATCTTTTCGCATGTACTTACAGTTGAAGATATATTTGACTCCCATTCAAAACTAAGAAAATAACCCAGTACCGTGACACGAAGTATAAACTCTTTTTTGTGGAACAAAACCATCACTAACACTACTAAAAGACGTTTTATTCCTCGCTAGTTAAGTGTTACAACACGGTTCAGAAGTTTGCGAGACTGATACAAGTACAAAAGGGAAGGTGCTTGCCCTTGAAATGGAATTCTGGCGTAGAAGTTGCTGATAGCAGATAGCAGACGTGAGAGAATCAGGAACGACGTCATAAGAAAGAAAATGGATGTAAAGTAATCTATTCTTGACGAAATAGAGAATAAACAAATCGTCTGGCACGGTCATGTTATGCGAATGACAGATGAAAGATGGTCAAAACGAGGCCTGCAGTGGGTGCGACAGCAATGGCAGCAGGGAGTGCAAGAGGCATATGGTGGCAAGACAAATGCAAAGATGATCTATGGACCAAATAGAGAGGCACGAGACTGAGGCCGAGAAACGGCGAAGCTGAAGAGCACTCGTATATAATAATATATAATATATATATATATACTTATATATATTATAATAATATATAATACACACATCAAGTATATAACTATAAGTAATACGCTGGCTTTCGGCTCACAGTGGACTTCCCCACGCCGCGCGGCTGTTCCGTTGCAATGGGAGCGCTGCGCCGGATACGGCGGGGCCAGAGCTTATAAAATATTTTTAGATATCTTATAATATATCTATATATTATATATTATATATTATATATTATATATTACTATATTATATATTACTATATTATATATTATATATTATATTTATATATTATATATTAATATATTATATATTATATATTATATATTATATATTATATATTATATATTATATATTATATATTATATATGTCTATGTATATGTATGTAACACCAGTATTATATTCGATCCTATAGGTGTATTGTTTGTGTCGAAAAAGATCCATAGCACAGGCAGCTGAAAGGCGTCGATGAGGCGTAGGCGTGGGTGGACGCGAGCGGCGCATGTTGCGTCGATCGAACGCAGCAACGTTGCACCGCTCTTATCGGGTCTGCGGCCATCGGCGCCGTATCGGCGCAGCGCTCCCATTGCAACGGAACAGCCGCGGCGGCGTGGGAGTCACGTGAGCGCCAACAGCAGCGGTTGCCTGCGCTTTGACAGCTCTTCGTGAGCGCGTTGCACTGGCATCCGTATCCCACTTGTGCTCACGAGATCCTTGCCCCGTTTTCTATCGTTTCTTTCTATCCTTGTTCTGTTTCTTGCTTCTGCGCCGTTTCTCACCTCTAAGCTTTTCCCCCTCCATGTTGCTCTCCACTGCGAGGTGATTCTTCCTTTCGATATGATCATTTATGTCCAGTTGTTTGTGATTGTTTTCCCTTCCATGCTCTTCTATACCTGTGGAGTTTTCTCTCGGTGATATTCACCCCACAACACTGCGTATCATCCCACACTGCCCTGTCCCCAAGCCTATATTGCCTTAACATCAAAGTTTCAACTCTATACTGCGCAATGTGACATAATGTCTATTCTTTAATGAGTCAAAGAAATCGACCTGATTCCACTCTTCTATTTCGCGTACAAGGATATTTCTTCTTCTTAAATCACATATTTTCTTTATCAGTTTCAATTTGTATTTGCAATCTCGTCTCATTGGCAACACTTCCATATTCGGTCTGTTTGTTTTCAATAACGAATGAGTAGTGATCCGTCCTGCAATTCCAATCTTCGAACTTTCGCCCCGGTCCAGAAAGAATATTGTTGCGACTCATTACCTCCATAAAGCTGTTGTTTCCGGCATGTCCATTCACTTATAGCTCTGGCATAATTTTTAATTCACATTCTTCTACTAAAACATTCAAAACCACAAACCACAAAACCATAACATTCACTTCGCTCTTTGTCAGTTTCATTTACTTGCCCTTTGTAGACCGGAAATTTGCATGTTGCTTACTCCCATACATCACGTCTGGAGCCTCACATCACTCATCAACATTGTTATCGCTTCCTGAAACTTTTTGTTTATTCCGCTTCCCCTTATCCTCTTACTTTTCCCCTTGTCCCTCGTCATTACTCCACCCTTCCTCATCTGTACATTCTCGTCACTCCAGTCCTATCTTTTTTCTCTCATTCTTCCCCGTCAGCATTCCACCACCTACCATCGTCAGCTCCGTCTGTCAGCCGACCGATCTGTGTTCTCAGTACGCGCTGCTATCCCCCACTATGAACTCCCCGCCGGCACTCGGCTGTCCCGCTGCCCTCATTGCAGGTCTCGTGACCGGAGGGGGTGGAAGTGGACAGGGCGGAGCCGACACGCGTCTCCCATGCGGTTCAATGCAGCTGCCGACGCAGGCGGTCAGAAGCACTCGGGCACGCCCCGACCCGCCTCCACTTTGCCCTGCCCCGTCCCGTCCCGTCCCGTCCCGTCCCGTCCCGTCCCGTCTCACCCAGTTCCAAACCTCCCCGCTCCACTCCGTCCCCTCCCCTCCCGCTTCTCCCGCTTCTCCCGCACCTCAAACCCCCATCCCCCGGCGCTCGCGGCTGCACTCCCGTCCGGGCGTGCCGTCTTCCTTGCCCTTCGCTGCGCCGCGCCGCGCACTCGATTCGCTTCCAATTCCGCTGCCGGGGCGTCACGTCGATGTCGCCCCGGCGATTGCCACCGCGCCGCGCGCAATCAGCGCAGGGGCCTCGCGGCGCCGGCGATTGGCCCGTGTTATCCGCGCGCGGCCAACCGCTGCGTCCCTATCGCTGACTCCGGAGCCCTCTGTTGTTTCGGGGTTATTTCGATGTGCTACCGCAGCACTCATTTTTTCCGGTCGTCAATTTGCTTGCTCATGGATTTAGTACTGAGAACAATTATGTAAATGTGCAAACATTTTGATATCGACGCTTTGACGCAAATACACGCTTTGGATTGTAACTGTCCGACAATGAGCAGTACTACTTCATAGATAACTGTTTATAGATTGTTTCGATAATTGACTATGTTTTAAGAATGTACCTCAACTAGCGAAATTCAAAGACATGTGATATTGATGAATAATATATACTGAGATACTACTGCATTTTTAATTTGTTTAAAGTATCTTCTACTTATTTCTCTTTATTTTAATTTATTTTCTTCATTAACATTTCCTTAGTAATAAGCAAACAATAAATATATGTGTGGTAACATGTAATTGTATTGTTATTTTTTAATTGTAAAACTGCGTCATAAAGTGGCTTCTTTCCAATTGAGTATCTTTTCTTAACCTTCAAGTACCTCTGTGTCAGCTTTGGCACATTTACAGTCTATAGTAACGTTGCTTTAATTACACTTACATTTGTACACCTACATGTATTTTGTGTCGATAACCTCATGTTAACCTTATGATAACCTTATTATTTGGTTCCGATGCGCTATTTTAGTTGTAGTATGAAGTTGTTTGCGTTTAATAACACAAGAAGATTGGGATTATTATATTGTTTATATAATGCTTGTCGTGTACATGCGATGTTTAAAAATGTGATCATTCCTGCACTTAGGTATGAGGTCGAAGTATGGGTCTTGCTGACTTATGCAAGTAACTAGTGCAGATGGAAGCGGATGATAATTATAAAAATATTCTGGAGCATACATAGGAGTCTTACAAAAATCGGAAGCCAGTTTTATTGAAATTGAAAGCATGCTAATTTGTTTACAAAATAATTAGCGGAACAAACTCTTTAAGGTGAAAATACTATTGAAAAAAAAGGCAGAACCACCTATGGGGTGATTCTATCATTTCTTCATCTCAAGTTTAAAATAGCTTGAGAAAATTAGTCTAGGAGAGATTTGGCTTGATATTTGTTGTAGCAAGAGCAACGCATAAGTGGAACTTAGTCAAAAACTCGCCGACATCTAATGGCAAGAAATTATAACAGAAACGTTTGGAAGTATTTCTTTTTTTTCAAGCTCGTTTGGAATATGTGCAGACTACATAGACACTATTCTCGGTGGGGAGGGGTAGAGAAGTGAATATGCCTGACTGCGAATGGGGGACTGGATGTTGAGAAAAATACGATTAGTAAACAGAGTAGGGGTGAGTATTTTCTGTGCTAAAGAAAACAGTGGAAATACACATCCCCCTATGACGTGCTACGGAAGTATTTAGGAATAGGCGATGGGTCAATGTTGTACTTCAAAGGAAACGTCTGAAATGAAACGCTGGGACTGAGAATGTTGTGTGACAAAAGACAAAAATATAGAACAAGTTTGATTGTTTATCTCGCGCGCTAGGAATATCAAAGAGTAGGCATTAAAGTAATGGGAGGAAGACGTGTTTGTTGAACTATCAGCAACATGGATTTTAGTTAAGTTATTAAGTGTGAGCTAAATTAGAATGATCGAGATATTAAGTGTTTGTCCTCAAAATCAGAATATTATATTGTATTACTGTTGAAACGTAAGATAAATTCATATTGTTCATCAGTTTGTTCGTGTTCAATTTAACAGTACACAAACACGGCATAATAAAAACTTTAGAATTGATATTTTTTTATGAGTGTTAAACTTAGTAAATCGTCCACGGCGTATTCTGTATTTGTATTCTGTGTTCTGTATCTGTGACTAGAGTGATTCTGGCAAAGGTTTTACCATTTGGTGTTTGGTTGGTGAGAGAAATAAAAGTTTGTGTAGGGGGAGGGGGCCATGACGTCATCGAGCAGCGCAAGAATTGAAATTTGATGATTTAGAGAACAGCTGCGGACGCTTTACGGTTTCTCCCAAAATTGCCAGTTTTCCGACGGCGAGGTCTCGACGTATCCCCGTTCGCTCGTTAGCCAGGCAGCATCGAAGAGCATAGCAAAGTACTGGCGACGCAAATGACGTATGAGGTTGCATGTCCGCCAACAGATTTATTTCAATTGTAATATTAAAGTAACTTAGCAATAAATGTCTGCTAAAATTAAAAAAATTGCGTTTAAAATACGATATATTTGCCTCTTATGATATAGTTTTAGTTCATATTGCCTCAGTCTTCATAAGAACACGTATTTTCAGGTCAATAAACCTGAATATTTTCTCTCGTCTATTTCGCTCTGCTGGATATAGGCTGCATGTCATCCTGTTCCCGTCTGCTCTGCCTTCGATCGCCGTCCTTCAACGCCGTGGCTGTCCTCTCCCCGCTTCCTCCATCCCCTCCCTTGCCGTAGCTTTGCGTCCTGTGCCGTCGCTTTCGTCACCAGCGCCATTGTGCCGCCGCCGCACGCCATCGTCAGTGGGCCGCGTGGAGCGCGGTCGCGTGACGCCTACGGGACGCGGCGCAGTGGATGGAAACTTCGTACTTTGAGGCCATAAAACAAATTGCAAAATTCGGAAGACGGAAGGGATAGAGACGGGGCGTGAAGTAAATTTGCCGCAATCGGCGAGGAAATGACAGTGAAGTAATGTAAATCCCAGCGGGAAAATTTGATGAGAAAATGATAGAGAAATGCCTGTAATTGCCTTTCATTGTTCTGGGAATAAAGATATTTATCTGAATTGCTAGTGAAATAAATCATAAAACGTTTTCTGCTTGCGATTGGTAACTGCTTTTCAACTGAAGGTTGTATATAGGCGTGAGTGTGTGATTATAAACTGGTAGTTAATCTTAAGAACCATTAATTCGGTAAACTAATATACATGGGAATATACCATTTGCTCTAGATTTTGATACTCAAGGACCAACAGACAACGACAATTTCATAACAAAACTTATTTTGTGATGGCTACTACTCATTTCTCAAAATTAACCTTCATGAAAGCTTTAATCATCTACATGCATTTGCTCTTCAAAATGAATTCAGTGATATCATTATTTTATGTTTTTCTAAAAATAACATTTTCTCAGGATTTCTTAGCACTAGATTCATGTGAAACATGTAGTGTATGTTTCAATTCTAGCATCTGACGAAATAACTCTGCATTAGCTCAATTCTCTGTTATTACTTTGGATTTTATTTTCAGGCACGATGTAATATGTTTAATTACAAATACGCGTGATAAATAGTCACGTTTTAGACATCTTCACATTGAGGAAGACACTGAAAGTCCATACACTGAATATTGCCGTAATGCGGTCGGAAGGGATCTATATCGTGGTTCTATTGATTATTGCGTTCTATTATTGGATTACAAAACAATTATACTCATTATATCGTATTCCAATAATTTTAATTTGGTAACTTTTTTGAATGCAGATGGCAGTAAACATATATGGAATCAAGTAAAAAGTGATTAGGAAAAACAATGATTGATAGTAAAGAATATTAAGTAACTACTCGAACAAAGACGACTGTATGAGGATTATCTACAAAGCAGCGTTGAGGCATCGCCTCTTGAGTGTATTTGAAACAAATAAAAAGGAGGACGAAAATGGATTTAAATGATGAACACTTGGAAAAACACTTTTATGGTGTTATGACGAGAGGAAAATGTCTTCACGAATGTGGCGTCAAAAATATTTCAAGCTTGTTTTCACTCTGTAGGAAACCATTTCAAGGAAGTGCATTTTAAAATATTAAATTTAAATCCAAATTTCTTTTCGTTATTATATGGTTGTGAGTTTTTCTATTCATACTTTTCACCACTAAATTTTGTTAACAATCATTTTCTAGTTTCAAATGGATAAATGCCAGATGATAATAGAAAACTTCAATACAAGCATTACAGATATCAAAAAGAGAAGAAAGAAGATCATGACTGAGAAAGAATAAGTGCTGACCGAGAAAGAATAAGTGCTGAGCATTGTGGATTCTAGGAATGACATTAAGGTGCACCATTTTGGCATTTCGAGTAGGTAGTAAGTAATTATTTGCACTCAGGCAAGTTTTGGGTGATTATGTAAAGGATCGACGCTAGTTTTGCTGGTGGAGTGAATACGTAGCGTGAGAGGGCCTTCGGGCCCTTCCAGTTCGTAGCCGGTCGTTGTCCGCAAGGGGTTCCGGGATCGATGCCTGGGAGGCCAAGGACGGCGCGCAGTCCGAGATGTCAGCGCTCTCCAGTGTTACGGGCCACTCACGCACTCGATGGGAACCCCAGGTCGAGAGAGAGATAGAGAGAGAGGTTTTATGGCTATCTTTACGAGCAAGCCCTGCAGTTGAAATGGACGCGGCCAGTCTCTGAATGCAATTTACGAGCATAAGTTCTTCGTGAAATTATATTCCAGAATGCCGTTGAAATTGACGAAATACCTGAATGTTACAGTGTCATTCCCATGTTTTCCTTGATGGCCTCCTTGCTAGCCACACATTCGTGGTCGATGAATTTTGCCATTTCCTTGATTTCATAACAGTATGTATAACGATATATGAAATACAGATGTGAACCCTGAATTGAATGAAGTTGTAGGAAACGTTTTATAGAGTATGTGAAACTTTATATCACAATACGTTTTTATTTTACATAAATATCGTCATCACTTATGTTTTACATAAATATATTCAGTATTAAAGCGTTAATTTATTTACATTTTGTAATATGATGAGTAATTTCCATATATAATGTCTTCATTCACGATATATAATAGTTATTTGAATCAGCTACTATTTCTGTTTTATTATTAATTTCCAATGCGATCAGAAATGAAACTATGCATCCTTCGGCCATGTGAGATGTGTCTATGGTTTCCTTAGATTATCAGTAACTCGGCAAAAATACAAAAACATTGAAACAGTTTCGACTTTGTGTGAGAAGTTCAAATATTTGATTGTGTTATTTCCCCTGTTATCGTACGACGCATACCGATTGAATTCTCACTCAGTGCGTTTAAGCTTACTACAAAGTGACGACGCCCGCCTCATTAAATATTTGATATTCACGTATTGCTTTATGAAACAAGCTCATTTTATATTCTTGTTTGTAAATAATTCTTATGTTGCATATAAAGTACAGTAATTTGTCGTTAGCACTAACTAGACTAACACGAAATTCATTGTAAAACTCAAAATTTGGCTCCCGCCGAAGAAACGTGGCAATAAGGATATATAAAAATCTCGGATATCACGAATTTTTATAACAAGGACACCAATTATTTCAGACCCTAAGAATTCGTGCTAACGAGGGTTTACTGCATATTGCATGTTACTGCAGTATTTGTGATAGCTGTTTTTGTTCAAATACTTCATTTATTTCAATGCAACGCTAGAGTATTTTATTAGTTGTTTTTGAGCAATGTGCCACTTTGATAAACCCATTTTGTGTGGTTTCGTTTAGCAGCATTGTTACTACTACAGACCACTAGTTCAAACGAGTTAATTAACTTCGAGGTACTGCACTTTTATCTACTCTTACTCCTTGTTATGGTTTTATACATAACGTCTTCTGAGAAATTTAATGTTCTCACAGATCTCTCTATTCGCCCCCCCCTTCATCTCTGATGTCATGTTCTTTCCTCCCTGCAACTCAATGTTCTGTCAGTTTCTCATTGCAATATCATACTTACTGTATTAATCAGGTAATTTGCAACTGTCATTCACGGTTAGACCCCTTCCAGTCTAGAAATGGAGAAATGTGTCATTCAAGGCGTCTCAGTCTCCTGTTGAGGAATTGACAACTTTTCCCGAGAAAATATTCTAAATATTTCCTGAAACGCGTTTCGGGAAAATAGAGCACTTTCTGAGGTCATCAATAGCTCATTTGATTTCTCTTCAGAACGAATTGATTGGCACCATTCTTAGCCTAATTCATCTAGATCATACTAGAATAATTCCAAACGAACGTGTTTTATAATTTCAACGAACCAAATTTGGTGAATTGCTGTGAATTACTACTGTTCTATATGTACGGCGAAACAGGAAACATTGTTATTTAATTATTCACATTGGTAAGAAATGAACCTAGTTTTGTAATGAAACAAAAATTGTAAAAAAATATACTTTTTCATTTAATTTTCAATACCCTGTAACGAACGAGTCAGGCAATTTCAGTGTTTAACGTCCATATAGAATTGCAACAGAGCTTTGGAAATGGAAATACATTATGTGATCATAAGTATCCGGACACGTGGCTGAAAATGACTCGCCAGTTCGCGGCGCCCTCCATCGGTAATGCTGAATTCTATAGGGTATTGGTCCTCACTTAGCCTTGATGACAGCTTCTACTCTTGTAGGCATACTTTCAGTCAGGTGCCAGAAGGCTTCTTGGGGAATGGTAGCCCGTTCTTCACGAAGTGCTGCACTGAGGAGAGGTATCGACGTAGGTCGGTGAGGCCTGGCACGAAGTCGGCGTTTCAAAACATCCCAAAGGAAGGATCCCAAATCGATAGGATTTAAGTCAGGACTCTGAGCAGGTCAGTCCATTACAGGGATGTGGTTATCGTGTAACCACTCCTCCACAGGCCGTGCAGTATGAACACGTGCTCAATCGTGTTGAAAGATGCCATCGCCATCCCCGAATTGTTCTTCAACAGTAGGAAGCAAGAAGGTGTTTAAAACATCAAAGTAGACCTGTGCCGTGATAGTGCCACACTAAACAACAAAGGGTGTAAGTCTCCTCCATGAAAAACACGACCACACCGTGACCCCATTTTGGACATGTTCGGCTACTTTTGATCACATAGTGTACCCGCCAGAGTCGCATGCTAAAGTAGTACTAAATATTTATTGCCATCATAAGTTCTGAGAGGTTTTAAGGGAATACTAATACACACTGGTTTTGAATACAGTTTTCTGGCATATCGTTTTTTGTGTGTAGCGCGAAATAAACACTAACGGTCCCAGTATGTACAGCTTTGGCATGAACGCTATCATTCGCATTTTGTGGAAAGTAATATGGTTGATGTTTTTAGAGAGTGTCACGGGTGTTAATCAACCCAAAGTAATTAACAATTCCTTTAATTAGAAGTGCCTACGAGTTATAACAAAATGTAGAAAATTTCGAAAAATATTTCGAGACAATTATTTATAATTGAATGGTAAATGTGACACTTAATTTGAGAAAGGGAACTCGGCCTACTGGCATCATATCGGGATTCTACGAGCAAAATAAAATCACATTCGCCACGTGTGTCGTACGCTATATTTTAGAAAGCCTTACTGGTTTTCATTTTATTTTAAATACAGTGTGAAAATCTCTCAATGATACAAGAAAGTGAGTAATAGCGGATGCGGTGAGAAGAAAGTGTTTTGACGTCTTTTAGCATTTACAGATTTCTCTGAGCACTTGGGCATCGTCTTACTTTTAGCACTAGAGATAAAAATTGAACTTTAGGTACACTATACATGCGCCGAAACAACTATTTTTACTAGTGGATATCTGAAAGAGATTGTTGGTATGAATGCTAACATATCCTTGGCGCAGAGACTTAAAGCAAAGACGGTGATAAAGTACGCAGAAGTCAGTCTGCGGATTCGAGATCTACGTATGACAAGAAAGATTTCACGACGTGTCTGTGACATTCTCGTACCATCTTTTCTCTTATCTGAACTACAATACCATATTATTTAGCCATTCATGAGCCTCCGTCATAAAAACTCCTTTACAACTTGTGCCATTTTAAAGCATGGTGAGTCATTCTAAGTGGAGAAAAAACTTACCAGATAATAAAATAAAAACTCATAATGTGAACATGGATATTAAATAATATTCAATAATTCCGTTACCGTTTTGGTCTCAGAAGCACAGAAAGTGCGTTTTGTCATTTGCCAATTCAATAACATCATATATATCCCGAACATTGTGCGCGTTTCCAACATTAGAACCTGTTATTGTAGACTGAGGAGGGTATTGGCGCCATTAGCAGACAGAGACTGTGCTTTAATTCTGACGGAACGGCTGGCTGACGAACTGATGGACAGATGTCCGCGATAGCAGAACCGTGAGCAATACAAGATTGTCCTCATTTGTATCCGAATTATGTCAGTTCACACATTTTAGTTTTTTTGACGTTTGTATCATTGAGATTTTTTCGGCAATAGATAAAAACATCTGTATCGTTTTAACACGCTCAACACACAACCTTGTGTGTATTTTAGAGGAAAAGAAATCATGAACAAACTGCTGAGCAGTCACGAAGCGTTTATCAGAAAAAAACATATAAGAAATATTTGCTCATGTAATAAAGAAGACGGTGTGATTTTTGCATGAAATGACTCCTCCTATACACACACACACATACATTATATATACACATATATACATACATACTAAAGACCTAAGCGCTTAACGTTCAAAGCCTCTAGACAATTTACAGAGTTATTTCAGGGTTTATTTTAAATCTTTGAATTGGGTATCCACAAACTATACAAACTGCCGGGAGTAACCAGGCATCTCCAGACTGACTGCGTGATGCAATCGGGGCTTCCCGGAACATGGCAGGGTGGATGGGGCGGTCGGGGAGGGGCAGAGCAGTTTGTGATGGCGAGGACGGGAGGGAGCAGGGAGCGTTGGAGATGGCGGCAGCAATTGAGAGGACAGGGAGGACGAGCGGACGCAACGGAGAGGGCGCTGAGGGTGGCTGGCGGACGGACCGTCGGGGCGGCGGGGGAACGAAGCGACACGGTGGACCATAAATAAATTTACTTTCATTTTATACTTATATAATTCAATCATTTTCTGCTTATAGATGTAAATGACTATAAGTATCGTTGCAACGACATATTACTGAATCTTTCACTAAATTGGTGAATGATGTTCGATTTCTCCATAGAATTTTCGTCTTGGCGAGGTTCCTGGTTTAGTGATTTTGTAAAGTGAAAGACAACAACAAATCATAGCTGTAATCACCTGTCAAGAGAAGGCACATAATAGCAGCGTAACGTTTTCCGTTACCTACGCTGCTAATTGAGTAAGGCTATCATCACAAATACCATCACGACGTATTCCCGTATTCACAGAAAAAATATCACGAGAAGAGCTTGGCCCAACTCATGTTGAGTCTCCAGAACTTCGCATTCTGAATTATACCGCGGAGCACGCCCTGCCGTTGGCAAGTGTCATGATTCGACGAGACGGAGTTCCCCTGTCGTAATTAGCAGATTTCGCGAACGAGCACGCCCGAGTCGCCGAGCGCATCCCGCGGCCATTGGGCGAATTAATATTCGGCACGTCCTCGTGAGAAACGGCGCGCCGTGCGTATCGGTTAGCGGCGGGCAGAGGCAGGTCGTTATTTCACGTTTTGTTTGCCCCGCTCGCCGCGCCGCGCAATGGACGAGCCGATCCATCCTCACAAAGCACGAGCGCGGTACGCGGCGGCGGGGGCGGCGGGGGCGGCTCGCGGAAAGATATCGCTCTGCGAGAGCAGTCAATCGATGTATCGAAAACGCTGTCTCGTAAATGCAAACATGTTGCGGTGTGTTTCGATATGGTTTGTTGGCGTTATGAAGTCATTCGGGGGAAGGACAAACTGGTAAGTCAAAGGCAAATGTTTGTGGTCGGCCGTGGCAATTTGTTAAAGTTTTCCAGAATGGTTGATTCATTATAAAATAGTTACCTACTTGTTGCTGGATTTCAGCAAATATGTTCAAGATTTTAAGACCAATGAATTTATAGAATTGACAATAAGTGATAAAAAATGTGATAAACAATATATGAATGATCAAGAACAATTCATGAACACTGATGAGCCCAACGTTAATTGAATGAAAAACTTATTATTAGTGTCAAATATTATTACTTTTAAAGATAGGTTAACATTTGATTTTGTATAAATGTTTCGTATTTCTTGTTTGTATGGGTAAGGTGTTTATCTGTGAGATGTAACACACGCCCTCACCAACACCACAGTCATTATTATTCCTTGCGATCCATTTACCAGGAGAAGTGGCTCTTGCGCATCAACTGATGTCATTGTAGTTCCTCTGACCGGGATGTCCTAGGTTCAAGGCGCAACATTTTCGATATTAGTTTGTCAGCTTGGTCGAATCCAGTGCCTGTCTGGATAAGAGTTGTATAGGCCGGCTGCCCTGATTGATAGTTTTCCGTGGTTTATTCGATCAACACCAGGCAAATGCCGGAGCAGTACCCTAACAAACGGGCCACTGATAGCGCACGATCTTACTTTCCTCTTCTTTGTCTTACTCTCACTCCTTACATACACACACACACACACTAACATGTACTACACTACCACACATGCCTGGATATCGGTCGAGAGCATAGAGCTTGTCCTGGCTGGGGCGGTGTCCCGCTGGTCGGAGATAACTGGTTGGGGAAACTTCGCTAGCCGATGGGAAGACGGCGCCGGATCTTGCCATCCAGTGGTGGAGGATTACCGCCAACTCCCTAGGAAAAAAATATGCACTACACTTACGGGACTAATGACTTCAGTAGTTGACGCGCCCGGAATGACTAACAACCAGGTCACTAACAACCAACCAATCAACCAGCGATCCGTTGGTTGCATGTAGAAAAGTATTAAGGTGGGGAAGTATTAAGGCTTAAGCCGTGTAGCTATGTTATTTTGTGACCACCCGTTTTCAAAATAATTTTTCTCATCTACTGCATATATGTATTGAATTGGAGCATCTCATCCTCGGGTGAAGGAGTTACTGAAAGATATACGAACGTGATAAAATAAACACGAAAAGGATAGGGACGTTTTCCATAGGATGATATTTGTTTTGTAAACGCTCCCAGGAGCTGAAGCTATGCCAATCTGAATCAGTCCGAAAATAACGACCCGTGCAGCTGGAAGTCTCACATTGTGTCTGCCCGAATCTGTCACCTGACAGTTACGAAACTCAGCTGCATTGGAAAAGCAGAAAGCGTTCGATATTTGTCGATGTAAGGAAGCCTTTAGCCGGCGGGTGACGGCGAGGTAAGCGGGGTGGAGAGAGTATGGGTTTGCAAGGGAAAAGGCAAGAGAGGAGGGTAGCGGGGAACTGAAGTGTGGATAGACGAGTGTGATGAGAAAGAAAGAAAGAAAGAAAGAAAGAAGGGAGAGAGAGAGAGAGAGAGAGAGAGAGAGAGAGAGAGAGAGAGAGAGAAAGTGCGAGAAAGTGAGTGAGTGAGGTGAGGGTGGCAGGGGATGGGAATGGTAGAGATGCATGACGGGGAGGAACCGATGGGAATGGGTAGGACAAGGCGGGCGCGGGCAAGGCTGGGGCGCGGGCAAGGCGGGGCGCGGGCAAGGCGGGGCCGGGCAAGGCGGGCGCGGGAAGGCGGCGCGGGCAAGGCGGGCGGCAACCCGCGGTCGCTGGCGGCCACGCCGTCTGGTGCGTGACCGCGGCCGCGTGCGGCAGGTCGGGCGGGCAGGACTGCGGCGCGGGGGTGCCGAGGTGGTGGGGAGCGGCCGCGTTGGTTCGATACGGCGCGCGCGGGCGAGGCGGGGGCCGCAGTGCCATCCGGCACGGCCTCGCGCGCGTCTTTCTTCCCGTCTCTGCTTAGCTCCTCCCGGCGCGTTCGCACTCTCGATACCTTCCTTATAAATGAAATGATCTGGGACGGAATAATGACAAACGCATTTGGACAATGAGTCAATTAAATTTAGGTCAGTGGTCGACTTTCTTCCGAAAGATGAAGATAATGTTGTAACCATAATAATCATACACCAGAACTCCATGCCGTTACATGTCCCGTATCATATGCCCTATACAATGCCGTAACGACAATGAAGTAACATTCATAACCTCTTTTCATGGGTGACACTGTCCTTCACAAAATAACTAAACGCAAGTAATCTTAAACTGAACTATGTAACTATTAAAACTCGTAAAATATATAATTTATTTCAATAGTTTGAACGGATGAATCCTAACTCGGCTACATATTTGTCACAACAGACAAATACAAACAGCCGAATGGTTAATCTTCGTGCAATCGTCTGGGCGCTAAAAATGCCGCCTTTAAACAAAAAACGGCCTTACGTCTTTATTCTTACACACACGATGACAGCAAACAAGGAATTATTTAACTATTTACACATAAGATTGGGGTAACACCTGTCTCGAGACCCATTTGCATTCGTTTCAAATTCCCGGTAAGTGACACTAATACCAGTTCTAAGCAGCCAAAACTTATCTGTGCAATCGCTCTTTTGCCAGATTTTTAATATTTTTTTGTTATATTATTCAAATAATACTACTAATAATAAATATAATCGTACACGTACACGGTGTGCAATAGTTGTTGGAATATTTGAATGAACCAGGAATATTTGTAGGAATCATTCAGAAAGATGTTTGCTTGTCTTGTGCAGAGGACTTCGACGATATAGCATAATGTTTTTGAAAGCGTAGTAAAAACGATATTGACGTAATGATTGAATGGTTTTTTTTGAATGTTGATGTTTCTAAAAAATTACAATATCCTAATTTGATAACTTGAAATTTCAGGAAGATCATTATTTTTGTGGTTTGCATGCTTTGTATTTTTGATTTCCTAAAAGAGTTATAAATTAATGAAATTTTTAGTTTTATGTATTTTATTGTGTTACAATTATTTTGTATGTAAGTGTGACACCAAGGTTGTTTTGAAGATAAAGGTTAATGTCTGACTTCACGAAATTCAACTTTCTAAATATTGAAAATAATTTGTTTTCTTAGCTAAAGTGGTACTAATACAGCTTTCAGTAAATTTTTTACTAAAATGTGTATTTCACATTATTTAATAACTTTATCCAAGTCTTACGATGGGAAAAAGCTTAATATTACGAAGAGGGAAGTTCGTCGGCTGTCTACATTCCACCTCTCGACCGCACATGTGACACTTAAACGTGCAAGCGCACGATGGTTAAACACTTATCTGCTAGCAACGTGAAGCTCCTAGTTGTTCGGCCAAGTCCTGGCTCATTTACATCGTTCAGCACATTGATGAAATAACGATCCTATTTTGTCTTCGATTGAAAACTTTTGTGGTTAAAACTTAAAATATTAAATAGTTTTGAAGATAACTAAAAAATATCAAGAGTATTATATCGCTAATATTCTAAAATTGTTTGAAGGTTTTAATAGATTTGCTTTCTTTTAATCATATTTATTTATATTTTCCTAACATTTTAAAGTGCGTATAACCGCTTTGCACAGATGTTAGGAAAACTGTGTTCACTGCATTACCAGAGCGTCCGCTGGGGAATGAGTGAGGGGACTGGTGCACAGTACGTGACGTGTGATGTATGTATATGAAGTGAGAGTTAGAGAATGCCAAGATTAGTGAACGTGACAGATGCGAGATTACGTGTGGAATGCAAATGGAAAGCGAGGGCCACGCATGTAGTATGTGAAACGTGGAATACGGAGATAATATACAAAGAATAAGTCGATAATTAGTCGTGTTACGTGAACGCAATTGCACATGCGAAGAGCGTAATCGTATTCATCACTGTTTATCCGAGACCATGGTCACAAAATGGAACAATGTTGCCGGGAATATTCATAGTAGACCGCAAAATCTGGGATCAGAGCCGAGTAATAGAGCATTCATACGTACGTAATATAATGAGAAAAAAAGTTGATATAAGTACGATATTTCGTATTTTTGATTGGTTATAGTAGTTACTGATATTGTTGGTAATAAGGATGAGTTACATCTATTTATTGATGTACGGTTCCTTTGCATCCTATCAATAGTGTCAATTAGTGGCATAATTTACGTGGTAAAAATGTGGTGCAATATTCGGAAAATGGGGTTACCGCAAATTGTTGTATCGATTTATATGTTGTACTTTGCTACAGAGTTATTTCGTATATAATATCTGGTTTTATCGTTTGCGGTAGAGCGGATGTCGTGCGGAGAAAATTGCAAATTTAGTCATGAGAGTTTCGCGTGCGTTCGCGGTTTTACTACATAATCACCCCGCGAAGGCACGGGGCACGGCGAAGCTTTTTCGGCGGCTGGCTTTACCCCACATTTCCAGCTTTCCCGAGAAGTGTCGCTGGAAAGGGCCTTGCACACGAAGTTATCTTGACATCCGCGTTCCGCCCCTGCTATCAATTCTTCGCGCGGAGCGGCCGCTGTTTCTTTTTTCTGCGTTTCGGTTTCGCCTCGGGCTGCCGCAGTGGGGGCTTCGGCGAGGGAGTGGGGGCGGCGGTGAGTGGGAGGTGGGAACTGGCAGCGATGTCCGGAACCACGGTGGCCAAGGTGGGAATTACTGAGGTGGTTTCAAAAGCGTCGGATGTTGGTGGTGGGGAAGATGGTTGCAGGAATGGCGGTAATGGGGAACGACGGGAGATGGAGGGGGGGCAGGTGTGAGGTAGCATGGCGGTGGTGGAGGTGGGCGTGGCTGCGACGGATTTGTTTAACTCATTATTTCGTATTTCCAGGCGCGTCAACTGCTAAGGTCATTAGTTTCGTAAGGGTAATGCGTATTTTTATTGCGAGAGGTGGCAATGGTCTTCCTCCGCTGGAGGGCGAAATCGGTGCCGACCAACACGTCGGCTTGCGGTTTTTCCCCCCAGCCAGGTACCCCCATCAGCGGGGTGCCGTCCCAACAGGGCGAAGCTGTAAGCTCCCGACTGGTCTCACGACACGTGTAGTGGACGTGAGTGAATGTGCGTATACGTGAGAGATCTGATAAGGAAAAGGAAGAGGAATAAATTATTGCGCGTGGTCCGTGGCCCCTTTGCTAGGATACTGCTTTTGTATTTGCATGGTGTTGATTGGGTAAACTACAGAAAAGAACCGATCAGAGCAGTCGACTGATAGAATTCAGCTCCTAGCAGCCGTTGAGTTCGACCTAGCTGATAACCTAGTGAGAACATCCTGCCACCGTCGGAACTGGAACTCGAGAACCTCAAGGTCACGAAGCACTGCATGCCATTAATTGATGCCCTGTGCCACCTCACCACCTCAGCTGGTACGGAGGCGAAAGTAACCAAGCTGTGGACTTTGTTGGTATGGAGAATGGTGCTCGAAGTGTGTGGATGGCGATGTCGGTGGTGTGGTGGTAGTGGTGGTGGTGGCGGCGGCGGCGGTGGTTTAGCTGGAAGGAGGCAGGGAACGAAGTTGCGCAACAGGCCTTCCAGTTGAGGTGGTGCTTGTCGAGCCAGGAGTCGAGCAGCAGCCGACGTGCCATGTCGGCCACCGCCTTTATTTCTACCTTTCTTGGACTCTCGGATGCCTGCACCGTCCTACCGCTTATTTTAATTTCGTGGACATTATTGTTTATTTTGCTTGTTGTATTTTGTATTTTAGTTTATTCTTTGTGGAAAAAATTATTCCGGTAATGTATTTTTCACGACTGTTAAATGATCATATTGGGAACTGAGTTTCTTGATGTTAGATCGCCTTCTCATTTCAATAATGCTTTTCGCTCTTTTTTCTTTTTTCCCTTTTTTCTATTTTCCTTTTTCCTTTTGTTTCTTGTCTTTGATATAATGTCCAGATTTTGAATTTTATTTCCCTAGCAGCTGACCATTCTTTTACATTGCACTAAATGCTTAAATATTAAAGTGTGACAACAACAAATTCAAAATAATCCTTTGCAAATCAAAGTATAATGGATTTTTTATGGAAACCTTCTTTAACTTATTGTAAGTCTAATGAGAGCTGTACATCTTGAGTGTAGGCTGATAGATCTCGAAGTTATTTTTTATTTCGTTGAATGAAAGAACGAATCGGTCATTAGAGCTGGTACTTTGGTTGACTTTTGACAATGTGTCTTTTGCAATGAAATTTGAACAAAGTTAGGTGTAAAGCCATTTATTTATCAAATCCGTACAATGAGAAAGTTGTTGTGCAATGGCCCGAAGAATTTGGAAGCATACGTTTGGATCCTGTAGTCCACTGCTCTATATTTCTCATTTCCAATCCGTACAGAAATTGACTTGTTGCAGCCTCTGACCATGTGAGAGATGTCTACGATTCTGTTAGGTACTTGGCAGCTCAGTAAAAACTAAAAAAACAACAATAAATCAGCTGGGGGTTTCACTGCAGATCATAAGTATTCGTTATTTCTCCAGATTCTGTTTTGCTATTTGTTATTTCCCATATTACCAAACTGCGCGTAGCGACTGAATTCTCTCAAATTGTGTGCCTCTGCTTACGGCACAGCTTACTTCATGGGGCAGAAATGCTCCGAAGAAGAGACCGTCCGTCATTAAATACTTGCTATTTACGTGTTTCGTTACGGCACGGCAACGGATTTGATATTCTTCGTATGTAAACACCGTTGTATATATTCTAATGTGTTTGTGAAGATGGTTTTAGATAAAACGTTTAATTTTTTTGTGTTGTATAACACTTGTTCGTGAGGAGGTGCGTGCCTCTTTTTGGAAAACCATTGTGTATGGTTTTGTTCATCAGCGTTTTTGCTGCTGCAGGCCTCTAGTTGGTTCGTAATATCGTTACCCAAACACGCATGACACGGTTCCGTCGATCCTTTCGCGGCATCTCCGCAACCCGCCGCGCCCCCCTCTGAAGCCCCATCGATCCCCGGCCGCCAAGACTCTGTGGATCCCCCTGCCCCTTCCCCTCCCCTGCCTCTCCCCCTCCCATTCCTTCCCCTGTCTCTCCCGCTCCCCTTCCGCCCCCTCCTCTCTACCCCCCCTTCGCTTGCCACGTCCCACCTCCGATGGCCTCGCGCCTCGCCGGCAGACCGTATGAAGACGCACTGCCCGCGCCGCCCCGGGGGTCGCGCCGCCCCACTTTTCTGCGTTAGTTCGCCGTAAAATATCTCACAATTATCACCAACGCCCGTGTAACTATCTGCTTTCCATTCTTCTTAATTGCCGCGCTAAATCGCTTGGGTGTCGCCGCGGCAGTGCCGGGAGTAAGGAGGCGGTGGGGATGGCGGGCCAGGCGATTGCTAAAGTGGTGACTAGGAACTTCGAAAGGGAGGTGAAGAATAAAATGAGGAGAATGAAACACCGACACTGAATTGCGTGGAGGTAACCTGAAGGTAATTTACAACAGAAATGTAAGGTTGTTGTTAGAAAATTACATTGGTGGTGTCGCCAGGGAGAAAGCGAAAAAAGAGGCAAGGCCGGGGTTATTTTGAGATATTTCGGTGATACCTTAGGAACATTTGTGACCGAAGAGAAACATTCCTACTTCGGTGGAGATAAAAATATGAAGACACGTACGGGAGGGAAGTAAAAATGTGGAATTTGCATCTTACTTTTGCATTACTTTGTGTACATTGATCCGTAATTTTTTCAAGGATTTTGTTATCTTACGCATTTGTGCGCATTGCAAAAATATATATGTCGGTAATTCACAGTTTGATGTGAAATGTACAGGAATCGGACGGTTTACGTTAGCTAATTGTTTTCATATTCGTACCTATGTTTGAAATCCTTTCATACAATTTGAAGTTAGATGGTTGAACAATGTTTTAAGTAGACAAAATACCTTCATAGCACAATGAAGGACTTTGTTGAAGATTTATGAAATTATATTGCTGAATGTGAATGAAATACGGAAATGCGAACAAGAACTATTTAAAAGAAGAAGTGAGGAAAGACTATAAATATACGAAAGACGGAAAGTTAGAAGAGAAATTTGATTAAAGGAAAGGAAATATACCATCTAGTAAACTGACGTTCGTAAGAGTATAAATTGATAAGCTTGAAACATAAATGTTGAAAGGTACAAGAAAATGTGATATAAAAAGATAAAAAGTGCTAGAAAATAGAGAGTTCTGAAGGAAATCAGAAGTTAGGTGAGGAAAAATCAAAACGTTCGTGGGGAGGAACGGGTGGGCTGGGAGGGTGTGAAAGAGTGCCCAGCAGGGCGGTGGCTTGAATGGGGGGCTTGGCATTGGGGGCCGTGGCAATGGCGGGATACGTGGGCATGGCGGAACTGGCATGGCGGGCGTGGACATGGCGGGCTTGGCATGGTGAGCTTGGCTGGGCGGGCGGGGATGGGGGCTGATCGAAGTGGGAGGGGCATGGGTAGGGCGGGAAGGTTTGCGCGGCGCTTGGGGCGTCGCCGCCTTCAAGTTTAATGTGCACTGCCCGGCTCTTACATTAATTCTCCCGGGCGGGTCGACTGCTGCTGCTGCTGTTTGTATGCTAATTCTTCTTTTATGACTTTTTACTTTCCTTTGGCGCAGAGGATAATGCATTCTGGAAGTGCGCGAAATCATCGCGGGTTAAGTGCTGGCAGGTTTTATTAGTGCAACGATGATATATGTCGTGCCGAGACTGCACTTTTCGATGTTTTTAGTGTCTTTTAATGAAGAATAAGCTGACCATTTAAGTTGAAGGTTAAATGTACTTCAATAAGATGTTTCAAGTGTTCACGGGTTAGGCTGTCTTTTATTTATAACAAAAGTTAGGAAGTTAATGTTAGATATCTCAGATATGTAATATTTGATATTTATTCGAGCATTTAATCTAGTTCTTTTCATACAGTTTAAACTGTGTGTTTATTTTGTACTTTGGTGCAAGAAATATTTTTACGGTTGGATATATTATAATCATTTATGTAATTCTTAAATTAGTATGATTTAAATATTTGTTTTGATTCTATATCCTTAGTAGATTTTTCCTTTATTTGATCTCTGCTGAGGACATGTATTCAAAAGATGTAGTTCCCTTTTACTAAATGCCGAATTTGTCAGTGGCAAAATTAGAAAAAATGCTTTGTTAATTAGTAAATATGTAATATGGGAATTGGTATCATAATAACTGTACACTTATAATCTGCTTAATCGGTTATAATTTATTCTATTCGTTGAGACTTCATTAAACCACTCCAATTATAACCTCATCTATCCCTCCGGTAATAACTCTGTCAATCGCATATTTGCTAGCCACTAACCTCCAGAACATTCCATTTCTTCTTCTCTTGCTCTCTCTCTTCCTCTCTCTCTTTTGCTCTCTCTCTGTTCTCTCTCTATTCTTCTCTTCTCTTTCCTCTTCTCTCTTCTCTCTCTTCTCCTCTGCTTCCTCCTCTCTTCTCTCTCTCTCCTCTCTCTCTCTCTTCCTTCTCTCTCTTTCTCTCTCTCTCTTCTCTTCTCTCTTGGTCCACTTCTCTCTTCTCTTCGCTCTCTCTGTCTTCCTCTCTCTGTTCTTCCTTCTCTGTCTTCCTCTTGTCTACTTCTTCTTCCTTCTCTCTTACTCTTTCTCTCTCTTCTATCTCTCTCTCTGCTTTTCCTCTCTCTCTCTCTTCTTCCTCTCTTCTTCTTCTCTTTATCCTTATTTGGTTTAGGCTTATATTTATTGATTTGCTTTCTTTTTTTTATTCTTTATTTTTTTTTTTTTGTTTTTTTTTTTTTTTTATTTTTTTTTCTGTTTTTATGTTTTTTTTCTTTTTTTTGTCTTTTTTTTTTTTTTATTGTCTTTTTTTTTTTATTTTTTTTTGTTTGTTTTTTTTTTTTTTTTTTTTTTTCTTTTATTTTTTTTCCTCTCGGTCTCTCTGTCTTCTTGTTCTTTCCTTCTCTCTTCTTTCTCGTTTCTCTTCTTCTTTTCTTTCTCCTCTCTTCTCTCTCCTCTCTCTCTCTTCGTCTTCTCCTCTCTCTCTTTATCGCTCTTCTCTCTTTCCTCTCTCTCTCTTCCTCTCTCTCTCATTCCTCTCTTTGCTCTTCCTCTCTCTGCTCTTCCCCGTGCTTCTCTGCTCTTTCTTCTCTCTCTCTCTTGCCTCTCTCTATTTCTCTCTCCTCTTCTCTCTCTCTTTTCCTCTCTCCTCTTCGTCTTCTGTTTTCTCCTCTCTCTCTCTCTCTTCCTCCTCTCTTCTCTTCTTTGCCTCATTCCTCTCTTCCTTCTCTCTCTCTCTCTCTCGTCTCTCTTTTTCCTTCTTCTCTTTCTTCCTCTTCTCTCTCTCTTTCCTCTCTCTTCTCTTCCTCTCTATCCTCTCTTTTTATCTCTCTCTCTCTTCCTCTCTTCCTTCTCTCTCTTTCTTTCTCTTTGCTCCTCTCCCCTCTTTTCTCTGCTCTCTCTTCTCTTCCATCTCTCTCTCTCTCTTCCCTTCTCTGTTCTCTCTCTCTTCTCTCTCTGTTCCCTCTCTCTCTCTCTTCCTGCTCCTCTCTCTCTTCCCTGCTCTCTCTCTTTCTCTCTCTCTTCTTTCCACTCTCCTCTCTTCTTCTCTCTCTCTTAAGATGTTGTATGGAATTGGAACTCGTGCAAGTATTACCTCTCTCTCTCTCTTCCTCTCTCTTTCCCTTTCTCATCCTCTCTTCTTCTCTCTTCCTCTCTCTCTCTCTTCCTCTCTCTCTCTTCTCTCAACTCTATCATACGCTGTTGTTCTGTTATTTCTCTCGCGTCTTGACTCTATAACCGCGACGGGACTCGCAGAGTAACGCCTTGCGCAAGGTTTGGTGTGGGTGGTAGCATGACGAGACGGATTGGAGGATTGGAATAAGGATTGGAAAACGGAGCCCGCAAAAGAAGAAGGGAAGTGAGGACAGGTGAGTCGTCGGTGGCGAGTTCGTCGGGCGAGTCGTCGTGGCGAGTCGTCGTGGCGAGTCGTCGTGGCGAGTCGTCGGTGGCGAGTCGTCGTGGCGAGTCGTCGTGGCGAGTGCGTCGGGGCGAGTACGTCGGGCGAGTCGTCGGGGCGAGTCGTCGGGGCGAGTATACGTCGGGGCGAGTCGTCGGGGGCGAGTCGTGGCGGAGTGCGAGTCGTCGGGGCGAGTCGGTCGGGCGAGTCGATCGGGGGAGTAGTCGGATCGTGGGCGAGTCGTCGGGGCGAGTCGTCGGGCGCGAGTCGTCGGGGCGAGTCGTCGGGCGAGTCGTCGGGGCGAGTCGTGCGGGCGAGTCGTCGGGGGCGAGTCCGTCGTGGCGAGTCGGGGTCGGTGGCGAGTCGTCGGGGCGAGTCGTCGTGGCGAGTCGTCCGTGGCGAGTCGTCGTGGCGAGTCGTCGTGGCGAGTCGTCGTGGCGAGTCGTCGTGGCGGAAGTCCGTCGGTGGGCGAGTCGTCGTGGCGAGTCGTCGTGCGCGTGGAGTCGCTCGTGGCGGTCGGCGAGTCGTCGTGGCGAGTCGTCGTGGCGAGTCGTCGTGGCGAGTCGTCGTGGCGAGTCGTCGTGGGGTCCATGGAGTCGTCGTGCATGGCTGGCAGTGCGTCGTGGGCGTCTAGTCGTCGTGGCGAGTCGTCGTGGCGAGTCGTCGTGTGCGAGTCGTCGCTGGCGCGAGTCGTCGTGGGCGAGTCGTCGTGGCGAGTTCGTCGTGGCGAGGTCGTGTGGGATCGTGGTGGCGAGTCGTGGTGGCGAGTCGTGGTGGCGAGTCGGGAAGTGATGTTTTGGGGGAGTAGCGGCGCGAGTGAAGCTGGACTTGGGGAAGCGCGCGAAGGGGGCGATGCAAGAAGTGACCGAGGGAGGGGCAGGCGCGCAGTCCGGCGCCGCGGCGGCCGCCACCTGCCGCGCCGTTAATCGTGGGCTATCGTGCGCCGCCGTAAATCCGCAGATATCCACTCAGCGGCGTGTTAATTTCAGCGGCCTCCTCGGCCGCCCGCCCGAGCGTATCGCCTCCGCTCCCGCTGTCCCTCGAGGCCCCGGCCGCCTCGTAAAGCGCCAGATACAGCCTCGGCCAACCGACGCCGCCCGCACTGGGACCGAACGCGTTTCTGGATGCAGGAAATGATTCGCGGGGGCTGGGATGATTGATAGAGAGCCGAGCGCTGTTTTTCGCCTACCGGCACGCGGCTGCCGCAGCGCTGGACTCCCCAAATATAGTACTGAAAAGATTATTTTAAATCGATTTGTCGTCTGAAAATAAGTAACTTCCAAAATCCGTTCTACTTCCCAATGTATGTTTTCTTGTAGGATGGAACTACAATCTTCCAGTAAGATGACAATAAAAGTAAACTGCAACACAGAAAGGGTCGACAACTGATTTTGTCACTATTTATGCTTAAAAAACTATTTAAGTGTGAACTAAATAATTGAGTGTGGAACATTAATAAAAATGAACGAAAATTACCATTAGTAAAAGAAAAATATGTTCTGCGTTGTATTCAAATGATTTGATTTCGAAAAAGTACAATTTAAGTTAATTTGAATAGTCAGCCAAAAATGGCAAAAAAGGAATTAGAAAATTTCAACATTTTTTATGTCAGGATTAAATATTATCGATCAGTGTTTTTGAAAAAGCTTGTATTAACCTGTGAGAAAATGAATTAAGCTTACCATTTTATTCATAATATTCTCAATACTGTTTGTCTATTATCTATTTCGCGTATGTGCGTATAAATAGTTTTGGTGCTCTTTTACTTACAATCAGCAACTTATTCACAGAGAAGAATTTTCCGTCAACCACTCTACAATGTCTCTGACTGAGAAGTCTTCGGTTTTGAGTCCCGACGGTGATGGATTTTTGACAGAGGTTCGACTTAGCTGAGTCGACTTCTGCCACTGTGTGGAGAAGAATTCTTGTGACCGGTTGCACTGATGGGTAGTTTTCCATGATTTTTCTGATCAACACCAGACGAATACCGCAGTAGCGTCCTAAGAAAAAAGCCATGAATCACGTGCGCTCATTCCCTCTTCATATTACTCCCTTTCCCTGCCATTACACACGCTAAAACACACACACACACACACACACACACACGCATGCCTTGCAATGCTACACATTTAAGGTGCCCAATCGAGAGCTTGTAAGTCTACTTGCTAGGAAAGATACCTGTAGCAGGAGACCCCAACAAGCCCACGTCAAGATCGGCGTCGGAGTCGGATCTCAAGTTCGAAGTTGGCGGGATCTCAAGTTCGAAGTTGCCACCTACCTGGATATAATGTGCGCTACACGTGTCAAAAAATATGTTTTAATTCTGAACAGGAAATTAAGGTCATCTAGAAAGTGACGCGCACTCAGAATTCTCAAGAGAAGAAGTTCAACTTTGTAAAACGATCTGATTACGTACTAAAAGTACTTTTAGTACTAATTCCGAAAAAATCTTTCAGTACATTACCAATAAAATCTTAAAAAGTACTGGGAATAATAATAAAAAAATACCGTACCAACCGAACGAAAAAGTCTGTAGTTTTTCGTGTTCACCCGGAAAAGGTGTCACAATATTGAGTTACTGAATAAAAAAAATGTTCATCGCACAGCACAACTAGCGTACATGGATTCACAATGAGACGGGATCTTTCCCGTGGAGGCAATAACAGATACACTTTATTGCCTTATAATGAAATTAGAATTTTATTTTTAGCATTCAGTGTCATTTGCCTTTACATCTTCTGCAACAAACATTCAAAGATAATTCCTGTATATCGTTTCCTCGTGCTTTAACCCCTTGGCATTGGAAGCCAGAGTATATTTCACACGGAGTTCATTTCGCTTACGTGCGAGTTGAAGTAGTTAATCAGAGTAACCTTAAGGAACCTCTATAAAAAATGGTGTCATGAAAAATTCGAAAACGGTGTATAATTGTCATGCTCTTTACTTAAAAAGAGTAAACATTTTAAGAGATCGCATAAAATATCCTTATACTAGAGCTTCAAAATGACACAGACTATCTCGTATTATTTTATTTTTATTTTCTGTCGACTACCATTTCGGCTTTTCCTGGCTGTCATTTATCAACGGCAAAAATCCCTACTGCTAACATGGGACTCTTAGGTTCATTTCGACTCTGAAACAGTACACAAACACACAAAATGTTTCTGAGTAATGGTAAATGTATATGTACTTGGATAATGTGGCAGTCTGTGGTCCCATCTCTTTGCTAGTACCATTGATTTTGTTGTATGGAACCAATTCTGAGTTACCCGCAGAAACAGATTGCACATAGATCTTATACAATTATCGTCTGGGAAGAGGATTATGGAACACTTGAAGAAAGAAAACACATTGGAGTCGTTCTAGAAAATCATATTCACGTATTATTAAAAATATTCCCAGTTTCACTCAAAATTACTCGGAAACTACTCATATCATGGAAAAACTTTGCAAGGCACAATTCAAAGATACAACTTTGAAGAATAGATTTTATTCGGAATGGAATCTCTATATTCATTAATAAAATTAATTTATTAGTAACAATTACGTTAATATAGGAGAGTATTCTAAAATTCTAAACTTTGCACTTCTCAAAATTTAGAGAAAAGAAATAATGCAAATTGAAATTGCTCTGTTTTATGAGAATTTTTAAAAGTTCTATTCCTGGAAAACATTTAAATAGACAAATTTGAGCAATTTTGGAGAACATCTTGTTAAAAGATTAATTTCAATTTTGGAGGTGTTTCAGTCCATATAGATCAACAGGAGAAATTTATTTACAGAAATTTATTTACAAATACTTTATAGGGGAAAGTTACCGAATTTGGACTGTCGTATGAATTGAGCTACACGTGCAATTCTCTACATAAGAACATTTGGATCATACAAGTTATTTGTGAAGTATGTGGATGCTCTAATGATGTTTTAAATACATTTTCAGAGATTATCAGATAATTTATTAGTGCTCGTGTTTTTGTAGTGTAACTTACTTTAGTGAATATAGCTGTTGTTGAAAAAAAGCATTTTTGCTGGTTCGGCCCTTCTTGATTCTTCCTTACCTGTTCAGAGAATATGCAACTGTATCTCGAATTAAATTGATTACTTGATATTCTACGCGATTGAATTGCACGGGTGTATCTTTCTGTTTTGTAATAAAGTTAAACAAGAATAGTTTGAATTGAGAAGGGTGTATTGCACTATTATGATAAAATACATTCAGTTATACTTAGATGTTTCTGCAGCGGCCGATGATGTCAGCTCATTGTTACACCTTCTGACTTACAGAATGAATATTTTTAACAATGATAAGCACATTTTCGAGGCCTCGAGTCCGTTTCAGAAGGACGTTCGTGAATTAATACAAAATATTTATTTTGTGAGATAGGAAGTGTAACAATTACGTAATGTCATCGACCACTATATAAAAATCGAAATATAGTACAGTTACAAGAAGATATGTAGAAAAAGTGATGAAGGATAAGAGTGTCTACAAGGAAAAACTCCAATACGGGCTCCTTATGGAAATATATGGATAGGAAAGTGGGTGGGGTTTAACATTGGAGAGTTCACGCACGGGGACGCTAGTAGATATGTATTGTTATTAATATTTACCCAGCCAGAATCTCGGTCCATGGCTTGCGTGCAGTGGCCAGACCGGCGGGGACTCGCTAGCGCGTGACGACTCGCCACCCCAGCGGCCGCGGGCTGCCCCCTCCCGCCGCCGTCTTATCTGCGGCCCGCACTCTCGCCGCCGTTATTGTGGACGTATGACGCGCGTTATCCTCCCACAATCGCGGGTCTCGTCCCGGCGCCGATGGCTGGAGCCCTCTGGGGATGCGTGACCCGGCGGGCGGTGGGGAAAACGACAGAAGGCAGCGGAGCGTGCGGAAGCAGTAGTCGCCCGACGGCGCACAAGGCGGAATGACCTGCGAGTCCCTGGCATATGTGGACGATTGGGAACGTGAATGCGCATGTGGTCGCGGGTTGGCGGCAACGCCGCGCTACAGCCAGCTAAAGCCAATGCCCGACCTCCCTCGCCCTTTCCCCGTGTCCCGGCGCGCTCCCAGCGGCGCCCGCCCGTCCCACGCCGCCCCGCCCCGCCCCCACGCCTAATCCCGAGTAAATTGCCGGCGCGCGGCCGGTCTAAATCCTGTTAATGGGCGATAACAAGAGCGAGCGCCGGAATTAGTGTCTTGCTCCGGACGCCAGCCACCCTGATGACGTAACGCGCCGTTTCATTACACCCCGCCCCCGGCGCCCGCTTCACCGCCGCCGCCGAGGTGTCGTCGACGGCGCGGGTCCTCGTTTCGCGTAAGTTACTCGTTTACGCGTTGCGCGCCCTGCGGGGCCTCCTCACTCCCTTGTTCGCGAGGGGTGCCTTTCCTCGCCGCGTGCGCGCTGGAGCTACCTCTTCCCCTGGGTGTTGGTGGACGATGCGGAAGCGAGGCCGTTTCAGACAGTGCGCTAATGTCTTCGTGAGATACTGAAACTGATCATTGCCAAGCAGGACTTCAGGTTGCTAATGTCCTGGCCATGTCATGTTCAGAGGATAACACGTATTGTTGTGGTTCTTATTGTCCAACTCATATTAGTGCATTACTTCAAACTGATTCCACGGTTCATATTCTGTTTAATACTTTTATGTTGGAACAATTTTGGCTCTTCTGAAATTACTAGATATGTCTGATTCTTTTGTTAGACACAGCACTCTACAGCCCTAGGTGGTACTGGCTTGGTTATTGCGTATTCTACAAAGATACTGTGAGTTTACGCCGGTCCGATTGCACTTAAATCGATCATTAGAACGCGATATCCCCATTTCTGTATGCTCTCCTCGGAAGCTGCGCCATTTATTCGCCTGAATACTCTTTGGGGCAGGAAGTAAAATGAAGGAAGCAAGAGCGCTGCATCGCGAGATCGTTGCTGACGGCGGAGTCTGTTCCCTGAGAGTGATGGCTTGTGGTTACTCGCTCAGATCTCGCAGTATGAGGGAACACCGTCTAGGTGCAGTTCATCGAGTAGATTATTAATAGGGAAAGCAGTTACCTTGATATCGGTAGTACAACACTTAAAACTTGATATACGTTATTTACAACGTTTATGAGAGAGTCATTTTGAATACTGTGATATTTGCGATTCTAATTAATTCTGAGTCTCTTCTATTTTTATCACTACATGTTTTGGTCAAATATTACGGGCTGTAATATTTTTGTGCCTGTTTTGTAATTTTTCCGTCAATCATTTCTGAATCTTTAGAATTCTGGCTTTACCTTACTTTGGTTGCAATACCACCATTCTTGTGCATAGGTCTGTTTCCCTCCGTCCAGAAATTAAATCAATATCCAGTACACAGGGAACAACCGACTCCCTCTGTTCGTTCCCATGTAAGTTTCTTTGTTTCTGCACTCCCTCATCTTTCGTAGAGGAACCGTAATTTCGCCAGCTAGCTTTTGTAGACTATCAAACTCCTCTCCCTCTTTCTCGAAGCATGGAGGTCGAACCTAACTCATCCCAGCAAAGACTCAATTTCACCCGTCTTCCCCGCTTCCACCCATCCGCCCCTTCCGGACCGGCCGTCTTCTTTCGGCACCTCTGCCGGGCGGTGGCCTGGCGTGATGAAGCCGTGAATTATGTATCGGACAAAGGGCTTTTCCAGCCGGGGGCAGGGGCGGTTCGATGCTGCCTCGCCCGCTCCACCCCGCCACGTACGTGCTCCACGCGCCAAACGGCGCCTCTTCGGCCGCGCTGACCCTCGAGGTGTGACGTGGGGAGGTGGCGAGGGGGCGGCTGTTGCGGCCGCTTACGGGCTCGAGGGCGCTGCCGGCGTGGGCGCTGTCGCGGCCTGACGTTCCGTGCGCTGGGAATCCTCTCTGCCAGCTCAGCGTCACGCCCC
>BOPP01000001.1:25196853-25209837 GCA_017312745.1 Gryllus bimaculatus | reverse complement strand
TCAGCCGTCGCCCGTCTTCGCGCCTCCGCTCCCTCGCCGTTCCTCACCCCTCCAATCAGCCTGACACAGGCCTTTCGGCGAGGCGGCTCGGGGGAGGAGGTCTGGCTCAGACGGCACGAATGTCGCTTGGTGGTGGAAGAATGACGGCGGTGGTGATGGTGACAGCCCTAGATGTGGACGGAACTGTGAAAATGATGACAGTTTATGTTTTGGTTTTGGTGCTACTACTTGTGGATGAAATGCGGGTGTTGAGTTTGGGAGAGCTGATTGACGTCATCACGACAGGAGATGTTATAGGCAGCGGCAGGTTTGGCATTGAAAATGGTGCCGGAGACTGGGGAGTGGTCTGTGACGATGGAGTTGGATTTTGACGGTGGGAATAGAAGGATAATGTAAGTTTTGGTGTCCAAGTAGTCGACTGTGTCGATGACGACGGTCGACTAAGGGCGCGTTGTAGAGACGGTGGTGTCGATGTGGACGGTGGTGTCGATGTGGACGGTGGTGTCGATAGGAACGACCTTGTGTGACCTTGAAGGTCGAAATGCTGTTGGTCGAGGTGATGGTGGTGACGGAGGCAGTGGTCGTAGAACAAAGTCGCGACATGAAAGGCAAAGGCGTTTCCCTTCTCCCAAAGGCGTCGCGCGCCCGATAGCGAAGCCTAGCGAGAGAGGGAAGTAGATTTCGAGAAAGGGAGGAAAGTGGAAAGGGACGACGAACACGACCGAAGTTTCTCTGGAATCGATTCGCGATTTCTTTCCTTCCTTCAGTTTCTCGGATATGCAGTTTCATTATCGTCTTTGTTCAGTTCGTAAACATATAAAAAAGAAACTTTGGACCCGCTGCGACGCGGCAGGGTCGGTTGCTAGCGCGCCGAAGTAGGTTCGAACCGTGGAGCCGTATATTTACAAATCTGGGCTCTGGCCCGCCGGGCGCCTTTGCAAGGGGGAAATATCCATGCCATTCACGTAGCACGCGCCACCTTCTCTAAGAAGGCGCTGCCGGTTGGCAGTTCTTTCATTTTAAATTCTTTCTTTTTCTTTATAACATTTGTCTGTTTGCTACTAAGAGATGAAAAGTAATTATTGAAGCATTTTTTACTGCAATCGATAATTGCGGTTGATCGAGTACTGAATTTGTTTTGAATAAAATGTAGGAGATGGGTGACTGACGTTATAAAAATGAAATTATGTGCGCAGAGTTTCAGACTAGTGGGTAGAATATTTGATAAAAAATTTAAAAAAATAAAAGGAGAATTGCAATAATAGTTGGGATTCTGAAGTTACCGAGGGAAATGTGATATATGAAAGCCTCGTACTCGACGAATGAAATGTTCATGTGATTCATGAAAGCGTAACCTCGACAGAGTGTCTACGCACTTGACTGACCGGGAGACGCCCCGTTGATCCCGAAGTTTCGCCTTAAGACTTGGACCTTCCTCAGGATGTAATTCATTTCTCGGCGCGTGTGGTGTCTGCCGAACACCTAAGCAGATAATATAATACATATTAGTAACGTAGCTTAACGTCTACGGGGAAACTTGAGGCTTCGAGACCTAGGGATGTTCTTCGTGAACATGCCTCTAACACGCAAATATTGCTGAAAAGGAACATTTTCTAGAGTGCTCCACATTAGTCGAGTTGTAAGCTCTGAAGGAAACTTGTGTTGTGAAAGGGAAATGCACAGTAAAAATATTGAAAGTAAAACTTATGGTGTACTTTTAATATTTTGCATAGGAGCATATTTACATAATATAAAACTAAGCTCTACATTCTTCTTAAGAAATCTACGTATATTAAGAAAATCATGTTGATCTGAAGATGGGTTCAAGTGGTTCTCGAAACGTGTATTTCTAGAAATTCAAATAAACCAACTATATTTTATGCCGAAACCTATACTTGCAGCAGGAACTAATAAAAGCGAATTAATGTTATAGACAATTATCTACTTATCATTCTTGTGTGAAAAGGAACAAGAAAGTGAATGCGATAGTTGGTGTTAGGCAGAGTGAGAGGGAGAGAGACCCAGGAAAACAGTGAAATGGTCAGGACAAATCCCAATAGGAACAAGAATGTGAATGAGATAGTTGGTGTTATGCAGAGTGAGAGGGAGAGAGACCCAGGAATACAGTGAAATGGTCAGAACAAATCCCAATAGGAAGAGGTTAGGACGAATAGAGAATAGGACAAAGTTAGTGTGGTGAAAGACTACTGTAATCCAGTTCGAATAGTGTTGGGCAAGGAACTGGGAGGAAACGCTGGAAGAGGCCGGATAACCAGAGAGCTGCGCGGCGACCAGAAGCCTGCGGCAGAACAATCGATACTCTTCGATACTCGAACCTGCTCCGTGGTTTCGCGTTATCGCCTCAGAGTTTGCCCCAGACGTTATCGCTTTCATAACTCGACCTCTCGAAGTAGCGCGAGGGCGCCACGACGAAGTGCGTAATATTTCTTATAGCGCCCCAAACCACTCGACACTTTGGAAAGGTCCTCAGCCCCCCTACAGCCCCTGAAATTGCTTCCCAAACGCTTATGTCCTTGCTGGATGCGCTCTATGCCCGTTCCATTACCTCCCAAGCCCAATTCGTATTCAATTTCTTCGCACATCACGCAAGACTAAAATATCTTCAACCATAATGAATCTCAAATCCATCGTCAATTCTGAATATATTAAAAAAATGAATAAGCATTGGCACCCAGATTGGGTATCCTTAAATACTTGATGAAATAGGGTAATGGCCAAACTAGAATCATTGGGAACGTGGATACTATGATAAAACCTGCTTCGAACCAGTTCTGACTGCTACTAATTCGCCGTGGATCGACCGGGAATTGAACCCCAGTGATGGAAAGTCAGCGATCTGACTCTACACCAGGTAATGCCAATGTGAAGTCAGATTTGTATCGCACGTATTTGTTCAAGAATATATGGATTGGAACGATTGAATTCCACCATGCATTACTGTTTCCATGATACAGGGTTTGCGAGACTAATTTGTACAATAAAAGCTGGTTTGTTATGACTCTCTTATTCATACTAATGTTTTTTCTTTCCTTATTTTGATATTATCTAAGATATCCTTAAGTATAATATGTATGACAGGGTGTCATTTACTGATGTCAATTGTTTTATAGGGTATATTTCATAGCTGTCCTACCTGTGATTCCGAAGTGTACAAAGCGAGAGGCTTCCACTCATCTGCAATACTTTACCAGCTAGGATTATTTGTATGGCAAGTGATCTAATATCATAATTTTCTATGTATTCTTTAGATATCACATTTTTCCTTCAGCCACTGTGTGTCCCACATGCTACTTGTTGAGCCACTATGGTTTCATGGTTAAAATTGTTGCAATATTAACTAAGGTTCTTTTGCTAAAATGGAGTTTCCTAGTTGCTTCGTTTTCTCCCTGTCGTGACACCGTAACTTTATTCTCTGTTGTATTTTATACATCGGAATGGGGGCTTTAACACTTTAATTTTATGACTTCTTAGCACTATTGTTATCTCCCCATTTGTAAAGTATCTATCAAATATTGGCATAGCCTTCTACAGTTGCCAACATTCTCGACAACACCGCCATCTTCAATCAAAAGGATTTTTTTCTGTAGCTGTTATCACTGTCACTACTAATAATCATTGACATTACACTCATCGTTAGCTCTCTGATCATCATAAACATTACCCAATATTATCTTCCAAATCCACTATCACAGCATTACATCATCCTATTCAATCCTTCACCATCCTATAATCCATTTCCAACCTCGTCTTTACATCGTTCTTCCATTGCAATCTCATCGTGTTTCTATTGCCATTCCTTTGCTAATTCATCTCCCCCCAATCCTCTATGACATCTCCTAAAATTTCAATCACTCCTAAATGACCACTCCATTTTATTCCATGTCCACTTTCTGATCAGTCCACGACCAGTCCCCGACCTCTGGCCAGTCCATGACCTCTCTCTGACCAGTCCATTATTCTTCCATGTACACTCCGCGACTTCCCTATGCCTGCTCTATGACTGTTCTGTGACTATCTAGAACTATTTTGTTACAAGAACAATGCTATGTCTATTCCATAGCTATAATCATCCCCAAACCCATTATTACTTTTCCACACTTATTCACTCTCTTTCATATGATTCGGCATCACAACATCCTGTATGTCACTCTTCCTTGTCCTCGCCTGCTTGCACCACAGAGCGCGTTTCGAAATAAGAAGGGTGGGCACGGGGCGGGCCGGGGCGAGGGAGCGATGGGGCAGCGAAGGGCTCGCTCTACGCAGCGGCGCCGGACGCGCTATCTCGTAAACCGCGAGCGCCCGCTAGCCAATCCTATCTCGTCCCTGGGGCGACCGGAGGAGGAGAGAGAGAGCCACTGCACATATTGGTGATTTGTTGGCATACGATAAGGTGGAGGTGGTATTTGGAGGACCACTGAACACGGCTCCTGCAGAATCTTCCAGATAGAAGCAATAAACTCGGCGAAAGTGGGTTCTCGTTATCGAATGCCGGAGGCTATGCTTCCTTTGGGGATCGTAGAGTTACCGAGCATTATCTGACGACCTTGTGGTCTATAAAAGTGTGACTTCATTCCACGTAAAATAAAGCCGTCCTATGAATATTTGTGTAGATAGAACAGTAAAAATCTCAAATGGCTTCTGAAAATAATTTTAGTATATAATGTACACAAACCGTGTTTATGAAAACCGTGTTAATTTGCAATTACTGAGAATAAATGTAATATTATTAACATTACATTTTTACATATTATTAACATTACATATATAACATTACATTTTATTTTTGCCAAACACATCAGCGCGTCACTATGCATTGCGCATTTTCCATTATAATCTACTTAGCGCGTATTTTGTATTTTCTTTGTTCTAAGTATCGGTGATTCCTACTGTAGTAACAGTACAGAATTTGCAGACAGACATTTTGTTTAAAAATCTGACAGACTCTCAGGGAATGTGGTACATTGAGACTCGTCCGTGGGGCTGTGACGTCTGTGAAAGAGCCAGCTCCAATGCAAGGCGTGTCACTGCGTGGGGACTCCATTTAGCGGAACCCAGCGCGACGAGAGCGCGCGAGACAACTTCATTACGTCCGCAGTAGTCATATCTCGCGCCCGAGCGAGGTGAGGTCGCGGGGGCAGACGGGGTGGCAAGGGTGGGATCTGACGGAGGTCTGAAACCAGGACAGCGGTGGTGGTGGAGACGGGGAGGGAGACGAGGGCAGGGAGTGGATGGCGAGGGCCGGAGCAGAGACGAGGAATGTGGGTAGCAGCAACGAGAAAGGGGGAAGGAGACGGGGAAGAAGTCGGGTTCGTTGACCTAGAAGGAGTAGGGGCAGGAATGGAAATAAGGGTGGAGACGATGAAGGGGGAGGATGTACAGGCGCTGTCTGGGGATATGAAAGAGTTGGAGAGATGATGGGGTGGGAAGATAGGCTGTGCGAGAAAGCGGAAAGCACACGTACTTGGGACGTGTAGTATGTGTTTGGACGGAATTGATTAGTGATTCGGACGAATGAGAGGCTAAGGATTGTAGTCCCATAAGTATAGTGCATGATTTTAATCGCTGGAGCTGGCGGTGATCATCCCCTGCTTGATGGCGAGATCCGGCGACGAAACGACTTACAGGAAGACTTGCACGGTTTCCCTCAGACAGGTATCTCTCACCAGCGGAGCACCGTTCCAGCTGGGACAGGCTCGATTTGTCTCGCTACATGTGTGGTAATGTGCATGCAACTGTATGTGTGTGTCAGAAAGGGTTGGAGACGGGTCGAGGAAGACGAAAGAAAGATTGCGCGCGCCGCGTGGCCCGTTTGTTAGGACACTCCCCTGGTCACATTGGGAGAAACCACGGAGATGTATGGATCAGAGCATCTAGCCGCTAAACTTCTCTTCCAGAGAGCGGTGGACTCGACCTATGACTCTAGCTAGTGTCTAAAATCCTGCTTCCGTCGGAACGCGAACACAAGAACCTCCCGGTCAGAGGAACTGCAGTAATATTAATTGATACCCGGAATCATGTCGGTGAGGGCATTAAAGAAAGAGAACGGTCAAGGTGCGGCTTGAGGTGGAATTATGAAACTGAGACGTTAGTTGGATGTTAGGGATTAGAAAACATTTTAGATAAGGGGATGCTAATAAATGTAGAGGTGATAGATTCAGTGAGCGTGCAAAACGAGCGGGGTGATGGATAGTGTAAAAGGGATAGACAGTAGGAGGTTGGCATTGCCACACAGACTGATGTCGAGATAAAAAAGTTTCTGACAGAGAAAGAGAGCGATGAAGAATTGAAACAAAGGTGAATGTATGCAGCAGATCTGGTAAGTGAAACCACGGAAGAAGGGGAGTTCCAAGGCGCGAGCAAGGGTGAGGTAGGGGGAGGGTTGGCTGGGATCGCAGATGCAAGCGCAAAATTAAGTGGTCTCAGACACGGATTATTAATTGCTGTGACGTTTTACAGCTGTTCTGTGCATCTCTGTGTAGTTATGGACAATTTTCTGCGATTATTACAGGCAATGTAATTGCAGTTACAAGTGTAATTATAAACAACTACAGCTATTTATATAAATTGCTATTCGAGTTAAAGTGCCTTTATTTCGTGGCAAGGCTAGATTCTTAAAGCTTAGCTATTTAATATTTGATAATTTATAATTTATTGACTATCATTATATTACGTTGTTATCACCATTTCTGCTAATTTAGAATTTCGAGATTGGATACACATAAAATTGTCATAAGCATAACTACAAATTGTACCTATTATTTGCCTTAGATGGTTTCCTGTAGATAGAATGAACATTTTTTAATTCTAATCGATATTATTAGCGTACCAAGTGTGACATACTAGATACTTTACATGGTTTAATGGTGTTGAAGTTATTGTAGATTTTGCTGTCGCAATATTGTAATGCTTCATCTTCGTTAGTCTAACATTTGTTTCTCTGTGCCCGACGTCAACTGCACTGCAATTACACTGCACCTAAAATTTGCATGGCATTTCCCATTCTTTACAACCACAATCGATGATCCAACCAAGAGGCTAGTTTCGGTGGATTTTTCTCTTCTGAAAAGTCCGGCCCGTCTTGCGCCGAGCTACTAGCACCTCTTTCAAGAACTTCTACGTCGGCGTCGCTCCCTTTTCTCCGCTCCCCGTCCTCACTACAGAGCAGAGCTACCGTTCTCTCCGTCGAGTCGGTGCTCGACGTCACCGCCTCCGCACCGGCCGCCCCCGCCCCTTCCCTGCCCCTCCCCGCCCTCGCTTCGCCCGTGGCGCGGCGCGAGAGAACTGTCAAGCGGCGGCGCGGGCCGCATTCCAATGAGTCGCCGGGCGGAGGCGGTGGCGTAGGCGGCGGCAGGGGAGATGGAGGCGGAGGCGTAGATGGTGACTGGCGGAGGCGATGGAGGTGGTGGTAACGGAGTCGAAGGCGGATACGGCGGTGGCGCAAGCAATAGCAATGGCAGAGGCGCTGGCGGTGGCGGCGTAAAGGCGGAAGTGGAGACAGTGGCGGTGGCGGAAGCGGCGGCAGTGAAAGAGGAGGTGACAGCGACGGTGGCGCAGGCGGGGGCGGAATCGATGGCGGAGGCGGCTACGGCAACTGACTCGATAGCGACGGAGGCGGAGGCAAAGACGTGGGTGAATAAAGGTGAAAAACTTCGCTCGCGGACGTATGACGTATATACAAGTAGTTCATTCATCCTTTTTCATACATGTGATTTTAATATAATTGCATAACATACACTTATCTATGTTTTCGTCGATATAAATATGTCAGATTTTACCAGAAACATTTTATATAGAGAGACTGGACTAAAACTACTAGCGTATGGATAGGGGCAGTGCCACGTTTGCGAAGAAAACTCCGAGAGTGGAACAAATAATCAATCAATATTTTTTATGTGAGATTTTAATATTGCGGAAATTGAACTTCTCTGACGATATTTGTATTTTACATATTTACTTAATTATACTGTACTAAAATGAAAGTAATGTAATGCTGTTAGTGAAAAGAGACAATATTTCGAGAGAACAACTTGGATCGTGGATCTGATACCAAAAAAGTGAATAATTTTTGCCCCTACGTGTAGTAAATTACTTTCTCTAATATGACATGTAGTCAAAATCAACGTTTTGGGAGGCCTTGATGCTATAAAATTTCTGTATGGCAAAATATCTGTATGTCTGTCTGATTGACTTTTCGTCTACAAACAACACTAAACAGTTCGTACGGTTTTGCCCGAAAATGATCTTCCTCGATCAATCTGGCCGCTCTCGAGGTCCTCAGAACTTCTAAAGAATATTTTGATATTTGGGGGCTCTTGACATAAAGTCTAACGTTTTCTTCGAAGTGGCTACACATTTTTGGTTTTATTCGCTAGCATTATGAGAAAAGGGATACATTCCCGAATTTGAAATCAACTTCTGTATGTTCACAAATTAAGAAAGTTTAAAATTGTTCAGTCAGATAAATTGGGGGGTGTTCATTTTGGTAAAATGCTCTAAACAGTTTTGGCGCTAGAGGTGTTCACGGACGGACGAACATATTTTTGAAACTTACCCTTTCCAGTTTCAGGAGTACTCAAAACGTGTATGTCAGTAAAAAATATCAACATTTAATATTAACAGCATTACATACTTTTTTCATACTACGTTGACAAGAAAATACAAGTCTAGTGTTAGATTCAAAGACACCATAAAGAGGGACACAGCGCAGTTTTCATCTGTTGGCCCCCGAGACCCTTGGTATCTAGTTACGCCCCCATCAAAGTCTTCTACGTGCCATCTAGAATTGGCGTATGATAGATGATTCTTCAAATTATCTGTACGCCAGGCTTGCTTCTGTCAGCTAGAAACCCTTTTTTGTGATGCTCGATTGAGCCGGGCAAGGCAGGCAGAAGTATTTTTAGATATTGGGTTTAAAGCGCCACACACACTTTTTACACGAGATATTTGATAGGTTGGTTAACGAGTCTATAATTATAACAAAAATAATGGATATTTAGGAGCTAAAATCTATGAACTGCATCTCCCTTTATTGTAAGAAGAAACCTTTTTGTGTTTGTGCGACATCTTTCCCAATTCACTCTCCCACACTCCACTATACTGCGTTTGAATAAAGAAAAACAACTGCTAATCTGTGTTATTAAGATGGACACTGTTACAGAGAAAATATTTACCAAAATGGGCTACTTTCTTCCACCAAAATACAAAAATATACCTTTTACAGTCATCAAAAATTATGACACACACATACTGAGCCAGTAGGTTTAATAACATTAAATACGTGCAACATATATCAACAGTAATTGTATTTTATAAGGGAGCACGTATATTTACACAATTACTTAAAAAAACGTGTAAAACACAAAAATAACTCTGAACACACTGTTTCTAAACTCACTGTGCACTATAACAATTACTATTCACACTACATACAATTTTAGATCTCAGCTTCAGTTATAAAGACATCTAGCTTAGCAGAGCTTTAAATTTAGATTAGCAGAGCTTTAAAATTTATTTTTACTCACTCGTCTGCTAATTTTAACGTGAAGCTGTATGATTAAGGTACGCGATTGAATTTTTCGCGGATTGGTCACTGGAAATGGTTACTGCAAATCCCCACTACCCTGACATTAATCTCCTTCCACTCAGCTGAGCATTCCGTAGAGCTCTAGAAATGCGCGAGTCTTAATTCTGTCTGCTGCCGTTAAATGACAAGTTACTGTGAAAATCATCAAAAATTATAGAATGCAAAAATGTCGTGATGAACCGGAATTTGAAAAAAATGTGACAAGAAGAATGCCATCCAAGTGGTGGAGATAGGCAAGTGATGTGGCAGATCACACTTCAAGAAAGAGGTTTTTTACCTTCCCACGACTTCGTGATTCGGCGTGGCGGCTAGTATAGCAATATTGGTCGCCTTTTCACTCGCGCCATTGTGCTGCACTTGTGGTCTTGGCGATGCCCTTCTGGTGTTTTACCAGGTGCAATCTCCACATTTTGTCTACAACCGATACCGTTAGATTATCCCGTAAAACTGCAGAAGGTATCGCACCACAAGATACTAAATGTATTTGTATAAGGCATTCTTTTTTCCAATCGTTGTTTCACTCAATGAATGAACAGTTCGGTATTGCACCATGGGTTGTGGAACTTGCGGCTGATAGGCTGGTTGTTGTGATGATGACTTTATTAGTCATTTTCCTAATTGACTTAATTTGTTGACGGCGAGTTTACTTGAAAAGTGGTTCCTACACCATTTCCCAAGTTAAGTACCAATTATAATACCTATTATCAATAAACATTTCTTAGTATAAGTCGTAATGCCAGTTTTTACGCAAATGTACGTGAGAAGGAAATAGTTTTCGACTTCTTTCCAACTCTTCTTTTCCACGACACTAATAGTTTTGCCTAACGGTAGATCTCTCACGTCAAACGTTTGACAAACTGAACATGATGTTAAACGGAATCCTTAAAACTATTTTTAATCACTAAAAATAAAAATAAAAATTCTTTGAAGTGGATAGAATCAATAATTTCAAGAAATATTGATGCAAATTGAAGAAAATCGAAACGTATTTATGTTGAGATAAGACAAATTGACAGGAAGACGAAATGTCGAACGGTCGAATAGACAGGATCTCGCTCACTAGGCCAAAAATATTGCATCGTTTCGACTAATACTCAAAAATTGAAGAATCATATTGGAATTTGTAAAAAAAAAATAACATTTTAATATAATTGAACTTTATCAAATATGTTTTGTGATGATTAATTACTAAATTTTTTGTTCTGCAGGTGAGTTACTCTCTCTTCAGGGATCAATTCCATCAAACTCTTGATCTACTACGTGGGTGAGTTAAATATGTGTCATGTATTTCTTCCTCATTTACTACAATGAAGCGTAAGATTTTTTTAATATTTTCTGTAATAATATAGACATAATGCTACCAAACAGAAGAAAGCGTCAAGCTACTCTTAAGCGGACGACGGCGTTTGGATTTAATGACTCAGAGTATGTCAATGTTGGCCTAGTTATTCCAAGAAATGGTATTTCTTGTTTGTACAAATTTTTTCAGTGTTGTATTTTCTTGCATATTACAAAAAGTATTGAACAACTCACAGCCGAAACAACAAATAACAAACTCGGTTGTAATAAACTTTGCTGATTATAAAGTGAGGCTATCGCCTCAGGGGTTATTTTTTGTTTTATTGGCCTTACGACTTTAATAAAATATAACCATTGTCATGGCATACTACGTATGTTTGTGTTGGAGTTTCATAAATGAAGTATTACGAAATGAGTGCTCGTACAGAGCATATAATGTATTCAACAATGAAATTGGATATAAATTGATTTACTTTCAGAATTTTTCGACTTGTTTGCTTTCAGTAAACGAATATTGTCCGTTTAATGTATTATAAAACTATATTTGACGGAAATTTCTTTCTTTGTAACGTCCTTCAATATACATCGATAATATGTGCATTCTCTATGCACTTTATAGTTACATATTTCGAGAAAACTGCAACAGTAAATATCATTTTGAGCTGAATTCTGACAGAAAGAAACATTCGTTAGATGTCTTTATGCTAGTATAATACTTACCAGCGTTTCGAGTATAACTATAGTTTTTGTAGTGTTCTTGACATGGCTATTAGAATACGTATATTGCAAGAAAACGTAATACAAACTGTTTATATAGAAAAGAAAAAAACACTTTTACATAATATACTGTACTAACTCTCGAAAAATTAACAGTGATAGTTCTACTTGTTAAAAATAAATAATATACATTTCATATTATGAGAACTCTCAAACAATAAATAAGTAAAGGCAGAGTCATCTAAGATGAAGTATTATTGTGTTTATGGTGGTACAATGGGTGATGCCAGACATTCACGTTGATCAAAACGAAATAAGAATGAAAAATCATCATTTTCGTATTATCGTACTTGCTATCCGTAATTTTCAATATGCTCATATTTTCAGCTAAAATAATGAAGGGGAGGGATAAAACAATGGAGACTTGCATCCGCAACTGTCTGGAGTGACGCAAGAAGGCACAACGCGGAACCCGCGTTCGAGAGCCCTGTGCACTGCAAGCAGAAGCGTTGCGAGCGGGAGTGGAGGTGAACAGACGAGCGGTAATGATCCTCCGCTAGCTGAAGCGGGGACGGGGTGGGCGCGAGGGCGAATCCCTGACAGGAAACGAGGAGACGATGCGGAACGCCGTTACCTTCTCCCCTGCCGTGTCGTACTTTCCTCCTCGCCCCGTCCACCTGCATCGCCTTCCCTCGCCTCTCCCCACCTCACCCCACTGCCTCCATCATATTGCCCACTCACTTCGACTGACCACCTCGTCTCACATCACCCCACATCGCCCCACAATTGCTCCATCTCGCCTCGCCTCAGAACGCGCCACCTCGCCTCACCTTCGCCTCGCCCCACCCGCCCAACTTGTCACACTTCACTCCACTATGACCCACTCCACTCACGTTCGTCCTAAACCTACTTCGCCCCTCCTCGTCTCACATTACCCACACCGACATACTTCGCTCCACTTCGCCCCATCTCATTTTACTACCCATATTCCACTCCACCTTGTCACACACGCAGCTACTCGTGCCTCCCGCACCATCCCTCAAGCCTTGCCCTCACCCATACCCACTCCGAATCCACCGCATCGAATTTCGCCCCCCTCCTTTTTAACCCCATTTTCTCATGATCTATCTGCCCTACCCGCTCCATCCCGCCTCAACCTGACTATTCTCACCCCCTTCGTCCCTTCCACCCCTCTACGCTCTCCTCCGCTCCCCCACCCACTTGCCCCGCCTCCGCCCAGTCACTCGTCCTCCCGCGTTCGTGTCCTCGCTCAGGAAAAAAACATTTTACAGGAGCGGGGCGCTCATTAGTCGTGCACTCGACTCAGATATGAAAAAGCTGCACACAATGCGACGTATTGTAGG